>OZ025293.1:149648607-150248607 GCA_964019185.1 Maratus speculifer
CGGTACTGAGCCGTCGTCACACAGGCAGATCTATATAGTAACTATATTGAGAAACACCGAAAATACTGGCGATAAATATATATCAATAAATAAAAACTTTGTTAAATCACCATAAAAAGATAAATTAAACAGGACGCGTTTCGAGCTGCAAAATTACTGCTCGTCATCAGCTGTTCCAAGAACAAAAAATAAATCATGGAGTTAGTAATTATAGTAGAATCATGATTAATTAATTAAATAAAATATATTTTCATTATTCCGCCAAAATATCTAAAAAACTGTTTTTTAAATTTAGTTAAGGAAAGAAATATTTTTGGACTTGATAGAAATAAAATAATCTGTAGATTTTGACAATGTTATTTTCTTACCGATTGATTAAAAAAAAAAATATATATATATATATATATATATATTTTGTTGAATATGTTTTTCCGTTATAAGGATTCATTTTTGCAAACGATAGTGAAACATGCGTATTTCTTGCAGTAAATAAAAATCATTGAGTCAGTAAAAAGGAATAAAGTCATGAATGATGAAGTACGTGAAATATAATTGCATCAAAATTTCTCATAAAAAAAATTAAATAAGGAAAGGAACCTATATATCTGCATTTTGCGAAAACAAAATATTTTAAATATTTAAAAAAGAAAAAAAAATGCAGAATTTATATTTTAAACCGTAAAAGAACTTTAAAATCTCTTATATTAAAAATGTATGTTATTTAAGAGAAAAATATATATTTTAACGGAATACTGTCTTAAGATTGGTTGAAAATGGCGCATATCTTGGTGCTCATTCCTTTTAATCATATAATTGCTTAACGATTTCTTTTATGAAATTTTAAAATACCTTTTTTTGTTATAAAAATTATAGTGTATTTTTATGAATTAAATTTTGTGAACATTCAATTATTTACATTCAATTTTAAAAGTATTTTTCAGTGTTAAGAATTCAAATAAACAATTTATTCTTTTTATGTGAAATCATTTACACAAACTAATGCATTTAAAAAAAAAAAATGTGATTTTTTTTATATATATAAAAAATGGGAACAAAAGAATTGTCATCAGCTGTTCTTGGAACAGCTGATGACGAGCAGTAATTTTGCAGCTCGAAACGCGTCCTGTTTAATTTATCTTTTTATGGTGATTTAACAAAGTTTTTATTTATTGATATATATAGTAACTAGGCAGCATGGCGCCCGAAATCGATATAAATGGGGAAAAAAGGGAGTTTGACTCAGAAAGGTACGCAGCAAACAAAATAACTAAGCATTCCGATCAATAAAGCACAAAGAAATCACGAACAAATATTGCATAACAAATAAAAATACAGTTAATGAGTTAAAAAATCGTTTTTCTTGTTTGATGCTAAACTAACAAAAGCAATGCTTTGTTTGGAATCGCGAAGCATTGTTTCATAAGATAAACATTTAAAAATAACAATATCTTTTAATATTATTTTCACATCTCTACTAAGCAAAAACATTATTTTATGTTTTGGCGCATTTTAATTTTAACAATGTAAATCCAGCCAAATAACTAAGAATTTCCTCGGAACATTATTTATGATATAAAACCGATATAAGTAAAAATATTTTCGAAGCAAAATTTTACAAAATATTAATTTTATTTGTTTACAATTCTTTTGTTCCCATTTTTTATATATATAAAAAAAATCACATTTTTTTTTTTTAAATGCATTAGTTTGTGTAAATGATTTCACATAAAAAGAATAAATTGTTTATTTGAATTCTTAACACTGAAAAATACTTTTAAAATTGAATGTAAATAATTGAATGTTCACAAAATTTAATTCATAAAAATACACTATAATTTTTATAACAAAAAAAGGTATTTTAAAATTTCATAAAAGAAATCGTTAAGCAATTATATGATTAAAAGGAATGAGCACCAAGATATGCGCCATTTTCAACCAATCTTAAGACAGTATTCCGTTAAAATATATATTTTTCTCTTAAATAACATACATTTTTAATATAAGAGATTTTAAAGTTCTTTTACGGTTTAAAATATAAATTCTGCATTTTTTTTTCTTTTTTAAATATTTAAAATATTTTGTTTTCGCAAAATGCAGATATATAGGTTCCTTTCCTTATTTAATTTTTTTTATGAGAAATTTTGATGCAATTATATTTCACGTACTTCATCATTCATGACTTTATTCCTTTTTACTGACTCAATGATTTTTATTTACTGCAAGAAATACGCATGTTTCACTATCGTTTGCAAAAATGAATCCTTATAACGGAAAAACATATTCAACAAAATATATATATATATATATATATATATATATTTTTTTAATCAATCGGTAAGAAAATAACATTGTCAAAATCTACAGATTATTTTATTTCTATCAAGTCCAAAAATATTTCTTTCCTTAACTAAATTTAAAAAACAGTTTTTTAGATATTTTGGCGGAATAATGAAAATATATTTTATTTAATTAATTAATCATGATTCTACTATAATTACTAACTCCATGATTTATTTTTTCTTCTAAAAACATGCGTGTTCATTTTTTATTTGCAAAAATGTGCCCGTCATAGGAAAACATGTAAAATAAATTCATTAAAATCAGGGTTGGCATTTTTGCCCTCAAAAAGGTATTTTTGCCAGGACAGTGGCAAAAACTGGAAAAAACCAGGGGAAAAATGGAAAAAACCGGCAAAAATGGAAAAAACCTATTTGTCTTTAATGTGTAATAAAATCTGCATGCTAATAAGGATAGTAACGGTATAAACAATTAAATTTAAGAGTGTACTATTTAATATTTCGATTTAATTTGCTAATTAATTAATATTAAATATTTTAAATAGGTGGGATTCAGTCTTACTTAGGAATTTAAGAACAAAATAAAAAAATGCATACCTATTTTTTTTTTTTTTAATCTTAAGTCAGGGATATGTTCAGGAAAATTTTAGGTCCTTTAAAGGACCCTTCATAAAATAATTTATCTTAAAACAGGACCCTTCACAAAATTATTTAACCTCAAACAGGACTCTTCATAAAATTATTTGTCTCTGAAATAGACATTTCACCTTCAAATTGAACTTTTCACAATTTTAATCATTTAAAAATAAAATCTGGCCTGTTAATAAACAATTGAACTCACCAAAAAATATATTACTTAGCATCTCTATATGTGAAAGGTAGAACCTGAAAACACTGATAATTTAAAAATCACAAAACTATGTTTAGAATTTTCTCAAAGACAAGAAAAACTTCCCAATTTAACAAAAGCAGGACCCAGTGAGAAAAGTCTAGACAGACCACTGTAAGTAAAGTATTTTATCAGTCATTAATATATATTTTTTTAATTATCAAAAGATTTTATACAATTTTTTTATTTTTTGTTTTATGTCATGAGATTTAGGAAATATAAATATCTAAGTCTTTGGTACTATTTTATAACTATTTATCTGATGAAACTAGTTTGTTAACACATTCGCTGCCGCTCATGCGCTAGTATCTGAAGTTCCCATTCATTTAACGCAGCGAACGTGTTAAAGATAAAATAAGTAAATTAAATTGAAAATTATACAGGGTGTTTCGCTACCAGACCGACAAACTTTGAGGGATGATAGTACACATGAAGACAAACATTATTAAATAGGAAACCATGGGGCTTCTGTAGGAGCTAGAGACCATTAAAGTTTAGGGTCCAAAACCTTAAACGATGATAGAAAACGGAAAAAAGGGTCGATTCGTTTGCGGTTTTCACTAAAATCATTCTTTATATTACGATTTCTTTAGAAAAAAAATTTTAAAAGTTACTTTCAAAAATTATCGATAGAGGGCGGTTTAGACTTTAGAGTAAAGAACAACTACTTTTTACCGTTATTTTTTACATGGGGTTGAAATTATTCTAAAGTTTAGACTTTAACTTAAATTTTAAACCCAAAATCGAAAACATTGGGGTGGGGTAACTTAGGAAAATTGAACTGTGAACAGAGGGGGAGATTTTAAGCGCTCATAAACATTAGACAAACTAATCGATTTTATTGCGGTTTGAGTGAAAATCATTTGCTTGGTAATTATTTTATTCAAAATGACGTACAGCTTTGGTGTCCTCATTTTTTGATAGAGGGCGCTTCCGACACATATCCGACATTTAAATGGCATTACTCCTGGGTGTTTTACTACCCAGAGCAACTTACTTCCAGAAAGTGTTAGGGACACAAAGATGACTCGGAATCACATAGGAATGTAACGTTGGAAATGCCTTTTTTGAGAGTTAAGGTTAAAGGAAGCAGAAAAGATAGCAACAGTAACAGTTGAGAAAGAGCAACACGTTAATGTGACAGAAAACAGTTTATTTAAAGGTTTTACCACAAAAGGTGTGCGAAATTACGACCAGAAGTAGTCCGGCAAGTTTAACAGCGACGGTAGATGGCGCTGCGGTTTCCTTGCGATAGACGGCTCTAAACGGTAATGCATGTGAACAGCGATCACTTTGAAGTGATCATTCGCGAACCGACTCCAAAGGTAGCAGAATTAAGTATATGAAAGATGAGCAGACCGATGGGGCTCCTCCACATTTTACCAATGACGTTTGCCGACACTTCAAAGTAACATCTGGGCAACGGTGGATCGCCGGACCTATTATGTATCGACTTGTTCTGCTAGGGTCAAATGAGAAATGTTGGGTGTATGAGACTCCCGTACCATGAGTTAAAGACCTCGCATCTGGTATTTCTGTAGCTTGCCAGAAAGCTATCAGAGATGCCAGGAATCTTTCAAAGAGTTAGGAATTCCATGCGACGCCGCTGACAAGCATGCCTAACTACTTCTAGTCGTAATTTCGAACACCTAATGTTGTAAACCATTTAAATAAACTGCTTTCTGTCACATTAACGTGTTGCTCTTTCTCTGCTGTTTCTGTTGCCTTTTTTTTCTCTGCTTACTTTAACCGTAACTCGCAAAAGAGACATTTTCAACGTTACATTACTATATAATTCCGAATCATCTTTGCACCCCTAACACTTCCTGGAAGTATGTTGGTCTGGTAGTAAAACACACAGGAGTAATGCCATTGAAATGTCGGAGATGTGTCGGAAGCGGCCTGTACCAAAAAATGAAGACACCAAAGCTGTACGTCGTTTTGAATAAAATAGTTACCAAGGGAATGATCTACACTCAAACCGCAATAAAATCGATTTGTTTGTCCAATGTTTATGAGCGTTTAAAATATACCCCTTTGTTCACAGTTAAATTTTCGCTTGTTACCCGATCCGAATGCTACCGATTTTGAACTTAAAATTTAAGTTAAATTCTAAACTTTAGAATAATTCCAACTCCATGCAGAAAATAACGGTAAAAAGTAGTTGTTCGTGACTCTAAAGTCTAAAGCGCCCTCTATCGATAATTTTTGAAAGTAACCTTTAAAATTTTTTTCCTAAAGAAATTTTAATATAAAGAATGATTTTAGTGAAAACCGCAAACGAATCGACCCTTTTTCCGTTTTCTATCATCGTTTAAAATTTTGGACCCTAAACTTTAATGGCCCCTAGCTCCTACAGAAGACGTTTGCAGCCCAATGTTTCCGATTTAATAATGTTCGTCTTCATGTGTACTATCATCCCTCAAAGTTTGTCGGTCTGGTAGCGAAACACCCTGTATAATGAAAAAACTTATGTCGTATTAGGAAACTATATTTTTTCCGTCCCTTTCCGTCCCCACTCCAAGAAAGGAACAAAATGTTAAATTATTTAGATTTACTTTCAGTAAGTAGCCTGTTGTCACTTTATCTTTTTGTACTATATTCTCCCTCCCTCCATCATAGCAGATGCTTGTCATGTATGGCTAAATCTTTTGAAAAAGGAAGAGTTGTTAAAACCACATTTTTCGAAACTAAAAAAGAGATTCGAACAAGCGATTCTGCCATGTCATCTTGTAGCGTATTTGTTACATACAAAGTACAGAGGTGAACGTCTAAATTATGAACAAAAAAAAAGCTGAAAAGCATGGTTATCTAAAATCAATCCTGATTTTATATCTTATATTATTAATTAAGAGGCTCATATTTTGCAGAAGAAGTGATAAATATTGTCAGTGCATGTAATTGGTGGAGAAGTATTGAATAAGCTTGTGCGATTTCAAAAAACTTCTGTTCATTAGTAGCACACCTTCAAATATGTCCAGCAAGTAGTGCTGCTTTTGGAAGATTTTTTTCAAATATTTCATTTGTGCAAACTAAGATTCGGATACTCTTTCAAAACTTGTTTACTGCTATGCTATGCTAAAACAGCAAAATTTAGGTTGTGAGGAAGATATTGCTGAAAAATTTGAAATTTAATAGTTTTCTGTTTTAAATATAATTTTATATTAAATTTGGGTTACTATAACTGTTTTTTTTGAATTTCTAACATTTATAAACTGTAAACATAAATGCTTTTCTCAGTCTCAACAGTTCTATTATGTGAATTATTAATAATTGTATAAACATGAATAAATGAAGTTTCTATTTATTTATATAAAATTGGTATTTTTTTCATTTATAATGTTGTTATAAAAGTTAGTATTCTTTCATAAAGTCCATAATTATACTTATTTAACTTAAAAGTTAAAATAAATTTAGAATAATATTGATTTTTTAAATAAGTATGCAGTTTATTTTTTCTTTCGGGAAATATTTTTTTCTCTTTCTGGGGAAAAAAATTAAATGGACAGCCTATTTTTGCTACCTTTTTGGCAAAAACCTATTTTTGCCAGGACGGTTTTTACCAGGTTTTTTCCACCTTCGACAAAAACTCGCCAACCCTAATTAAAATAATAAATTTGTTAAAGTTATCTTGTAAAAAACAATGTGCAAATCTACACATAATAATTTAATTTTATGTTTAATTTCAAGTCAAAATAGTGTATTTCATACAAAATTTTTCATAAGTGTACGACAAAATGTAATTTGTGTAGCCTAGTAGAGGATTCGCTTTGCTCATACTACAAACAATTATTTAACACATATCAGGAATGTGCAACCCCATAATTCATACATAACCCTTTCAAGAGAAAAAAACATGCGTCAAACATAGATTATGAAACACTTTCCAGCACATTCAAAATAGTGTAACAAAACTTCCCTTTCAATAAGGAGAATGTTATGATATCTAATTGAAGTATTTTAAAAAAAAGCATAACACATTTCAAAAACAAAAGCAGCATTCACCGTTATAAATTGAAAAGTATTCAAATTCTTCTGCAAAATTTTGTATATCACCATCTGAAGATTTACATATATACTACATAGTATACTGAAATTTAGTTCATTTAGGAAACGCGTAACACAGTTGAAAATTCTCTTTCAGCCATCTCCGCCAATAAACGGAAATGTCTTCAAATTAGTCTCTGTTGTACGCATAATCAATGGAATTTATACACACAAAGTAGTATTCAAATAGTTAGGTTAAATTTTAAAACGCATACGTCAACTGAAAACGCATTTCCAGTAATTATCGCTCACAGACAATACTGCAACCGAATTTTGTGTGCCTTGTAAAATGAACTATAAATGGTATGCACACCTTATTCTGCAGTACGCGTCTTATTAGGCAACCTATTAATATATATCAATTCCAATTTTTGAAATAATGTAATAATGTAAAGAAATTCTTCTGAATATCCGAGTAAACTAATTATAAAAACCACAGACTTTTCAACACAGAACACGACACAGTAAACCTCAATAATAGAGCAATTGCGTATCAAGCTGGGTATATTTACGTGAGATAGAGGACAGGTAGACAGACAGATGGCTAGACAAACCGGATTCATAAACATTTTTCAATTATTCTAGGAAATGTTGAAAAACATGAATAAAGCAGAAAATAAAAAAGACAAGTATTATTTTAAGAAAATTAAACAAATTTTTTACCGCAATAAATTATTATATATATATATATATATATATATATATATATATATATATATATATATATATATATATATATCAAATGTTGTTTTTCCAGTTTACGAATAATTTTGTTTTCTTTTACCGCAAATAACTAGCCAAATGGAATAATCCAAATAGAATTACTTAAAGCAAATTTAAATCCCAGTCAATTGGAACTTAGTTTCGTTCATGAAAGCTAAAAATAATTATGACAAATCGATCGATTACGGGATCTTAATTCATTGCGACTATTGCGATGCTTATTTACGTTAGGAATTTGGTACGTATTATACAAAGCGTACAGTTACTGTGGAAAACCAATGTCGATTTCCTGTAAATATTAATGAAGATATTTATTAATAAATGAAGATTTTGATAGATAAAGTTCAAAAAGACGTTTAATTGCATCGGAAAAATATCATCAAAAATATTTCATTAGCAAGCGAAACAATTTGAGCAGAACGGAGATATTTATGGCCTTATAAAAAAACTCTCACTTTAAACATAAAGATCGCACACCAGTACAGTAATTACACATTTTGATGCCTGAATTTCCGTGTAATAATATGAGAGTGGAACGCGCATAAATATTAATTTATTTATGTAACTTTTGTCAATGTTGGTAAGATCAGTATAGCAGATATTTAACAATATAGGAGAAAAATTTAATTCCTAAAAGATTTACAAATGTTTAGAAATAAGTTCAAATAAATAGTTTTTAATAATCTTTAGCGAGCAGCCAGAATAGTATGATTCCCTCTTTTGAAAGAGGACGAATTTTTTAAAATAAACACTGGGAAATGCAATTTTTGCAGTTATTGAGAATAAAGACGGAAAAAAAGAGAGGGAGAGGTAGAGCAATTCTAAATTTAAGCATTAAGATATTTTAAATTACTTCTATAAAAGTCTTCAAGTAAAAAATAATTATCCTCATTTTTATAACATTTTTTATTTATAATATGTGTAGTAAATACAGGTCAAGTATTTTAGTCCTCGAAAGCAAATATCAACTTGTCTAAGAAAACAATAGCAAATATAGCAATCGTAAAATAAGTTGGCAGTGAAACTGCATGCGTTAATTTGTACTAACAGTTGCAAATATTTATAAAGAGAGAGAGAACAGACCCCCCTCCCCCACACATTTTAATCAACAAATTGACCCAGGTAAAAATGGAAAATCCATTTGAGTGGAGATTATGTCTTCTTTAAATTTATATTTTAAATAAAAATAATATTGCCCAGTTAAACTGATGGCATTGAGCTCACAGGCTACGCATACTGATTGTACATTACAGCCTTATAATTTCAAGGGTTAATTCCGTTCGAAAAAAAATTAATAAGGGGAAACAGCTCTCTCCCTTATTTTTATACTTGATCATTGAACCTCCTGACCTAACAAGGACATGTTTTATCATATAAATATTTATGTCCAAAATTCAGAGCAAATCGGATAATTCTTAATAAAACCCATTTAGAATTTATATAATTTAAGAAGAGTTATTCCCCTCTTTTATACTTAAGCATTAAACTTCCAAAACTATTCAGAGATTTGAACCAAATCTGACAATTCTGCTTGAAAAATCCATTTATATAAATTAAGGGGAGGGGCATTAGAACCCCCGTTCCCCCAGTTTATATTTATTCAATGAACACATAATATCAGTCACGGAATCGCCCCATCAGAATGATCCTATATCTAAATTTTGAACGAAAATTTAATTCTGCATGAAAAACCCATTTATATCAATTAAGGGGAGGGGCATGAGCCCCTCGTTCCCCCCTCTTATACATATCGAATGAACTCCAAAAACTAATCAGGGAAGCGCCTTATCAGGATATACTTATGTACAAAACTTCAGATGGATCGGATATTATTATCATGAGTTATCGCGTTACGTACGAACATACATACAGAACGGACGGGCACATAAGCTCTCAGGCTATGATAGCCTGTGAGCTAAAAATATATAATAAGCTTAGGGATCATCTTCATAGTGAAATCGCACCGAACTATTCTCAATGTATCATCAAATTTGGATTTTTCGGCAAATTTTACCTTACAGTACCAAAAAAGAAGTCATTCAATTAACCCCTTCGTGACGGGCGTCTTTTACGAAATTTTTAATGTTTTGTCACCAGTTAAAAAAAAAAAAAAAAAAAAAAAAAAAAAAAAAAAAAAAGAAAGAAAAAGAAAAAAAAAAAAAAAGAAATTTGTGCCTTTTTGAAACAAGAAAATGTTCAGATTTAAAGAGGCAAACTTTACAGTAATATTTTACTGTAAAATATTAGTACTTTTTGCGGAACATATAGAGATCGCTCGTCCGCAAGGGGTTGAATAGTTCAGAAATTCTGAAGGTTTAAACTTTGGAGCTCCTGTTGTTCAATTTGTAATCGCTTCAAAACAAATTGCAATGCAAGCATTTTTTTTTTAAGTATAACACCTAAAATTACTTAGCAGAATGAGTTCTAATTTCGGATTCTAGAAATCAATTTCAGTTTAAAACTTCATAATCTACACTACACTCCTGTTTCGAAAATTTATTTCAAATACATATTTTTTTAAATAAATTTTCGAAAAAAAATTGAATCGTAATGTATAAATTTTAACAAAGATTGATTTGCAAAGCTTCAAAATGACGAATCCAAAATTACAGATAATGCCGCCAGGTAGTTCTTGAATTATGTTTTTTAGAACGATTAACAACATATTTAACCCTTTATTTACTGAAGGTATTTATAAGTACCTTTAAAATTACTCATTCTAAAATTCATTTAAAACATCGATTAGCTGTAATTGAGTTTAGAATGAACTATAGATACTTTATCTTGGTTCCAAATACGTTATTACACAAAGGATGTGTAATATTAATAACACACATATATTTAAAAAGATGATTTATTTTGTCTTTGCATCTTTTCAGCTTTCTTGACGTTGGGGGAGAGGGGGTGATTTTTCAATTCAGAAATATTTCTACATTTATATTTATAAGAACATCATATTTGTACATTAAAAAAAATAACAGGTTCAAGAATTTTTTTTTCTTCCGCTTATGATACTCATAATTTTGTGGATCAGTAAATGGACTTGAAATTAATAAATTTCTTTTTCTGTTCTTCTTATATATATATATATATATATATATATATATATATATATATATATATATATATATATATATATATATATATATATATATATATTATCAATTTCTTATTTCTTTAGATATTCAAATTTTCACATATGTTTATAGTTCTAATTTTATCTTCTTTTTTAAACTAAAAATATTTATTAAATTTTTTATTAGCAATCTAATTTTACAAAATACCAAGGAAAAGATTTAAAATAAAAGATTTGAATGGGGTTAAAAATATTGCACGAAATCCCTATAAATTCAAATTTAATTAATCCTTCTAAAATCTCCTAAAAATTATTAAATAATTATGTAAATTGTCTAATGTAGTTTAAACAATTCACAAAAATTCTTTAGAAGATAAAATTTTCATGAATTCATAATTAAGTAGATAAAGAATTAACGTTAAGAGTTTCAAATTTTAAATATACATAATTCCTATACTATCTGACCGAATCGCTTCCTGTATAGAATCCTAATGAAAAATTTACAGAAAAAGCCAAATATGATGTCAAATTAGGTATCAATATTGAAAATTTCAAAATTTAATGCACTTTCATTATGAAAACAGCCCCTAATCTTTTCAGAAAGATTAATTTAAAGACGACATAATTTCCAGCCGAATAGCTAATGTATTTTTGGGAGATGGAGTTGGGGGGAGGGGAAGAGGCTATACGCATAAACATATTTTTAGGGGATAAGTTCATAGTTTTTTTTTTTTTTTTTTTATGGCCACAAATGAATTTAAAATAGGTTGCCGAACAAACCAGCCAAACATGAAATGGCAAAAAAGCAGATTTGGTTAAGTCAATCTTGTGAAATTAACTTCTTATTTCATTTATTTCTTAATAATGTTTGCATGCAAACTTTCAATAATCTTTTTTTTTTTTAATGTTCATATTTTGAATGGATTAATACATTGTACGTCGATGTCTCATTAATGTCCAGAGTAACGATAGGACAAATAAACTAAAAAAGAAAAGGAAATAATGACTGATTTTACCCAATTCATAATCGCCATTAGATCTAATACCAGTACCTACGCATCAGATTTCTATTCGGATACATGTTGGGTTAAGTGTAACAGTAACTAATATTTAAAAAAAAAAAAAAAAAAAAAAAAAAAAAAAAAAAAAAAAAAGTCTGCGAAAACAATTATTCTGTTTATACTCATCTTTTTGAGTTGTTTTATTCAAACACATTTAGTGAAATGTGTTTGAATTCATAAATACAATCAGAATGATAAAACTTTACTTAAAATTTTTTTATCATACATTTAAATTATTTTAAGAACAAAATTTTATAACAAAATTTCAGGATGTCTAAACAGAAATAGTTGCAGTATGAATTTTTATCCGCAATTAATGCAATTCGAAATCTAATTTTAGATTTATTCTCTAATAACTCTTTCGAGAAAACATTTTCTTGTTGGACGTGGAAGCATTTTTAATTTAATTTATAAGTTTCAGGTCGCGAGTGCTCGGTATGGGAGGTGGAAAAGAGGAGAGGAGAGGAGGGGTTATAAAAAGATTTCTACAAGATTGGTTTTGGTTTGGTTTGGTTTATTTTTGTCGGCTGATTATCTATGCTGGGGACACAGGCTTAGGGGGGGTGCCCTTCGTGGGGGTATTTTTAAGGTAACCTAACCCGTATTTACACTCCGAATGGTTAGGCAGACAGCCGCGATTGGGTTCGAACCCAGCACCTGCTATCTACCAGTTGAGAAGTCAGAACCTCTCAGCCACTGGTGGGGCCGATTCCCACAAGAAAAGCCTTAGAAATTGAAATATTAAAATTTACAACATATCTCAAGAAATCAGTTTCTTCATAATGAAATAATATTTTTTTTTGTACTGTTTTTCTCTCAAATGCAATTTTGTATTGCGATTTTCAGTTTGACTTAGTGCAGAAAACAAACTCAATTTTAACCAGGGATACACATCTCATGCGACTACCTGTGTTCGCACAGTATGATTACCTTTGCATTAACATAAAAACATCATTTAAAAAATGAAGGGCGTTGAAACTGGCGACATGGTTCGGTGATTTAGAAAAAATCAATATCATTCTGCCATTTATTAATCCATTCTGATTTTACTAATTTACTATTTGATACAGTAATTTTTTTCCTTTGCAATCACTTCCATAGTTATTCTGTATACAGTTGGATATTTCACGTCAGGAAAACAGACAATTTATACGAAAAACATAAAATAAAAATAGAATTTTGGACATAATTAGTGGATTTTACCACCTAAAACTGCCTTAAAAAATAACTAAAGTGCCTGTTAAAAGTTTGCCAAACAGTCTAAAATTTAAAATAAGAAATATATAAAAAAATTCCATACATGTAAGTTTTTTAAGCACTTCACGCTTACTAACAATATGAATAAATCTCTCTCTCCCCTTTTTTTTAACTAACTAAAATCTTATCTTTAGTTTAAAAAAGAAGATAAAATTAGAACAATAAACATATGTGAAAATTTGAATATCTTAAGAAATTGATAATACATATATATATATATATAAGAAGAACAGAAAAAAGAAATTTATTAATTTTAAGTCCATTTACTGATCCACAAAATTATGAGTATCATAAGCGGAAGAAAAAAAAAATTCTTGAAGCTGTTATTTTTTTAATCTGATTTCTGTGTAGAAAGAAATCTCATTTAAGTAACAATTCATAAAAAAAAAAAAAAAAAAAAAAAAAAAAAAAAAAAAGGAAAAAAATGCATTTCGTGGACTTTTAGTTATGCTGTAAAAAACATGTTTAAAACAGAAGAAAAAAATTAATTAAGAAACTTTGTGTGCAATCACTATTAATAAATTAATGAATTATACACCTAATGTATGAAAAAGTGGGCGAAATTTTTTCGGAGCAGAATATTGGTAATTCGGCACCGATAAAGGTGATAAACTAATTAAAGCTTGCATTTAATCCTATCCTAATTAATGCCTTTTTCAAAGATATGACCCTTCTGATTAAATGTACAAATGAGAGTCTAAAAATATGGTATTTTCCCTGAATAATTTCACAGTTTGCGTGATGAGCCAAGTAGTTGTTTAATTTTTAAAAATACAAATGCCATATTGTGTATTGTATGCGAGAAAAGATGAATTTGCTTGTCAGTAAGACAGTTATTACCACTTTTTCAAATAGTAATCTTTGCATTTCAGTCGCAGATTTTCTGACATTAAATAAGTTGAAGATAATTATTCGGAAACAGTTGTGATAAGTGTCACACGAACACAGAGGTTGGTATCATTGGTGTATATAATACACTGGCAAATATTAAAGATGATTATTTCAGAATGTGCGTTTTCAAGGCTCTCGAATATTTTTTTTGTTGATGTTACCTGTCAATATTTTTTTCCTGGTACATGTATTTCATTTCAGCCAGTTTTAATGCACGATTTTTTTTTAATTGATGAGAAACGAATTTTTCAGAAATACAAATGTATAGAAGGATTTATATTAAAAGTGAACTATTAAACAAATTTTCCAATAAACAAAATTTTCAAAAACAAAAAATGCACCAAAAAATTCTCTCTAATTGCATTAAAATTTTTGCATTCTTTTAACCACTGTAGTTTTCGAGGAAATATTACTTAAAATTGAAATTTTTTATTTGATAGAGCTTACCGGGTCACCCGAATATATTTTGATTTTCGGAGATTTTAAAGCTATCTTACATGACTATTTCTTGATAAGCTACAAGGGGAATTGGGATATGTTTTAAGCTTTACATTCCAGAAAGTTTAATTTTGGATCAAAATTTTCACATCCTTTTTCTGCTTTGTATATTTAAAATATTTTATAGCTTATGTTATATTATAGCCAAAGCGACAGAATGTTATAAATTAGATTTCGGATCCACTAGTTAAGAAATTTATGCACATTTAAGAGCTTTGTATTTGTCTTTTACATCAACTTATCTCTCAACAAGTAACGTTTCTTTTAAAAATCATCAGCTTCGAATTGTTTATTTTGGAGAAACAAGAAGAAAAGAAAGAAAACGGAAACGACTAAATTTGAGAAACCATAAAACTCGAGAAACCACAAGAAAAAACGCAGCAGGTTTAGGTTCCCTCAAAGCGCAAACAGTATGCACAACATGTAGTTTTAAATAGGTGAAGTCTTAAAATGCAGTAAATGACATAAAGGAATTTCTTGTACATAGCATTTGCATGCTGTTTTAAATGCAGGTACACCACATGCAATAACCTCATCAAAGTAAGGGATTAATGAAGCCACATTCTTTTCGAAATTCAAATTCGCGTGAAAAGAAAAGGGGGGGGGGGAATGTTGGATTGTTCTCTGAGAAAGAACGCTGTAGCCAATGCTTTGCGCAATTAAAAAAAAAAAAAAAAAAAAAAAAAAAAAAAAAAAAAAAAACTTGAAAATAGAAATGCGCGTGTTTCAAGTTGCGCCAAACAATAAAATCATATTACTACTGTAATAAAAGAATCGTAAGTCATTTTTGCATTCTCCTTATGGTTAATCCAGATTAAGAATAGATAGACATAACAGTGTGAAATAAAATCTAAACAATCATTTGAAGCAATTCTTGATAAAAATTTATAAGCATCTTAATTAAAAAAAAAAAAAAAAAAAAACTACTAAATGCCTTGATTTTTCATGTGGATGTAAGTATTCTTCTGTTTTATTCTTACAGAATATTTAATTTTTACAAACAATTAAGATTTGAATAATTTACATTTTTAAGAAATCAACAATAAATTACTTCAATGTACATATTATTTAATGAAGCAGTTCAAATGTCGTTTGATGGAGTTATTTTCTTTTCACATTTAATATGTTGTAAGAATTATAATTGGTGTTTCTCCTTTTTCATGAACAATTTCAACAGTCAAAATAATTCTGAAGAATCATGATAAAGCGATGAAAAAAATGTAAAAATGCTTATCCCCCCCCCCCCCATTTGGTATGTTTTACCTTTCTCATTTTTGTCTGATTTTTAACCCCTCCCCCTCTTCCCTCTCCCTCTCTAACATCTGCAAACGGTGACTAAGACAAAGAGACTTAACTAATTAACAATTGGTGTTACGTTGGAATAAAAATTTCGTCGTTCCAGTGACACGCAATAAAGGGGATTCCGGGACAGGCGCAAAATCCAATTGTGAGAACCAACGTCTCTGAGTAAAATATTCAATTAATAAAAATTCTTTTTTTTTTATCATACATATCATAGAAATACAGAGTATAAAACATATGAAAAATAACATACAATTTCTTTCCTATGTAATGTGTATAAGTAATTTTAATTTTTAAAAAATAGTCTATTCTTTAGAGTATTTTAAATATTTATTTTTTGTTTTCAGGTTACTTTAGGGATCTTTACATCATATATACATTCCCCGACAATCATATCAACTGTAAAAAATAAAGTTATCAGTAACCTTTTTTCCGCGAAAAAACATTTAAAGACGATTTTACATTATTTTACACAGGATAATTGTACTTTCTAACTGTATCGAGAGGGTCAGAGCTCCTAACAAGACAACAACCGGCGAGGAGCACCGGCAGTAATCCCGCTTTGACTGACAGTTGTGCCGGCCCTGGATTCCTCAAATGATTTCTTTTTTAAGAAATGCATGAAAATATCAACATTTTGTAGAATTCGAGTCCGTAAAAGCAGCTATGACTCAAAAAACCTTATTCCGTAAAAGGTAAAAATATTAATCATATGAATACATTTTACTTTTTGGCTGAAATGCTGCAAGAGATAAAGGGAGAGTGGGTCTTAAAATAAACCATCACCGATGCTCTAACCCAGAGGGGCATATTTATCCTTGATAATTCGGTAACGTACAACAAATTTCTGAAAAACTACCCAAGATAAAAATCCAACAGAATATTTTTTTTCTTTAAAACTGTTGCAGTTTTTATGTACAATTTCATATATGAATTTTAAAGATGAGAATGAACAACCTTAAATGGTTCAAAAGTAATACAGCATATTAGTGTTTTCTTGCTTAAATTGATTGAAAATCCATGTCTCTTCTTATCTTTCACGCTCTGTCGAATTTAAACCTTTCTTTCAATTTACAATTTCATTAAGTATAGTCACCTAAGCCAGTGATGTAGTCGTAAAAACAGCAGAGAGTATGTGCTCTAAGCAGATGGTATACGATCAAGGGCAGAGGGTATATATACCACAGTATATATGCTATAGCTTTTCTGGAAAACAGAGAGTATATGGTGTTCCTTAAAAAAATCCAGATGATATACGGTGTGTACCCACCACTACATTCCTGATCTAAGAATATATTAATAAACAATTTTGTTTAATAATAAAAGAAAAAAAAGAAGAAAAAAACATTTATTCTGACAAAGTTTACATTATTTTGTTCAACAAATTGAAATTTAGAAAATACATTATTTTTTAATCTATTTACAATTTTCTGAAACATTCATGTAAGCTTCTTTTCACAGCAATAAAAAACAGAACAGAAAATGGGGAACGTCTACAAAATCACTACAAAAGAAAATTGGACTTGTCCTGTAAATCCAAAACAATGAGTTTCTATTCCATAATATACAGGTTGGATTCAACTGCGAAAGAATCTGATAATTCGCTAAATTATATTTAGAGAAATTTAAGGGCCAATTCCACGATTCCCCAAAAAGTTTTACTGTTTTGTAGAATTTTGGCAACCCACTTCCAACATCTTTCATTCTGCTAGTGTCCACCAAAAGATTAAAACATTATGTCTGCATGTGGGAGCTTTACAATAGCTTTCACGCTATATTTTATATAAACGTTGCCATTTGTACGCAGCGACATTGCTCAGTAGCATGCAAAATGTTTCCTTGATGATCTATTCTTCAACTATATTCCTTCTAGCAATTCATTTTCATCACCTTATTAGTTATTATAAGGAATATCCCTACTAGAGATCGCCACTGCTGGCAAACAAAGAGTTTTAGGCAAAATCAACTGATTGTATTTTGTTTCCATTTATGCTATGGCGGAATTTAAATATGATTTTAAAGATCTCCGTGTTTATTTAATAGAATAATTATTAGATAAAGATGATAATTAAAAGCTCTGTATAAATAAAATTATACATAAATGGAAAAAACCTCATTTTAACTTGATCATAAAATAGGAAAAATATCATTTAAGTGGTTTTCGTGGTTTTTGGCTTTTTGACCGCTTGGGAGTAGGTTGCTGCCTGGTTCCGTGCTGTCAGATTTGGTGTCCCCTTTTTCGTTGCTTTCAGGTCGTAGTTTAAGTTTGTTTTTGTCTTTTCTGTTGTATTGTTTGCAGTATTTTGTGGTCGGTGAGTTATTTTTGTTTTGTGTGGTCTAGTTGTTTGTGTTCTGCTGTAATGGCCTCGGAATTTCATATTACTGATGCGAGTGTATCGGACTCTGAAACTTTTGTTCAGGAAGTTCACTCTACCTCACAGCAAATTTCATTTGCGTTTGCTAACGGATTATCTCAAGTGTGTATATTTTTAGAGCCGCAGGCGGGTCATATCCCTCGTGCTAATCCTAAAGCTCTCAAAGCTGAATTTGATAGTAAAGTGGGTCCTAATGCCCCTCTAAAACTTCGGTTTACTCGCAACGGTAAACTTCTTGTTGAAACTGATGATTTAAAATGTGCGCTGGCTGTAGCGGATGTTGACAGTTTATTAAATACTCCCATAAAAACATACGTGCAACAGGAATCGGTCACATCTCGCTTTGTTTTGCATAATATCGATACGAATTTTCGATTAGACGAACTTGCTCAAGAAATTCAAGATGAGAATGCCATTAAGGTTAAAGAAGTACGTCGATTCACAAAAAGAGACAACTCTGTTGTTCATTTATCTAACACTGTCTTAGTCACTATTTATGGCACTGTCCTTCCCCGTCAAATTAAGTTGTTCTATATGATGGAAAAGATTTGTCCTTTTTATGATAGACCTAGGCAGTGTTTACACTGCTGGCGATTTGATCATGCTACCTCCAAATGCAAAAATGATGTCGTGTGCAGGAAATGCAGCTGTTCTCATGCTGCAGCTTCTTGTACCAATCCTGACTTGAAATGCTCCAACTGCCAAGTTGCCCACTTAGCCTCGGACTTACAATGTCCGGCCTGCTCCCGCGAAATGGACTTTTTAAAATTTAAGACTGATAACCACCTGCCGATCACGGAAGCGAGAAGGCGCTACTCGAAAGTTTCTAAACCTAAGAGCTATGCTGACGCTGCTAAACCTGCTAGTGATCCCCCGTATGTCACTAAATCGGCTCTTGATCAAACGCTTGAATTGTTTTTCCAACGTACTCAGGAAGCCATCCTCCATATAATGCAACAACAAACCCAAATTTTCTTGCAGGATATGCAGGGCTTAGTCAGTTCAATCACAATGGCGGGTCCTAGTACTAGTCTGAAGACCGCCCCGGCTCCTGAAGCAGGTACTCCCCCCCCCCTCAAATGGGACAAGCAAGACAAAAAAAACCAAAGCTATCTAATTCTCTGACCGTGCCAATTACATCTCCTAATCAAATCCCACTCATGTCGAGTGGAATTAAGCTTGCTCAAGCTCCCGGGCCTGTAGATGATCTGAACAAGGACGGGATGGAGGAAACCTAGCGTCCCTCCCCCCGGCCTAAGTCTTTTCTCCCTCTGGTTGTTCCCTGACCCCTTTCTCTTTTTGATTGATGCTTAGTTTTGTTTGTTTTTAATCTTGTTCCCTGTTTTCGTGTTTTTGATTAGGGTATTATGGCTTTGTGTACTAAATCTTTTTCCGTGTTACAATGGAACGCCAGAAGCATCAAGAACAAGTCTCATTGGTTAAAATGTTTCCCTTTTTCGAAAGCGGATGTTTTTGTTTTCCAAGAATCCTTCCTCAAGGAGAGTGACTCTTTTTATTGCTCAAATATGGTAGTTTATAGGCAGGACATCAGGGCTAGCAGAGGTGGTGGTCTTGTTACTGCGGTAAATAGCAAGTTTTCTTCTGCCATAATTGATTTAGCTCCCTTTGGTTCCCAGGGTGTTGAAGCTCTGGGAGTTAAAGTTTGGCTCAATAGGCGCTGGCTCTCCATCATTAACGTTTACGCTCCTGAGGGAAAGGTCCGTGAATCATGGCTCCAACGCCTTACCAACTCGCTGTGTCGTCCTTTTCTTATTCTGGGGGATTTCAATCAAAAGCATACTGCTTGGGGCAGCTTGAATAACACTCCTGGTTCTGAGGAAATTTTCAACTGGTTTATTAATAATGATGTGTGCATTTTGAACACTTCTCAGCCCACTCACGTTGCTCATTCTGGTTCCTTTTCCTTGATAGATCTTTCTTTCTCCAGTGCAGATATTTTTAGTAATATTGACACTTATGTTCACCCTGATTTCTATGATTCCGACCATTGCCCTATCACCCATAATTTCAGCTACCCCGTGTCTTCCTCTTGGCGTATCTCCACTGATTGGGACTCTGTTGTGGTTGATTTTAATAGGAGTCTGGACGGTCACATGCCTACCTCTATTGATCTTTTTCATAGGAACTTTCATGACGTGGTCCAGCTTAATTCTGTAAAACGACTGGTGCAGCGCAGTAATAACCCTCCTTGGTGGGATGCTCGGTGTGCGTGGCTCCTTGGGCAGAAACGAAGATTCCTGCGCCTGGCTAAAACTAATCTTTCACGTGAGCATTGGAAAACCTATAAATTTTATGCCGCCAAACTTAAACGGTACATGAAATACAAGGCTCGTAGTTATTGGGGAGACCTCTGTGAAAAGGCTGTTTGAGGTGGTGGACTCTGGGGTCCAGATCATCGTGTATGCTGATGATATCCTTTATTTTTCGGATTTCTTGCTTGATATGGTCTTGTTGAAACTTCAGGATATCTTAAACAGGATCAATGCTTGGTGTTCCCATTGGCAGCTTGACCTCCGTCCGGACAAATGTATTGCCATAAACTTTTCTCGTCAAAAGGATCTTCCCTCTCAGAACCTTCACCTTCATGGTCTAGATATTCCCTGGATGAATAGCACGAAAATTTTGGGTGTGATTTTTTTCTTCCAATCTGTCTTTTAATACTCATATTGCTTACATCCGGAAGAAATGTACGAAGCGTCTGAATCTGCTTAAAGCTGTGACCAACCCCAATTGGGGAACCAAAACCATCAACCTTATTCCCCTTGTTAATTCACTCATCCGTAGTGTTATTGATTATGCTTGTCCTGTATATGGTGTCGCTGCTAATCTTCCCTTAAAAGTCTGGACATTGTTTATAATGCTGCTCTCCGGTTTGCGGCTGGCCTTCCCAAGTGCACTCCTCTCTTCAAGCTTTATCGTGAAACGAACCAAGAGCCTCTTTGTTTCAGACGTAGGTACCTTACTTCCTCTTTTCATATCCGTTGTTCTCCTGCTGCGAATTTTGTCTGTCCGTGTGCTAACATTCTTCCTGCTGATTTTAGCTGGTCTACTGATTTTGCTGAGATTTCCCCTCATATGTTGATCCAGTCTTTCTGGCCCTCTGGGAACATTATGGACTACTGTGAGATCTTTGTCGATGAGCTGCCTTTTCAGTCTAAGAATCTGCCGCCTACCACCATCAGCGAATGTTTTAACTTGTATATGTCTGAGTACCATTCTCGTAGCAACATTTGTATCATTGCTACGGATGCGTCGAAAACGGATCGCAAAACTTCTATCGCTGCGGTCAATATTACTGATAACATTTCTAGTGCTTATCTTGTTCATCATCTGAACTCTACCTTCACGGCCGAAGTTCTGGCTCTCAATCTAGCTATTCAGTATCTTTTGATCAGCAGTAATAACTGTATCATTTTATCGGATAGTAAATCTGCTCTTGTAGCGTTAAGGCATTTACACTATAAATCTCCTACTGTCATTTTGCACCTTTTTCAGACGTTGCACCGGGTTCGTGGTCGGGTGGAAAAGATTACTTTGATCTGGGTTCCTGGTCACGTTGGCATTTCTCCTAATGAACGAGCAGACAGTCTGGCAAGAAATGGCCCGTACGCGGTCAGTGCTTATAGTGGTGTGGCGCCCGAAGATTTAAAGAAGCACTTAAAGGACAAACTTCACACGAGTTTCCACCGTTGGTGGGATCATTGTAAGTATGCTATTGAGTCTCCGTCCCTTGGTCCGAATATTTACAAGTGGACTCATACTCGTAAGGAAGACATCTTTATCGCTCGTTTACGAACTCTTACTGCTATGACTGATAAGCGTTTGCATACTTTCAAGTTAAGAAACCTGTTCTTTTTGTTCTGTGGAGGATGGCACCGAATTTCATTATGTGTTCAAATGTCGTGCTTTTGATGATGAGAGGGTACCTTTGCGGGATGCTATGAGGTCTGTTAATGATTGCAATGACTCTCTTGATGATTGGAGTGATCTTTGGAACTGCGTTGGCTCAAATCGTCGAATTTTTCGCCTGTTTCTCGGTCTTTTCCTTGGGGGCGGGCGCTTTTAGTCACTTTTCTCTTGCTATCTGGTGCTTTTGTTCTTGTTGATGGCGGGTGTTGCTTGCTTCGTTTAGTTTGTTGTTGGTTGTGTTGTGTTGTATAGTTCCTGCAGTCTTGGGTAATTTCTCTTTATCCCTAGGGGGATGTAGTTTTCGTGGTTTGAGATCTCTTTGCGTGTTTGGAGCTTTTGGCTGGTGAAGTTTTCCATGAGCATAGATAGAGAGACCCTCTATCTGTGTTCATGGGGTTTTTTCTCTGTCTTCTGCTGTTGTTGCTCTCTCCTGGTTTGCTATATGTGATCATTTGAGGTTATGCCGGCTCTTTGCTGCAGCACCTACTCCTCAAAGCTGTAATAATAATAATCATTTAAGTTAAAAATAACTATGATCAAATATTCGATTATTTTTAAATCATATTTTATATATCTTCTAAAAATTAATTAGTTTATTTTTTTATATATTTAATTATTTTTTTATGAAAATGTTATAAAGTTTCAATAATTCCTTCGAAGGATAATATAAATATTTCTGAATTTTATTGTTCATGTAAATGTATTAAAATGGCATAGAATAAGTACTACAGATGTCGACAGAATAATAAAAATATTATGTTTATTAAAATAAAAAATATATATTTCATATCATTGTAATAAACATACTGTAATTAATTTCTAACGTGTTAATATATTTTAATAAAATTCAATTTAACTATTGATGCTAAAAATAACCTTTTGTCCTTAATTGTTATTAAACAGAAAGGTATTTTCTAAATTGGCCTAAAAGGAATGTTTCAACCAGAATTACAATTGCGTACAGATGTTAAAGGTTTAAATAATATACCCTTTATCAAATCAACATACTTTTGATATAATTAATTATGTAAATGTAACAACAAATATGCAAAACAAATAACAAACATATGACATGCAAAAAATAAATAAATAAATGAGCAGGATGGGGGGGGGGGGTAGTAAGTAATGTGAGCTGAGCCAATTTCGATACAAGTTGAAAAAAGTACTGCCTTAACTGATAAAGTAATATTAAGCAATAAATGTTATTTATTGAGGGTTTTTTTTTTTTTTTTTAATGGCTAATTTTTTAGAATAAACAATTTTTAATATATTAAATAATTCTATAGTCATCAAGAATTTCTTTTTCTAAATTCTGATAGTCCAATACAGTTGTTTAAAAGAAGTAATTAAAAGAGAAAGGTTTAAGGAAGATATCCATTAACATAATATTCAGATTGTTACGAGATGAAAAGCCGCATTGCTTATAGATGACACGTAATTGTATGTAAACAATTTCTGAGAACAGGCTACACACATAAAAGAAAATTAAAATGCATACCCGCACTTTATATGTTAAGATGTTAATCAATAGATGGCGAAACTGCTACCGAAAGTAAACAACTAATAAATGACACTAAAAATTATGAAATAACTGCTTACCTTATGGTATGAAAGTTCTGTGACCGTACAATAAGTAATACATGTAGTTTTTTTTAATCTTGTTTTATTTAAAGAGGAGCCCCCTTTCTTTTTTCTTGAGGGAGGGGATGGGGGATTAGATGAGATAAACTACTTTTAATACATACTAAATAATTTTTTCTTCATCAAGAATTTAATTTGGCAAAATCATATTTTGTACTTTATAATTGCTTGAAAAAGTTAGAGAAAAATTGAATTTTAAATCATTAAAAAAATGCTCTGTTCAGAATATTTTGAGAAACAAAGTTATATTGTTTATCGATGACATGCAACTGTCTTACATATCTAATAAATGCATAAATAGCATATAGATAAGTAATTTCTGACTACAATTAAAATTTATACATAATTTAAAAATGTGTTTGCGCAACTATCTTTTAGCGCGGTTTTAGTTCTGTATTAAAAACGAAAATAAACAACCAATCAGAAAGAACTTTTGACGCCGGTCGTGCTATGAATGTGTTTATGTGAAATACGCATTCGGTATATCAAGAAAAAAAAAAAAAAAAAGGCTTCAGCTCGATCAGCCGAATGTAAAACATTATTGGCAAGGTCCAAGTGCAAAAAGTCAGTAAAATAAAACCTGAATCAACAATTTTTTGCAAAAAATGCAGATATTTTTAAAGCACATCACACAGTACATAAATTCAAATACAATAAAACCTGTGGAAAGAAACCAGTTTTCGACAGACACGTTTAAAACGGAAAAAATATCTTGATCCGTGCGAAAATTGCGTAACACATATACAGTAAATAGACCATATATACCTTCGAAAGAAGGAACCTGTGTGTAACTGATTTTTTTCTCCGCTTCTATGTGATTCCGTCTTAGAAAACTTTCTGTATGCTCACTTTGACGCTGATTAAATATCGGATAAAGTAATGGAAATGATTTAAAAACAACATTGATTCATTAATAGCAATATGGGTTCAACGTCTGAGTAATCATGCAATAATTACCAGGTTTTCCAGATTTTAGCCAGTCCAAAACAAAACAAGGTTACCGGATTTGTTTTTAGGTGCGTTCATAATTATGTAAAAACGTAATTATGTAAATATGAAATATTTTAATCAAGTTTGAGTAAAATTTCAACAGGGTAGGAAGGTTAAGCAATTCAAAAAATAAAGTAGCTCAAAAAATTAGTTCATTTCTATTCTAAAACAATAAAGCAACAATAGTAAATAATGCTAGAAATTATCTTGTACTGATATCTAAGTACGATTAATGCAGCTATTTAGTTTTTTTATGATACACCGTTGGCTATAGATGTCTATAGTCATCGTTCAATGCGTCAGTCCGCATATAACAGAGCAGAAACTACATAACCGAATCGTTTGAAATTTAAAATATATAACTGCTGCATAATTTTGTGAAGTCATTTTAAATTTTACAAAAATTGGATGCATAGTTTAATTACAGGGACAACCAAAAGCATTTCGTTACATCTGAATAAATTGAAAATGTGCATGTTTTGAAAGATGCCATTGAGAACGCTTGGATTAAAATTGAACCAGAAACAACACAGAACCTCATTTTATCGTGAAAGACCATATATTTAAAGTAATTCAGAAGAAAGGAGAAATAATCAAGTATTAATTTTATTATTATTATTATTCTTGTTCTGTTAAAGACTAAAAAACTACTGTGTTTAAACTTTTGACACACTCATGTTTGTTGTTTTGATAAATTTTATTATTTAAGATAAATTTTATAGCATAAATCTGTTAATTTTCTTTTTAAAGTTATAATTTGTAGGTTATGTGAAAAGGAAAGTAACTTTCACTCGTTAATAAAATTTTACTTTTAAATTTTCTGTTGTGCTTAAACTTTTGGCATGCACTGTACTTCTGAAATACCGGTATAAATCATGTGCAATTGTTTTTTTAATTTTTCATGTGGGGGCCAAAACACTTTCACATTTATTAAAGTACATAATATGTTTAAAATTAATTTGAAAACACACACACATAATAAATGAAGAATGAAGAACACTAAAAAAAATTTACATCACAAAAAAATAACCCTTCCTACCCTGAATGGGTCTAATCGACCCAGTCTTATAATGCGTTTCATTCGATTGAAACCAGAAAATTTTTCATAAAGTAAATTAAATAAATAAAGCAGAGATTTATATTATTAAATAAGTGTGTTAAATGGATTTAAATAAAAATTCTTTTATGAAATATTTTAATCAAGTTTGAGTAAAATTTCAACAAGGTAGGAAGGTTAAGAAACTCAAAAAATAAAGTAGCTCAAAAAATTAGCTCATTTCTATTCTAAAACAATAAAGCAACAATAGTAAGTAATGCTAGAAATTATCTTGTACTGATATCTAAGTACGATTAATACAGCTATTTAGAAGTCTCACATGTATTTTAAATGATTTAATGGTATTAATAAAATCGATTTTTTTTTTTTCAAATATTGCAATTTGAAGTATGAGCCTCATATGAAGTTCAGGGTGACGAGAATGTTAAACGATTGCTACTGCTGATCACACCTGTAGAAGTAGTTCAATAAACTACATGCAAACTAGTTATGATAGAAAAAAAAAAAAAAAAACGACAATGCTCTCATATCTGCTGAAATCTACCGTGGAAGGTCATGAGCACTATACATTCAAAACACCAAAATAAAGAAAGAAAGAAAGAAACGACTGCTTCTTGTTTTAATATAAAACTTGTCTGGTATAAAGTACTACGAAATATTCAAAATTTGATTTCTTCCCAGGAAAAGATAACATAATATATGAAAATCTTTGTATTACTGAAAAATATATACAGACGGTCAACTGCGTTAAGCTCACACGGTTACCAAATGAAATGGATTATGAATATGAATTTTAACATGAATCTGGTTTCATTTCTCAATGCTTTCTTGTTTATTGTGTTGATTTTAAAATAAAGCAAGAAAAGTCTCTGAAACGTCAGACATTTATGGAATGTATAACGAACAAAATAATTTCTATGATATTTATTAAGAGAAATTTGTCAGACATCCATATCACTTATTACAAGCATGAGTCAACAAATTTTAGGAGATGCTGTGGCTTTTTTGATATTGCTTTCTTTTTCAGAACATTCCTACATAACATTACAATATTTATGTTTGTTTGAAAGTTTTTGTTAATTTTCATTTAAATCGTGATAGGTGTGGTGCAATTTTTCCCTAGAGCAAAGGAGTGAAATCTCTCTAAACTACAGTTAGAAAATGACCAAACTTAATTAAAATATCTGTCCGTATGAGAGACTGGCACAGTTATGAAATTGTTAAAGACCACTTGCATCACAACTTTAAAAGTAGGATTTTTAAATGAACTATCATACGATTAATGCATGGGTCATTCCATGTCAGATCACCCAGACCATGGCACCCACCATCACCAATTTTGATAAAACTCAGTAAATTTGTAGAATTTCTAATGCTAATTCCAAAAATATCAATTATATTGAAAATGATCAAACAGTTTGTGAGTTATGAGCTTTAAAACAGCTCCCAAGATGGCCGATTTGCAGCCATTTTGAATAGTACATGTGACAACATAAAAGTCCATAACTTCTTTCAGATTTAAGCTAGAGCTTTCAAATTTTTTTTGTTTTGTTCAAAATAAAGTAAAGTAAACTTTCATTCAAAAAAAAAAAATTTTGTGAAGCTCATTCAATAAAAAGTCTATCAAAAAATGACTTTTTGTCATTTTTTTACTTAAAAAAATGTCTAGCTTCAATGGCTGATTTCCCCCAATTAACCCCCTTCAATTCTCTTCTAATTGCATAAATAGGCTGCTCAAAGTGTGTTTTGATGACTGATAAAAAAAATTTAATGGGCGGTTCACAGGTTTTTATTTAAAAAAAATTCAATTTTACTGACTTTCTCGAGTAACAAAAAACGCTAGATAATGTTGATATTTCTTTTATTACCAGAAATATCATACATATTGACATCTAAAAGTTTGATAAGGTTTCTTCTACCATGTATAATCAGAGTTGATTTCGATTCACTATCGAGAACAAGCATCATGTACTAGTCACACATAATGTATATTTGTAGAAACTAATAGAATTTAATGATGAGTCCAATGCTTTAATAAGCACAAAGGGCAAAACATAAAATGAAAGGAAATAAAATTGAAAGAGAACAAACTTTAAGTAAATCAACTTTGTAATTTTTCATCAATATTATTAGTTATTTAGGAAGATTTCTTTAAAAATATTACCTGTTACACTTTCCCCTGTGTTGGAATTTCAGAAAAAGTTTTGCAAATCTATGCTGATCACGACCCCTAGAACCCAAAATTACCCCCCCCCCCCCAAATATCTATCTATACAGGGTGAGTCATAAATATCGAAACAATAGGCTATCTCCTTAAATATTGCCCCTAGACCCATACTTCCAATTGCAAAGTTTCATCAAAAAAGGTAAATTTTTTGATAAGATAAGTTGCAACTCCATGGGGGGTCTATTTTTAAAAATACGAAAATTAAATTTTTATACGACCCCCAGAGAATAAAACTTCCAATTAGAAAAAATTTTTTAATCCTTTTCTGAATCGAACAAAAAAAAAATTCATCTCGATATCTGCAAATCCCTGGAAGATATTAAAATCCAAAATTTTTCAAAATTCGTGACTTACACCACTTTAGCATACATCTAAGTGCAGCGATATCAGTTCATTTGAAATACAATTTAGGGATCGACCATTAATTTACGCATTATTAAATGTAGACCCAAGACAATACTTTAACTTTTAGATATAAAATAAAAGCGTATAGATTTTTGCTTTAAACTTCATTGAAATATGCTAGATGTCAGCAATATCTCGAGCTTGGCTCCAGGCTCGTAATTGGCACGACCCATTGGCCGGACCGTCTTATTAAACACTTATTAAAAGTGTTATTAAATTAAGTGATATTATCATAATTAAACTCTCATTAACCGTGTCTTTAAAACTTATTGCCGCAGGCAATAAGTTTAGTAAAAATAGTAATAGAAATAATGACACTTCTATTAACTGGATCATATGGATTATATTTTAATGTTATTGTATATTTTAATGTTAATGGAAATATATTTTAATAAATTACTTAGAAATTTTTTCAAAAATCTAGTTTGTACTATTCAGCTTCAAAATTTAGGTAGTTTTAAACATATTTTTACTTTTTTCTATCTTTACAAGAGAAAAGTATTGGATTCATGAAAATTTTGAATTCCGGTTTTCGACGGATTCACACGTTTTAGGGCTCAGAGATACCGAAAAACGTGTTTTTACAAAATGTCTGTCTGTGAGTCACTGCTCCTGCATCTCTGTATATGATATACATTTTGTGAGCGCGCTATCTCAAGAACTAATACACAAAATTTAATAAAAAATTATATTTACTTAGTTCTTGATATACACTGATGCTGATTAGTTTTTCGTGTCAATCGCTTAACAGTTGACCCTACTGTAAAGGCTTTTGTGCGATTTCCGCGATCGCTGTATCTCCAGAATGCAAGGAATATCATCAATCTTCAGATTCAGTTATTCCTTGACATGAATTGGTGTTATTTATATTTTGTTGTATATGGCTCCACGAGTGGCGCTGCAACATTGAATTTGTTACGATTTCTGCAATAGCTCTACTTTAAGAACTAATGCAGGAATTTCCATAAAAAGTCAGATGCAGTTACTTCTTGACATGAATTGGTTTTGTTTACGTTTTTGTATCAATCATCTTTCGGATGGCGCTTTCATAATGAATTTTGTATAGTTTACACGATTTCAGTGATATCTTGTACTAATCCACGGAATTTCCTATCTTTAGAGTCCTCCGATTGCTACATCCGAGTAGTTTATTTATTCCAAACGGCATTAATATTTATACGAATGTTAAAGTCTAAGAGTATAACGTTTCTGTTGCGTATTTTTTTTTATGCTAAGCTCCCACTAATATTTCATTCTAAGTGTATTTAATTGATCAAGGTTTAATGCGTTCGAACCAAACATCATGAAATCCAATTGAATAATTTAAACTTAAAACGTTTAAATGAAATATGCCGAAGATTCATTAAACACCTGTTCTTGTTTTAAAAAGATAACTGATTCGCAAGTTAAACAAAATTTAAAATGTATTTGTATTTGAACTGAAAACTGTATGTTAAACTCTGAAAAATGAAAAAAAAAAAAAAAAAGCGCAGCGGCTTTTGAGTCCGCTTACAACGGTTAACACGTTGGGGATTTTTTTTTCTTTGTTTATTCCGGCCAATTATCTACAATAGGGATATGGGCCGTGAGGGGAAGGGTGCCCTCCGTGGGGATCTTTTTAAGGGAACATAACTCATATTTACGCAAGGAATTCCAGGGTTCGAAAAAAACCACGGAAAACGTCGAACGGTTAGGCCGATGGTTGCGATTGGGTTCGAACCCAGTACCTACCGTCTACCAGTTTGGAGGCCCGTAATTAGAGGCATCTTTTACGCATCGTGTAGTGGCAATTTTAGCAAGAAAAATATGAAGTTGACAGGGATAAAACAATGAAAAAAATTGAAATCGGCGTGATAAAAAAAATTAGGTTTAAATAAGCTGACTCATTTAAATAGTAATTAAAGAAGGCGAAAATCGCAAAACTTAAACAAAATCTGAAATCGAAATTACACAAGACGGAGTTAATCACCTAGACACTTTAAAAAAGCATTTAAACGTTAGGAGCCAATCTTTGTTTAAAACTTGCACTTTTCTTCATCAGATGTTTTTATTTCAGTATTTCTCATTTTTAAACTTACATAAGTAAATAACCGTTGGTTACGGTAACAATTCAATAGTTTTTTAACATACACACACACAAAAAAAAAAAAAAAAAAAAAAAAAAAAAAGCCGCCGAAAGATGTTTTCACCTCAGAAAATTTACTTTTAAAAATGTGATTTATTTACAAAAAATTGCATCTTTTTAAAAATTGCTATTTTAAATACTTTTATTTTTAAAAAAATATTATTTAAAATGCTGAATCAAAATTGAAAATTAAACATTTTCATTTAATCAAAAGAAAAAAACTCAACGCGGCAAATAATATTTTGAGTTATGACAATTTTAATTTACTCTACATTTTCTGAAAAAAAAAATTTATTAAGAAAGCTTATAATGAGATAGTGCTTACAAATTATGTGGTTAACCATCACAAAACATTCAAAATTCAAACGCTATAAATAAATAAATAAAATAAATGTTTCCTGGACAACATACAGCAACTTTGTTTCTTCAATTACACGCATTTCAATTTGTGTCTGATCCTTTGAAACCTCGCGATTTATTAAAATTGTCATAACTCTCTGAGTTTTGGAGATATCAAGATGGAATTTTTTTTGTTCAATTCAGGAATGGATAAGAAATTTTTTTCTAATTGGAAGTCTTATCCTCTGGGGGCCGTATAAAAATTTAATTTTCGTATTTTTTAAAATAGACCCCCCATGGAGTTGTAACTTATCTTATCAAAAAATTTACCTTTTTTGGTGAAACTTTGCAATTGGAAGTATGGGTCTAGGGGCAATATTTAAGGAGATAGCCTATTGTTTCGATATATATGACTCACCCTGTATATCTATTACTTTTTTATGGACATAACCTCCGTCATTCCGCACAAAACTCTCCCAAACTGACACATGAAATCCAGGGATAAAAAATATAAATCAAATTCGTTAATGGGCAGAATCAGATCATGAGGTTGAAATAGGAAGGGATTTTGTGGAAACTGAAAAAAAAAATCTAAATTATCATACATATTAAATTAGGTTAAAGTTTTTTTTTTGTTTTTTTTTTTTTTTTACATGTAGGAAAAGGTACAAAAATTTATGCATTACAGATTCTCTATAAAATTTAAAATAAGCTCAAAGGGGGGAAAATACAGTTTTAGGAAGAAAAAATTTCACATCTTAGTCAATTCTCAAAATACCACATTTAATTAAACTTATTATAAATCTTCTTAATATTATCTACAACTTTTATGCTAACTAGTCTTTGATTGGACTAACTCTTATAGCAAAAACAAATTAAATAGTGGTTGGCAAAAAAATTATATATTAAGGGTGTACTCAAATCCAAACTGCCTATTTTCTGACTCATTTTTAAATACATTTTTGCTCACATACGCATCTAATTGGCAGGTTTTGTTATTCAGAAACTATATAATGTACCGTATTGGTCAATTATATATATATATATATACATTTATAAAGGCTTAATATACTTAAAAATGCTGTCAAAGAGGGCATTTTGAACTATATTTTCCAAAGCAATAGTATTGGAAACTGAAAAAAATGGTCATACTGAGAAAATAATTGCCAAAATCAAATAAATCAAGATATAGTTCATTGAATGAAAAATAAAAATACAGGTCATTTATAAATCTCTGCAAAAAATAGAATCAACAAGTATCATGTTTTTACTTTTAAAAATGTGTCAGAAAATTTTGATTTGTTAAAGGGTTTTTTTTTTTTTTTTTTTTTTTTTTTTATACATATACTACCTTCACATGATTCTGGTAGAACCAGTTCTTACAGAAAAATTAAATTTTAAAAGCAGCTAAATAAAATTGTTAAACTGGGTTTATCTTTAAATTTGATTTAGTTTTTGTTAATGAAACAAGTACAGTGGACTCCTTTAAATCGGCAACTCTCAAAAATCTATACATAATTTAGAATTTACGGATGTAAATATTGAAACATTCAGTTCAGATATAGGGAAAAAATTTGACTCTTTTTTTTAAATTTATATCAATTCCATACATATTTTAATTTGTAATTTTTGTTAATATTACTGAATTCATGATTTTTCATGAAGAAAGAGAAAATTTATTTCCAAAAAATTTACAATATTGATAATATCATTGGTATATTCTGAAAAAAACAAAAAGAAAATTGAAAGCTCTAGCTTAAATCTGAAAGAAGTTATGGAGTTTTATGTTGTCACATGTACTATTCAAAATGGCGGCAAATCGGCCATCTTGGAAGCTGTTTTATAGATCACAACTCACAAACGGTTTGATCATTTTCAATGTAATTGATATTTTTGGAATCAGCATTAGAAATTCTACAAAATCATTGAATATTATTGAAATTGGTAATGGTGGGTGTCATTTTTGGAAAAATCTGGGTGATTTGACGTGGAATGACCCGCATTTTATTTTACATCAAAAAATGTTTGAGTATTAGTTCATTAAATTAACTACAGGTGGTGTGCATATTTTAACAGTGGCGATACGATACCGATGACAATTTTACGCATAAAGCTATTTTGTACGTGATTGCTTTTACAATTTTAAATAATCAGTTATTATCGTCACCCATATAGTCACTATTCCTGTAAATTTTCAATTTGTTAGAAAACATCAAAAGGATATTTACTGTACTGTCATAGTATGTTTAAAGGTACACATGTTGGATATTAGCCGTTCACAGAAACTTATAAATAATGGAAATATTAAACTTAAAACTGAAATCCCACAATTTTTAAGTTATCTATAGCTTTTTGTATAAACTAAATTTCAAAAGGAAAATGTATTTTTATTAATTATAGCAGAATTAATATTTATAGTCAAAATTTTTCAGCGTATATGTCCTTTTCAATAGTATTTATAACGTATTCTCTTAAAAGACAAGGAATCGTCAACAAACGATGTTGGACTATTACCAACAAAATCCTGCCTTATACACTATATGGCCAAAGGTAACCTGCCACTTGTGATTTTTGAAAAAAAATTTAAATATCTAGAAAAATACATGAGGAATTATTCTGAAACTCCGGTTGTGTAAACAGAATAGTAGGGGAGAGTGTTGTACCTTGGGACTGTTTTCACATTTTAATTTTTTACTTCGATGATTATAATAAGATTTAAAATTCGAAAGCAGCATTTGAATATACCAACATTTTTCTCTATAACATATTTTTAGAGATTCATGCAGTTTGAAAATAAAAAACTGCCACTCATTTAAAGTAGAGAAGGCAAACTGTCCCAAGGTACAACACCCTATTGTACCTTGGGACATACTATATTGGGTCATTTCATGATGTTTTGTAACGTCAGTCACGAAGATTGTAACTGCGAAATTGTTGTCCACCGTTATTTTCAAAAAGTTTTCTTGCCTTTATTCAATTAATGAAGTATCCCCGATGAAAAAACTTTTTGAAAATAACGGTGGACAACAATTTCGCAGTTATAATCTTCGTGACTGGCATTACAAAACATCATGGAATGACCCTATTGTATCTTGGGACATACTACTTATTTCAGCCAGTAGACATATAATTAATTAATAATTTTGAACAATAAATAATACATTATTTTGTAGAATAACAATAGTTAATTTTGCGCCAACAAACCTTATTTTTTTTTTCCAAGGAAATATGTCAGCTAATTTCAGACACAAAGAAGAACATATTTTTTTTTCCCAGATACTTTTCCAAGGAAGTAACGTACTTTCTTGATTTCTTACTCCTAACACATCTGTGGTATGATCATAATCCATATTGTCACCATCTTTAGTACTAGATATAATGAGTTTATCATTAACAGATTCAAAACTGCTATTTTGTTCCACAGATGGTCTTTTATTTGGTTTTTTTCTACCCCACTTTCCTGCTTGGTAATTTCAATTCCAGCTTTTACTTAAAAAAAACTCTTAAAATGCTAGATTTTCTTTTTCTACTGCAGACATTGCTTTTACAAGCTGCTGCTATGAAAAATGACCTAATCGTTACTGGGAATGATATTTTAAATATATTGTTAAGATAAACTTGTTATGCACAGTGTTAATTTCAAGGGGTGGTCCAGGAGGGACATTCCTCCTTGGAGCAGTGCTATGCCTCCCCCCTCCCGGAGCCACAGAAATCCCTCCTGGTAAAAAGTATTTTAATTCAACACTGATTATGACTACTATTGGTAACACATTTGCAGCTGTAAATTCAGCTGTTTCATTCAACATTTCAGTTAAATAAAATGGCTACAAGTTACATTTTATTAAAAGTTCATCTTCGCTGAATATATTTTTATTGATTGAATAAATGGTTGCGTTACTTTAAAACCTTTAATGATATTCGATGGTGTGAAAGCTTTTTAAAACGCATTTCCAACAATCTCTAGTACGACATATATTGTGATTAATTGTCTAGAATGTGACATCATACTACAGCCCAAAGACAGTAGGGTGGGGAATTGTAAACAAAATAATTTCAACTTCCCGGCATTTCTATGTTGTAAAAATCAAAATATAACTTATGTTATCCATGATTAACAACATAGTAAAATACATAAATGTACCTTTTAAAATGGATTCAAAACCCATAAAAATACATCAGAACATGTGCTCTTTAGAAAATTGCATCACATGGAGAAAAAAAAAAAAAAAAGATTTATCGGGAGTTGCCAGATTTATATTTGCAATTCATATCATCAGTTCAATCTTTATAAAATATATCCAAAATAAAGTTGTTTTTCTTTACTGTATTTCACATGTTTTGTAAAATTTTCTGTGAAATAAGTAACAAAATTATTTTTAATTATGCAAATTATTACAAACCATGCATTTGTTATACTATTCGACATGTCCCAAAGTACAACACTTTCACTGTCCCAAGGTACAATCATCACATGGTTTAAGTAAGATCAAAACAACAGTAAATCTAAAAACACTATCAATATTTTCTCATAACCAAAACATTTAAAAATCTTCCCTTTTATAAAAAAAATAAAATAAATTGCAGTTGACTTCTTGTAAAAATATATGGTGGTTATAAAATGAAATTTGAATGGGGAAAAATATTTACTTTGGAGTAGTGAAATTTTCTTTTTCTCACAGTCATTAATGCAATGCTTTTTATGTTACTTTTACTATGATGAAAACAATTTGTTATGAGTCACTATTAGAAATAAACAAAAAATCACTGTTGTCAATAGTTTACTAGAAATTATCGATGTCCTGAGGTACAAGCGTCCCAAGGTGCAACACTCTCCCCTACAGGTCATATATTTCCGAGAAGATTTTTTTTCGAAACCCCATAGGGGACCGTCAACAAAATGTAAAAATAACTAATATCTTTTGGATAACCCTGTCAAAATTAATGTAGAAAAGGCGTTCAAACTGTAGAATATGATTAAATAACTTATTTAATTAACTGTGTTCATTTTTATAAAGATAACATGTATATTAGTAAGAAATTAAGGTTTTAATCAAAACAGTCCCAAATTTTGTCAAGGTTCTTGCTTATAATTTGCAGAGTTCTTAACATAAAGAACACGATCTTTTCAAAATTACGACAACCTTTGCACAATACCCTGTAATCAGAATTCAAAAATAATAATTTTTTATGAATAATTAGCAGGTTTACTAAATAATTATGCACTGTACATGCGTGAAAGCAATCAAAATATAATTTGCATAATATATAAAGCAACTCTTGTAAAAGTCCAAAACATAGCTTGAAAATTCTGATAATTACCGTCGATAGAATAAGCTCAAACTCCGTTGTTCCCAAAAGGAAGCAAAAAGATGAGGGATTGTATCCAAATAGTATAGTACGTTCAATATTATGTATGCTGTATTGACACTGGTCAATGGATATATGGATACAACCCCTCATCTTTATAGATCTTTTTTGAGAACAACGTATTTTCAGTTTATTCTATCGACGATATTTTTTTAGAATTTTCAAACTATGTTTTTGAGACTTTCACAAAAGTTGTTCTATACATTTAGCTAACACATTATGTTAATTATATTTTGATTGCTTTTTACGCAGTGAAAAATTATTTTCTAAACTTGCTCATTATTCATACAATTTTTATAATCTTTTAATTTTGATTATAGGATATTGTGTACAATGTTGTTCGTCAGGTTTTCTGGAAAGAACATTTTTTAAAAAGAAATTAAAAACTCTTTAAATCATAAGCAAAAACCTGGCAAAATTTTGCACTGTTTTTAAAAAACAACCCTCAATTCCTCTACAGGTATGCATGTTATCTTCATAAAAATGAACACAGTTTATTAAAATAAGCCACTTAATCATAATCTACAATTTCAATGCTTTTGCTACATTAATTTTGACACTGTTATCCAAAAGATATTCGTTCTTTTTCTATTTATCCCGTATGGGATTTCTGGAAAAATCTTTAAATATATGGAAATATTCCGGAAATATGTGACCTGTACTACGCTGTTTACATACCTGGAGATTCAGGATAATTCCTTATATATTTTCCTAGTTATTTAACAAAACGTCAAAAATCGCAAGTGGCCGGTCAGCTTTGACCATATTGTGTATTTATCATAGCAAATTGAGATAGCATATACCGTATATTTTGGCCAGTAAGACAATGCTAACGTAAAATTGCATAAACAATGCGCCCTACTTACACATAAATGTATTAATTTTTGGATGACGCACGCGAATCGTTCATAAACGTGTTGATATAATTCGGGGATTCATTTTAAAAGAAAAAAGCTGCATAATTTTAACCAAAATTTACACATTGACTTATTAAAAGTTGTCTATTTCTGCAAAATATACGGTATTTTATTTTTTTCCCCGTGAAAAACCATAATATGAAATAGCTGTGATTTATTAATTCACAGAATTAACACCGGTTTCGCCCTCATTATGAGCTCATCAGCACGACATAGCCAGTAAATAAGCCAGAGAGAAGAGAATTCTCTAAATTATACATTTAACAGAGAAAAAAATTATCATTAAATGCATTTTAGGAAGCATAAATTTTGCACGTAACTTAAATAATGAAACTGCTGCTTTAAAAATGTGCAAAATTCATGCAACTCTGACATATTTATCAGCAGCCGTGGACCGGTTTTTAACTAAAAAATACAAGCTATTTATTAAGCCCAACATGGAAAAGATTTAAAAATTTTCATTTAAAACATGAGAAAACTAAGAAGTCCAAAAATAGATTAAAAAAAAAAAAATACTCTTAAGTTCTCTGGCTTATTTATCTACTTCACAATGATAAAAGAAACAAAATTATCAGCTAAATCTACATTTACTGATAAATATGCCAGAGTTTAAAATTTCTGAAAAAACATAAATGCAAAAAAGCTAAATGAATCGGATAAAAACGTGAAACGAGTATGGGGAAAGCAAAATAATAATAATAATCTATATTTGAAAGTGAATTACTAATGAGGAAACCATAATTATAGAAATGAAAATATTCCAAATATTGCAACACGAAAATATATGTTAATTTATAAATTTGAAAGCTTTTTAAAAGAAACAAATGAATTTATGTAAAGTTAATTGTAAAAAAATTCTGATTTTAATATTCTGTTCTTTTTAACGCTCTCAACATAGCTGGAAAATATTTATGACTTCGGTTTAACAGTTTGCCGCCTGACGAGTATTGCATGTCCGTTATTGAAAGTGAAGTATAGTTCGTTTACAGGGACATTCAAAAGAATTCTCGTACATTATGGTGACTACAACTAACTTTTTTAGCATATGCAAAGCATTGGATTACTCATTCATTTACTAGCTTACACACTGTTTTCATAGATTAAAATCAATTTGAATCATAATTTAAATAAAACGATTAAAAATAAATCACTGATTTAAATCAGATTTTTAAAAACTATTTTTAAATTAATTCAAAACATAAGCAAACATATAAATGTACTTTAATATAATTTATTTTTATATAATACAGATAAAAAATCAGTTTTTAAAAGATAAAAATTAGTTTTTGTCAAAAAGTAAAGTATAAGATAAAGTTTAGAAAAAATGATTACAAATTTCATTTGAATCAAATTGCAAAATAAACTTGTAACAGTAAGGAAATCAAAGCAGGATCAGGAATGTATTGAATATAGGAATATTTACTTGCATATTACTAAGTACTTAGGAAAACTTCTGAGTCATTCCAAGGTAACTTATGTTACATTTTGAACTATTTTTCAGTAATTTTAGTAATATAACACGCACACAAAAATTATTCAAAATGCAAATTTGACATCGTTTGCTAATTAAACTTATTCAAAGCCCAATTTAGATGAAAATTACGTAATTTTAATGTTATTTCTTTTGGTAGTTTTATTTACTATGGTAACTGCCATTACTGAAAAAGGAATGAAAGTTATCATATAAAGTGTAATTTTCATTATCATTTTTTTAGGTAATTTTCATCCAAATTTACCCTTAGATATTTTTCATTGACAAATCAGTTTTACATTTGAATACTTTTTAGTGTTATATTACTAAAATTACTGCAGTATATTGTTCTAAATATGACATAAGTTACAATGGAGTGACCCTTCTGCAAGTTTAAATAAAATAAAATTGTATGATTTTGCTCATTACAAAGAAGCATTGAGCCCAACGCATTTATTATTCTATGTTAAATCCCCATTATTCAGGAGAGAAATTAACAAGCTCTGAGAAAATATCTTCATTGTTGAGAAATACTCTATTTTGGTGATGGGTACTATATTATACTATATTAAAGTATTGCGATTTATTAATTATTCAGCATTTTAAATTTTGTTTAAACATTGTTTTCGCTTTTAGAAATTAATTTTATGTATATCGCTAATAATTTTTTTAATTTCAGATTTTCAAAAAATTTGTAATTTTGAATTTTATTTAAATAATTTCATTAAAATATTTTTAATTTTATTAAAATAACGTCCTTTTATATATTTTTTAATTTATTGGTGCTATTATCTGTGTAAGAGTTTAATAATTATGAATTAACAATTTGGATTTATTAATTAAAGGATAAGTTGCTTTGAAAGAAATATTAAACGAAACCCTTTGAGCGATCTGTGATCACAACTCACTTGTTTTAATATTAACTGAAAGCTTTTTTAATTGTGAATATTTTAACACTTCATTTTTACGAATACAACAATTATATCGTGAGACATTGTAAATTTTGATCCAGCGCGATTACCCATACAAAAAAAATAAAGTGATTTTTTTTCCTTGTTCGTGTTTTTATAACTTGTTTGTTTCGATAAATACTAAGGCTTCTTTATCAATTTAGATACAGGTTTATTTATTTATTTTCACTTGTTCTCCATGGTGTACTTAATATTATACATGAATTTTGTGCATTCAAGTTTATAGTTATTTTTTTTTTTTTTTTTTTTTTTTTTTTTTTTTTTAATATTTAAATTAAGAGTTGGTTGAATTTCTTTCATTTTTTAAAATACACGAAAGGAAAAAAAAATCATATTCATTGTAAAATCCCATACATCTAAAAATCCATGTACAGTTTCATATAGTATATTATAGGGGGGGGGGGGGGAATGAACCCAAATATATTTATAAAAATAGTAGCGATCATTAAAAAGTTTTTTAAATTAAATTTTAGTAAAAAAGGCTGTTCTATCAGATTTTTTTTTTCCTTAAATTTTTAGTATTAAGTATTGTGCCACCACATTTATTACAAGATTATTCAAAAATTGAAGAGATGGTTTCAGAGGTAGTATGACACTAGTGTAAGTAATTTTGTTCCCGTTAAGTATTATGCCAAGAAAGCAGATATAGCTTATATAAGCATAATTGAAGCTGTAGAGGACAATTTAGGTTAGAATTTATACTTTTTATGAAAAGAATAAAAACTGGAGATTTTATTTTCTTTGACTACTTGACATAAGTAATGTTAAAAAGACAGACATTCCAGTTAATATTGCCACAGCCCCACAAATGATTGGAAAGATAGTCTAGTTACTGTGTGCATTTCAAATAGATTTATAAAATCTGCAATCTTTGTTAGGCTGTATATATAGTCAGTACTAGACTATTTATGCCGTATTATACTTTATTTTTTTAGCTGTCCCTACCTCCTTGTTCGTAGGGAGGTATGGGACACATTTTGGATGATGGATTTTTACTACTCTAGAGGTAGAGAGATTTTTTATTATTATCATTATTAATTGTGCTGTTTATGTAAAAAAAAACTTACGAATTGTTTATTTTTTATATAAAAATATATTATTTTTGTATAAAAATGCTTTATTTTAACTGTGCAACACAGTAAATAAATAAATTTGTAATTACTTATACTAACATGTAACATCTAGTATGAATATCTCAATGCTGATTTTAAAAGTATGAATATCTTGTATTCTGTAAAGTGAAATTTTTGTTTTTGTGTAAAGCAAGGTTGGGTTTCTTCTGGAAGAAACCTGTTTCTTCCAGGACAGTGGAAGAAACTGGAAAAAACCGGAAGAAACTGGAAGAAATGGAAAAAGCTGGAAGAAACCACCGGAAACCAAAACAAATGCTCAAAGTTAAAGTAGATTAATTATATAAAAGATTTAAAGTATAATTACATGAAATCTAAATTGGAAAATTTAATTATTACAAATATTTTTGCAAAGATAAGTTATTTTTTAATAACAAACTTCAGGTTCAGCAAACATTTTCAGATGATGGATTTTTACTACTCTAGAGGTAGAGAGATTTTTTATTATTATTATCATTATTAATTGTGCTGTTTATGTAAAAAAAACTTACGAATTTTTTATTTTTTATATAAAAATATATTATTTTTGTATAAAAGTGCTTTATTTTAACTGTGCAACACAGTAAATAAATAAATTTGTAATTACTTATACTAACATGTAACATCTAGTATGAATATCTCAATGCTGATTTTAAAAGATTAGTGTTCTAAAAATATCTATGGGTATGTCAAAATGCTTTTAAACTATCCTAAAGTATAGGATTTGGGGGAGGGGGGAATCTTCATTTTTTGCATTTATCAAATTTAAGTTGAAAAACTGATTGCAGTATCCTACTGCTAATAAACTTTTTTGCTATATTATGCTACACTGTATTAAGAAAAAATAGAATTTTTATGATTTTTTTTAATACTAGGATTCACTGGTACATGCAGTACTGGTAATACAGGTTTCTAAGGCCAAAACCAAATTTCGATGACCTTTCTAGCTTCAGCCAAAAATGAAAACATAAAAAAAAATTAAGTAATTAAATTGTATGTTTTAAATTAATTAATAGTACATAAATATACATAATTGTAAATTAATTATATATGTAGTATTTATCAATTATGCACAATTGTTAATTATCCAAAAACTTTATTTTCATATACAATAAAACATAATTCATCAATGACACAGGAATATTTTCTAATTATACAAATTTCATTTAATTAAAAAAATATTTTAGTTTTAAGTATACACATCTTTATTTTTCTTCTATACTGATTTTTGTAAATGATCATTGTCATTCTAGAACTTTCTCAAAGAATATTTGAAACACTAATGCAATTTAAACTAAGAATTTTCTATAAGATGATATATAATTCATGACTGATAGTTATAAACAACGAAGTTCACTGCAATAGACTCATTTGAGCTGATACAGTTCAAATCAATGACTAAGTTGAAAGTTTCCGAAGGAAGTTTGTGGAATACTGAGAGTTTCAGCCAAGCCAAATTTTCTGCCATGTCTTTTGCCAAAACACTGATTTTGGGCCGAAAATGAAACCATATTTTTGATCGATCTCTATTTAGTATAGTAATTATAGTATATTATTTACATTAATAAAATTGGTGTAAATTAAAAGCTTTTATTTAAATGAGTTTCATTCTATGATTGGTAACGAATCCCTACTATTTACTACTAGTTTCAGAAATTTAAATAATTAAAAAATATGTTGGTTAAATTGAAATGAATAACATTTAATTAATTTTGTGTATTTTGGATAAAATTTCTTTTCATTTAGACAGGCGTTGTATATGATCTTGGTTAAAAAACTGATGTAATTATTAATTTAGTATATATATTTAATTAAATTTGTTTTGGTCCAATGGAATAAATTTATATAAGAGTATTGTATAGGAAGAAGATATTTATTATATCTTACAAAATTGAAAGTATATGGTAAATTCTTGAAGAAAAACAGTTTCTTCCATTTCTTCTACTTGGAAGAAACCTATTTCTTCTGGCCGGTTTTTTCCACTGTGGAAGAAACTTGCCAACCCTGGTGTAAAGCAAAGTCGATTTTCTTATTTTTGTAAAAAGTGCTCCATCCCACCCCATTCTTCCCTATAGTTAGTCTCATAAAAAAAATATACATTTATTTCTAGCAAAAATTATTTTTTAGCAAATAATGCTTAGTTGTCCTACATACAGAAGTTAGAAAAGTATTTTACTTCTATTAAAGGCATAAAGTTTTGTCCTAGACAGTAAATTTTTAATATAAATCCCATTAAGAAAATATGAGATTCTTTCAAATGGCATAGAAATTGGGTAACTATATCAACACCTTTTTTTAAAATGACATTATGAATATAAAACTTGCTAATGGCTATGGCTAATCCTAGAGTAGTAATAGATAATTACTGAAGCAATAACTGGCTAGAGGGAGAAATAGGGTGACCCTAGGCACTTTCTTTCAACGTCACTAACTTTTTATCCATAAAAAGTTATTGAAATAAATTAATACTTTATCAAAACAATTGTAACATAGAACTAGATTCCATAAACATAGGACTAGGTTATCCATGATTAAATTGAAATATTAAAAAATGTCAAAACATTGCTAGAAGCTGAAAATATCCCCACTGAATTTTTAAATTATTTATTTTATGCAGTTCTTCATAAATATTCTTGTCCATAAATTCTTTTTATTATTTTTGTAGACTAAAAAAATCCATTACTCATTGAACTTCACACGTAAACATTTCAGACATCTATAATAATTTGAAAAAGATTATAAATTACTCATTTCTCTCTTTTTTAAAAAATTATTATTATTTGGCCAATTAATAAAAAATATTCATATTACCCTGCAGTAAAAAATAAATCTTTATAGAAATAAATTGTTTCTTATCAGAAAAACGTGATAAATTCACTTGTTCACTGAATATCACAGCATATAATATTTATCGTCAAATAGCATGGTTACCCTGCCCTCTCACCTCTAATTATTTAAAAACATTTCACCTATATTCAATTATTGTGCATATTCTTCACCAAAATTCATGCAGTCACATTATTAAAATCAACAAGAGTTTAATTTTTCAAAAATGAGATACACATATACCTTTAACATAATAACCTTGTATACTACTTTTTTTTTTTTTTTTTTTTTTTTTTTTTTTGCAAAAACAAACTTTTAAAATAACATGTTTATTATTTGATCTATGACAGGAATCTTATGTAAATTTCAATTTTGGAGCACAAAAGTGAGAATAAATAAAAAAATAATTTCAATATCTACTAATTTTACACAATGCAATGAATAATTACACAATGATCCTAAACAGGCATTTGTTTAGGAAGAAATTAAGTCTTTTAAAGGACCCTCAACATTTTTTTTTTAATTTCAAAACAGGATCCTTCATGAAAATTTTCATCTCAAAACAGGACCCTCCACAAAGCTTTCCAGCTTAAAACAGTACCCTTTATAAAATTCTTTTATTACAAATAATCCTTTAACAAAACTTTTCCATCTCTAATTTGAACCTTTTTCAACTTTAATCATTTAAATGTAAGTTACATATATAAAGAAAATATGTGTATTTTACAAGCACAGATCTTTTTTAAGAATATATAAACAAGATCCTGAATCTAACAATTTCAAATTCACAAAATTATGACTAGATTTTTCACAAATTTGAAAAGTCCACAATGTCATAAAAACAGACCTCTGCTAAAAGTAAGACATGATAAACAGTAGAACTATCTGAATGACTGCAAAATTAAAATCAGCAGTGAAAGTATGAGTGTAGTGGATATTATACGGCATATAATTTTAAGTTCCATATAGTTTCAGTTTTTCAAATAAAGCTATAGCATATAAGGAGTATATGCTAGTCATGAACTTTCATGATTCTAGCATTATATCCTCTGCCTGCCTTTGATTTTCAAAGAAAATGCAATCAGTCCTATAAGTCTAATATTAATTTACATCACTAATCCAAATTTTTTTATCAAGCAAAATTTCTTCTTATATTAGTTTCTATTTGTGACTATGTTATGACCAGGAGTGGGGTGTTTTTAAAAAATTCTTGCCAACCAATAATTTATTTTATCGGCCAGCAAAATGTAAGACAGTTGGAAATCGTTATAACAAAATATGTATGACTGCAAAAATAGTTAATTACTATTACAACAATGTGTTTTGATAGCTTTTTTTTCCTATAAAATTAAATAATATATACAACAGAAGAAATTTTAGTACAAGATAGAATTGAATACCATGTTTGTAACTTGGTAATTTCAAAATACATATAACTAGTTTGTAAAAAAAGCTTTTAAGCATTATTCTCTAGTACACAGTTTTCCAAAGACTACCTAAAAATTCTCTTGCTATGTCAAAAAATACACTCACCAGTGGCGAATAAAATTATGCATTTCTCCCTTGATTATAACATTTCCATCTAAGACAGTGGTCAATTTGGAGTTAATCAATATGATTACATTCACAAAATTTGATGAGCAGGCCTTGTTATGAAATGATGAAAAAATAAAGTAATTGAAATTTGTTGAAAAACAATACAAATGGTGCTAAAGCTAGTTATCAAACAATTTTTGTCAATGTATTGAAAAACGTCCAATCTGTACACAAGATTTATACAGAATTAGTTTTTCACCTTTTAGATAACTGTCTTTAATTATGTAAACCAGATCTCCTTTCCCCAAACTAACTTTACAGAAAAGGGGCCAATAATAATATATCTTAAGAAAGGATCAAACAATAAGAATTGTGGTATATTGTCTATTATTAAATATTAATAACACAAAAGTTAAGAATATATTAAAATATTTAAAAATATGTAAAAGCGATGATACAAAACATATAAATTTTAATTTATAACATTTTAAAAGCTGAAGGATGGACAAGAAAAATGATTAAATATGAAAACAACATAATTTTCAATACATTTAGAAACTGAAGAACAAGTAAAAAGTAAAGAGATTATTAAACATCTGAACCATATAAATTTTGAATAAGTAAAGAAAGGTTATTTAATACCAAAACAATGTAACTGAATAAAATGTAACAGAGATGATTAATATCAAAACAAAATAAATTAGAATACATTTACAAAGTAAAAAATGCGTAAAAGAGATGATTAAATATCTAAATCATATAAATTACAAATACTTTATCTGAAGGTTGGCAAATACCACAACAGAGATTATTAAATAACAAAACAATGTAGTTGAGAATTTATTTAGAGTCTGGAGAATGTGTAACAGAGATAATTAAATATCCAAAAAAATAATTTACTGGGTATGTGCTTAGAAACTGAAGATGACATAAAATATGATTGAGTAATTCAGACAATCTAATATGCTTAGTGACTAGAAAATATGTAACTGTTGTTTAAATATCCAAACAATGTAAATAAATTTAAAATACATTTAGAAACTTGTAAAAATAATTAATTTAATTTCCAAATTTAATTTTCACTTAAGCTTAGAAACTAAAGAATCTATAAGAGAGATCATTGAGTATTAGGACAATATACAGTAGAAGATCTATATAGTACAAACCAAAAAATGCAAGGCTGTGCGTTATATGGATCGCATTTCACACAGTATCAAATTTACCTCATGAATGTAGCCAAATATTTCTGAAACACATCAAAATACTTTACAACATCTTTTTACAGTATTTTTTAACTGGAATATAATTTTTTGTATTATACAGAACATTCCACATAGTGTTAAATATCAGGGTTGGCACGGTTTAAACCAATTGGTTTTAACCATGGTTTAAACCACGGTTTAAACCAAATGGTTTTTTTCTCAAAAAAACCAATTGGTTTTTTTAGGAGAAATCTAATGACATTTTCTTTTTTTTCTTTATAATTTACATGTTTCAGATTAATAGACATAAATAATTTCTACTTTTAACACTTTATTTCAGTAATAAGTATTATAAATAGTGGGTTTAGGTCTTTTTTAATGCATACGGTTAAACCAATTGGTTTTTTCTATTAAAAAAAGCAATTCATTTTTTAGAAGAAATCTAATGACATTTTCTTTTTTTCTTTATAATTTACGAGTTTCAGATTATTGGATATAAATAATTTCTACTTTTAACACTTTATTTCAGCAATAAGCATTAGATATATTGGGTTTACATCTTTTTTTATACATAGGATTAAAATCAGTACACATTGGTGAACATATCTATTGCTCTAAAGAAAAAAACTTCAAACATATGAATTGATCAAAGATAAAATGGATTCAATATTTAGTATAAAATATTTTAATATTTTTAATAATGCAGATTATTTAATGCAATTAATAATGTAACGTAATGATGTTTTAAGATTTTGCACAAGCTGTAAAATAAATTTTTCTTTTGGGAGATTATCTTGAAGAATTAAAAGCAAAGGCTGGTTACTAGTTATAGCATTTCAATAATATTTTCCCCCCCTCTGCTATCTGCTGAATCTAACGACTAAAAATGTTAACTTCAAATTGTCACTCAGAAAGAAAAAATCCTAAGAAGTATTTGTAATTTATTATTTGAATAATTGTGGAAAAGAATATTTATCAAACTACATCCAAATGTTTATTATTAGTAATCAAAAGATTGTTTACAAAGATTTACATGTCATCAATGGTTCACTGTGTAGAACATATAAAACTTTCAACATAAGATTGTTTGCTAAAACTGTTTAAGTTGAAAAATGAATTTTCAATTTTCAGTACAAATTCACTATAATTATTGAATTTAAATTATTTTAAATGAAGTTACACTGCTTATAAACCAATAATGTCTGATATATATATATTTATAATATATATATATCATCAATAATGTCTGTTTTTATCAGTAAATATGCATGTATATGTAATAAGAAAGGATGTTTGTAAAAAAACCTGGTTTAAACCAAAAAAACCGGTTTTTTTGGTTTTTTTCGAAAAAACCTGGTTTTTTTCCAACCCTGTTAAATATACTTTTTAAAATGGTCCAACTATACCTGGACCCAAATCATTCATTATATTGCTCATTTTCAAAAACATTTATTGTAATAATGATTTTTTTTTTTTTTCATTAAAAAGGTCTAAATTAAGGATATAAAATTGAACTAATGCATTAAATTTAGTTTTACAGACAGTAGAATTTTTGTTGGAATCTGAAAATTCAGATGCTTCTTCATTGAAAAATTCATTGTTTACATCCCAGAGGTTCTGCATTATATGGAGAATTTGCATTATAAAGATCTTCTATTGTAGAATACATTTAGAAACTAAAGACTAAAAAAATAACTAAAGAAACTGAATTATATATTAATGATTTAAAATAAAGAAAATAAATTACCCTAAAATAAAGGAGAAAGGAGCCAACTTCTGCTTTAACCACCTTTAATGAAAAGCTAAGATTGGTACGCTGATTAGTTCGGGGCACTATGGTCATCATCAGTGCACACCAGAATTCATAAAAATATTTTACTTGTAACTGGCAAGTGGATTTTTAGGCAGTCTTTGAAAACTACAAGCTACAGAGATATCCCAAAATTTTTTGTACTAGTTATCTACATCTTGCAACTTTCCAAATTACTGCAATGTAAACATAGATGCTAAGTTTTTTCTTATACTAAACATCATGGGCGTAGGAAGGGGGGGTCCTGGGGGGTCCTGGACCCCCCTAGAATTCTGGCTGAACCCCCTAGAAATATTTTATAGTGAAAATACGACTATTTTTTGAAAAAATATTTAAAAGAGCAGTAGTACTAAAAATGACAAATAATAACAACAAAACCGAATAAAACGCAACTATTAGTTTTCTATGCCATTATTTAAGAGTGGGGGGGGGGGCACACTTAGTGTCTCATAAATGATAAACAACAACAAACAGATATGCCAGATATGAGATTTATTCTTTTTGCTCTGGAACACAGAACGTCTCGATACTTTCATGCCTGAAGCTATAGCAGAGGAAGCGGGACGTAGCTCTGGCTTTTCTTTTGTGCGGATTGTCCTTGATCTTATTGGTACCAAAGAAAGTCTAGCTTTCCCCTATTCTGCCTAAATTCTAGGAAGTTACGAATAGAAATCAGATCCTCCCTACAAATCTCAAAGTCCTGTAGTCTCAAACATAGAGGAAGGAAGGTTATATTCCCTCCTCTGTAGTCTCAAAGATAGTAATCTAACTACACCGTTTTGCGTTGGCTAAAACATTCTCTGTGAATTATTTGTACTTAGAACGGGAGGGCTACTTGCTATCATCACCCATATAAAGAGCATATAATTTTCAAGGGTATGATGCTTTTTCATTAATTCTGTTCAAAGATTTTATTTTATATGAAGGAAACTTTTATTGTTATTGTATACTTTTACCTAATCTTCATAAATATTTATCTAATTTTTCACTCCTAAATATGTTTTTGAAAGAGAGGGGTGATTGATAGATATCACTATCATAATTCCAATATATCTGCTTATCATTATATCTATCACTTCAGTTTTAGTCCCATACACGCATATTATGGTGCCGTTTGTGAGCTGTTAAGAGATATCTCGTGACAGATTGTTCTGTATATAACTTTTAAAAATATTTTATAATTTTATTGATATTAGATCATTTCTAAATTGAATTAAATTATTCCTTTACTCTCTTGTTATTTCCGAATTCTGCATATTCCGGCCTAGTTGGCTCGGATTTCTGGTTTCCGAGCCATGTAAGAAAGATTTTTGTGGCAATTTTTTCCTAAGTGGAGGAAGAAAACGAAAAATATTCCTTTGTTTTATTATCTTTTTTATTTAAAAAAAAATAAAGTAAAACTTTTCTAATGCTCCTAAAAAACAGAAATTTCTATTTAGAGAACTTTTTCAATCCCCCAATATTTCTGTAATATTTGTATGTTTTAATTTTTTCCTCTGAATTGCGTATCCTCCGAATAGTATCCGAATTCCAGAGTCTCAATGTGTTTGCTATTCAGAGGTTGTATTGTATATATGCAAAATAGCACAGCCAAAAGCTTCGTCTGGGGTAGCTTATAAGCCGTTGTTATTCATAAAATGAACAGTGTTGTTATGTTACATGTTCATACAGCATTATTTAGTAAATGTATGATGCATAAAAGCCGACGTAATGTAAAATACAAATAATCATAATAAATTTAGCATTTATGGTATTTATCGTTTTCATAAAAACACCTCTCCTTCAGCCCCCCCCCCTCCCTCCTTTCCTCACCCTCCAAGAAGAAGAAAAAACAGAGAAATAGCAGTAGCAGTAATACAGGTATTGCATTTCTCCTATTTTTTTCTTTCGTTAATTTTGCGTTCAAATAGAGGCTCTTGTTATGCAGAATTGAAACAGTTGAATGGGAAACATTTTATGCTGTTTATACTTTACCTTGCTTTTTACATACATTACTATTTTACATCATATCTTAATATTTTTATGCATCTTCTAAACTTTTAAATGGCTGTTGGCGTGTTTGTGTGTACGAGGGGAAGAGGGAGGGGTTAAACCTGAAATCCCATCTATGTTTTTTCATGTCATATAAGACGCTGCCCTTATCCTCATCCTCGAGAATCATAGGGGCCGGCACCCCTAAATTTCTTCCCTTCTTATTGCAAAATTTTAAAGTTGAGTCTATGACTCTTCCTCTTAAACCAACAACCTCATATTTTTCTTGGCATCCTAGGGACCTTTTTTAAGCATTTACCCAACCTTTTGTGCAGTTCTTTAGCATATTATTCTGACGAATAATTCATACTCTATGCTTAATTTTAACTAATTGTAGATCTAAAGCGCTATGGATTGAGACATTTAATGTTTTCATGTTGAGGTCATGTTTTTAACTATCAAATCTGTATTATTTTTGGGCTCCCATTATTAATAATTTAGCCCATTTATTTTTCTTAAACCTCCCTTAAAAATGGTCCGATTCAACATCTTTTTTTTTTTTACTATCAATTTCTTAAGCCCTGCAGCTACTGCATAAACGACAAAAAAAAAAAAAAAAAAAAAAAAAAAAAAAAAAAAAAATTAGCTACCATCAATTTTGAATATTAATCACCTTCTTTAAAAATGATCTGCATTGCTTTCAATTTTCTTTAACAAAGTTTTAGTGTATTACTTTAATAACTACTGAAAACATTTTTATATCCAAAACTATACGCAAAATAAGTCCCTGGCCCCTTGAGGCCCGTTACAGGGCCTCTTGAAGTTTTTGCACCATAAGTTGTTATTAAATTGTCCCCTTTTAATCCAATCTTCATTTTTGGAACTTTTTTTCTTTCTCCCACGTTCTACATTCCAGTTAAAATCCTGGACTACCTGTAGTCCTATAGGGTCCAGTTCAGGGACTTTGAATTTTTTATTCTCCATGCACTCCTTCATTTTCTCACCTTCTCAGAGCATTATTTTAAGTTGCACTTTTGATTTTTCTTCCAGGACAAACACCCTCATATTTATATTGGGGCCCTAGGGGCTTTTTCAAAGCATTTACTCATTTTTTATATATTTCTTTAAAATAATATTTTAACGAATAATTCAAATTCCATACTTAATTTTGATTAATTGTAGATATAAAGAGTAAAATACGGAGATATTTTAATAAGTTTCCATGTTAGAGCCCTGCTTTTAATTATCAGGTGGCTCCTTTTGGGCCCCTTGTTTTAGCTCCCTTAAAAATGGTCCGATTGACATTCGATATCATTTTTTTTTCAATAATTTTTTGTCATCCAGCTACTACATGAAAGTCAAGAAAAATTTGAAAGTAATTTTAACTAAGAGATTTCAGTCGTTTATTAAATATATTGTTAATGTTAAAAGAAATTTGTGAAAAATAGCACGAAGGAATACCTTCAACCGTTTTGAGGAGCATTCATTAGTTTAGTTCTAAAGGTCTAATTTCAATGGGATTTGGCTCATTCAACTTGGATAACAATTCGGCAGATGACAATTATGAAATTTTATGTTAGCTTCAGTTAATAGCTTTTTCGAACATTAATGAGGCATTATTTTTTTCGTATTTTACGGGTTTGATTTTTACGAAACACAAGCCGAGCACTTCCAGTGCAGTCCGCTTTCGGTTGTGGGGTTCCAAATCCTATTGTTTCGTTCCTTTTGGGAACACACTAGTCGCTGTAGAAATTAATAAGATGCCTGAATTTAAGTTCATTTTAAAGATTTTCAAAAGATAAAAAAACATTCAAAATTGATTTTTGTTTAAGATCATTATAACGGGCCCCGCTCAACGCTGGGCGGGTCAGCTAGTTTATATTATAAAGCAGAAATGTGCCTATACGTAAGTGTCAACAGCAGGCAATTAAATTCCAATTTTACTGTAATTTTTTTAACTTTTAAACCCTGCATATTTTCAATTTTTATGCCGTTTAATGAGAAAAAAAATGTACAGTAAACTCCTGTCTAAGGCTGAATCCATCGAAATCGAGAAACTTTTCCGCAGTAGACAGTATTCCGTCTAAGACAAATTTAAGTCTATGTATATAGATTCGCAGGGCTTAAAAATCTTTCCGAGTTAGACAGATTTCTTTCTTACGCAGAGTCGGAATTACAGAGTGTTTACTGTACTTACAAATGTAATTTATTTCAAAACTGTATTGTAATTTATTCAAAAATTGCATTGCAATTAACTTTTTTCTTATCCATTTGGAAAAGGGTTGTTGTTATCAGCCGAGTACACTCAATATATATATCTATATATCTACATATATATATGAATCCTTATGATGTCCGCATTTATGGAATACTTACAATGGCAAAAAAAAAGTATTAAAAACTACAAAAAAATAATAACTCAAAAACAAATTAAGATACAACTTTCGAACAAATAGCATTTAAAAGTAATTTTTTTTTCCCCCTACGACGGTGTAAAAATTGAAAAATGTACGATATTTCCAAGTTTACAAATTTGCAGTACAGAAAATTGTAAAACTGAAATTTCATTTAAAATTTGTAAGTGTTACCAATTGCAGAAGGAGATAAAACACAATTTTTCAACAAAATTTACAATTCAGATGTATGTAACATTTATTTTATTTAAAAATTTTATGCAATAAGTATTGGTGAAAATTTTGGAGAAAAATCAGTTTGCAAGTGGCGTTGTGATAATGAATTTTATACAATTTCCAGGCGGGGGGAGGGGGGGGGGCATGAGAGCAGTTGAAGAGAAAAAGCATATTGAATCATCTAATTATTCTATTTCGGTTTAATTTTCAGATTTGTAATAAGTCAAATATTTTTACTATTTTGGGCATATTAAAAAACGATTGACTTCAGTATGATTTTTTTTCTTTCTCCGCCATTTGAAAGATTTATTAAAAAAAAAAAAAAAAAAAACTTTATGTGTAGTAATAAAAAAAAGTATAAAATAGAAGAAAGTTCTGTCTGACTAGTTTCATTGATCGACAATACGTGTGAAAAAATCAGTACCCACAGGAATGCATCAATAGGGGAGTTTTCTGTTGAGTGTTATTATTTTTAATTAGGGATGTACCGAATAGTGATTTTTACCGAATACCGAATGCCGAACCGAATATTCTGCTAGCCGAATAGTAATTGTTGGACCGAATACCGAACATTCGGCTTCAAAATATTTTTATATTTCAAAGTTTAAAAGCATTAAAATGTTGTTTTTTAAAACAATTTTACATAATAAAAGAAACTTTCATTTTGATAAATAAGAGCTTTTTATAAGAGCATTTAGTATTAAAAAAAACCTGCTTGAGTTATTTAAGAAGCACAATTATGAAACTTTTTTAATTAATAAAATTTTTAATTTCATGGCTTCTTCTATGAATTAAAACAAACATTTTAAAATCAGAAGAAATGATGAAAAAATGGTTGAAGAAAATCTTTACAGCCTCATAATTGTCCTTTTTAAATAACTCAAGGCAGATTTTTTTTCAATACAAAGTACAAATACTTTCAACTTAATTCTGAATAAAGTAATGTTTAGCTCATAGTTCTTTTGTTGTGAATGGTGGCATTTTCCACCCTTCACATCAAATCATATTTTGCAGAAATCAAAGCATGCGAGTTGAAAATATAGTTATAGTATCATATTTATTGTTAAAACAACAAACGAAAACACAAGTTTGACCTAGAGTGAGATGGAATACAATGTACTTATGACTCGATAAGTTGATTATGATTATGGCTTCATGAACAAAAATTGTTTGCCTTGATAGCTATTGCTAATCTCAAAAGTTTTTCTTTCTTGTTTAAGGACTTTTATTAGGGAAAAGCAAGAAACAGATTATTTACTAAACAAAATTTAGGAAGTTGCATCTGCACAACATTTATTCCTAAGCAGAATCCTCATAAATCACTATTTTAATCCTTCTCATGGTTAATTTTCTTAGTTATACTTTCCAACTAGCAAATAAATAATGTAAAAACATTCTATTTTATTCAAATATGATTTTCTTTCTAATTATTTTAAATATATATATATAAATTGACAGTTAAAAGTAGAAATTTCGGTAAGTTTTTAAAAATGTGTATTAAAAGATTTTATCAAGTTTTGGATTCAGCCGAATACTTTGATATTCGGCCAAACCGAATATTCGGCAGGCCGAATAGTTTCATATTCTGCTTAACCAAATAGTTTGATATTCGGCCTTACCGAATATTCGGTAACATGACCGAATACCGAATACATGCCGAATATTCGGTGCATCCCTAGTTTTAGTAAAAATGTTTACTTTTATCGTTTGGAAATTATCAAAGACTTGACACCATGGCCCCCCCTAGAAAAATTATGTAGTTACGCCCATGCTAAACATTCTTCTCTTGTACTGTGTCTTAATTTTATTTTTTTAAATAATGAAGGTGTGTTATAGTAATAATAATTAACTATTATTTCAGTCATGTAAATTTTTTCATAACAATTTTCAACTGTATGTTGTATTTTGCTGGCAGATAAAATTTTCTGAAAACTCCCTATCTATGCCAGAGTTGAACAAACCAAGACCTTAGTTAAAATGGAATCTGACCCACTACACACATCAATGCATGAACTGTTATTTGAACCAAGCATCTTCTGTCCAGCAGACTGCATGCTAACCACTAGACAAGCAGGTGAAATAAATAAAGTTTAAATATGACATTCCTATATGAATTTTTAACTATTATAAAATTTCATAAAATTTAGAAATGTATAACATTCTTTTCCACAGAACAAAACATGAAAGGAATTGCTAAATAAAAGGAATCACTAACATGTATTATGATCTATGTTAATAAATAATACAAAATATGAATCAGTTGCAAAAATTGGGGGAAAAAAAAAACGTATATAATCAATGCTACGGAAAAGAAAACAAACAAAAAAGTATCCCTTTGTTATATTTTGAAAGAAGAAAAAAAAATCAGCATAAAGTGAAATTTCACATTCTCAGAGAGTCCAAACTGTTAGCATAGATTTGTACCTATGAAATGTCAATTATTATTAAAATGAGGATTGAGACATAAGTTGTTACACAAAATTAATCATGAAATAATTTTTGCTGAGAGGACTGCTCAGCAAAATTGGCAAAATACAAAAATCTTAATTTATTTTTCTATTTACAATGGTGTTAGGAAAAACTCAAATTTCTGCACAATTTTAATCCAAATTAACAGGAATGATCAGACAACTAGAAAAATTCTCAAGTATAGGTAGAGATGAAAAAAAAAAAATTACACAATAAAGTACTTTTGAAAGAACCTATGTTAACTTATTAGCAAACTAACAGCAGCCACAGTAAATAAACAAGTAAATAGGAAAACAAACTGTATCATTTCTAATTTATTACTAAATTGAACACATCTAGAAAAACCTTTTGGAAGATTTACAAAAGAGGCCATTATTAAAAAAACTTCATGAAATACTGATACGTAGTCTTAAAAATAATAATTATGTATACTTACATATATTATAAACAACTCAGATATTTACATACTTTCTGCTGATTTACTTAGGTCTCTATCTGAATATCTACTGATAGACAGATAAATACTACTTTAAAATGAAATAATTAAAAAACAGTTCCATCATTTTTAGAGATACAAAAAACAAAAAAAAAAAGAAGGAGCAAGATTTTTTTTTTTTTTTTTTTTCATTTTAGAAAAAAAAATGTTGGATGATAGCATAAAAAGCATATTTTTCTGTATAAATATATTAAGGGTGAGGGAGTATATGAAAAAAAAAATGATCATACATCATGTTTTTTGTCAACACTGCTCAGAATATTTTGAAGAACCAGGAATATGAAAATTACATAAATAAACAGATACAAACACAATGCATTTTAAAGATGTTGCTTTTGCTTCAAATTCACATACAGATCAAAATTTAAAAAAGAAGTAATACAACTGAAATAGCAAATACACACAAATAAAATCGCTAATAACTAAAATAAACAGTTAAATACATATATAAAACCCAGTAATTATGCTGGATAACATTATTGATAACATAAACAAATTCATAATCTTTTGAAAATTTCAACGAAATCGTAAAAATACATGCAAAGTTTTTATAAAAAATGCTTAAATACTGTTACATAACATTTTTATTATATGCACACATGACGTAGCATATTCATATTTATTATAGAAAATAAATCTAACACAACAATCATAAACAATGTAACAGCAATGAATGTATTTTCCTTCATATTATACACGGTCGCATAAAAATCTGCAATGCAGATCAATTCTGAAACTAGACAGCATATTTTTTTTTTAATGAACATATAGTCGATTATTTCATGAAAATGAAATTCCTTTAGAATAAACTACACAATTATTCATTTTATTTAAAACGAAAATTCATTATTACTCGTGAAATCAAAACATTCTCGAACTCTTTACGAACGGATGTAGATTTTCGGTAGATCATATGGAATGATCAAAATCATTCCTTGAACAAGAGAAAGAAAATTCCGTTAAAGGTTCATGTTGACAGGCTCTACGGCATCTAATGACGCAATGATGTAAACATATTCGTGAAAATCAAAAGGGGAAGATTTAAAAAAATCTTATTCGTGGAATGCTAGCATTTAATATGAGAATGTTGCAGTCAGTAAAATGAATATATGATTATAATATACATAATTTTTCTTTTGTTTTCTTTCTTTTTTTTAAAATAAGAGATCAAGTTTCTTTTAACCATTTATGAACAAAATATTCAGATAAATGAAATTCTAAAGGGTCGATCTGTAGACAAGTGCAAAAATATTGTAAAAAGAGTGAAAAATTTAGAAGATAATAAAAAGCTTTGCAGCATTTCGTGACTAATTTTGGAAAGCACCACGGCGGATTGCGGAGGAATCCCCCTAGACGAAAGTTACTTCCGGCCGGTCCTTAACCCTAACGGCGTAAATACGAATTAAAGACTTACCTGCGATTTTTAAAACAGCTCGGTCAGCAGGGTCAAGTTGTAAAATACTCAAGGGCTTATCCTTGGCCCATTCGGCTAGACTCTGGCTAAATTCCATAGCTTCCTATCTTCTCACATTGAGCGAAGAAGAAGCCGGTCTCAGAAGGCTGCCATGGCCCGTTTGCAGTTGCCACTATTCCCAGCTACTCTATTTTAGTACTCCATTAAGCCTAACGAATCCGCAGAGATGTGAGGCGCTGTTTGATTGCCGCTGTCGACAGAGGGTTGCAATCATCTTTCGCCAAACACTCGCCAAGCTCTTTATTTATTTAGAAAGGGAAAAGGCGACAGTGTGTTCAAGAGGAAAAAAACATAGATAGATGTTTCAGTTTAGAAAACATACACACTTGACAAACAGCATTTAAAATGTTCAGAAATATTTTGTAGCATGGATCAAAATATGCAGGATGATTAAAAAGAAAAACTTTAAGAGGTGATAGGCCACATTAGAAACAAAAAACATTTTTCTCTATAGGAAATTAGGATTGCAATATATTTGTTCAAGTAAAAAACAGGGCGAGTTTTCTTTATAACTTTAACAGTAAGAAAGATATTTTATTTATTTTTTCACCTGATGGGCCTCACTTTGTGTAAAATATAATGATATCATGAGAAGTGGCGAAAGTGGTCGCCATCCACATCCAAACAGTGCCGAACCAGACACTCTATATTTTCTTAGTGTAATGACATTATATTCATATATTGTAGTAAGAACATAATATTTTGATTGGACAAGTGTACTGGGACAATGGTTTCCTATATACAAATTGGTTGTTACAATGCGCTCTACCACCTATTAAAATTTGGCCAATCTTCTGTGAAACGCCCTGTAAAGTAAGTGTAAGACCGGTCCTTTAAAAATTTATGTAATAATTTAAAATAATGAATTATTAGAAAAAAATATTTATTTAGTAGCCTGTCTTTATTTCATCACAGTACATGTAAAAATAAAACATTTGATCATAATGTTAGTATATTTTGCTTATTTATAATTTCAAGTTAAAAAATTGTTTTTTATTTACTATTTGCTTTTTTTTCTCCCACCGTTTTATAAGTAATAAATTTGATTCTCGTAACGAACGAACTCTGCAACAGGCAATTTTTAAAATATTTTTGCAAATTTCTAACCAATCATATAAAAAAAGGCGCCTGTTCTTTATAAACATATAGGGTAGATGTGCCGGTAATGGACATTAATGGACACCCTTTAATGTTTTTAGTTTATTAAAAAAAAAAAAAATTAGCTTGTATTATTTTTTTTCGTGAATCCTCCTTGCATATTAAATAACTTTGCATCATTGGTGATACTCTTAATCAAATAAATCCTGAAGCAGAAAATAGTGTTTCGATGTTTCACTGTTTTTCAGTGAAAATCATAATGAACACGATAAGAGCTGACATAATTTAATAGATTCATATATATTCTTTATTTTCTTGTGAAATTAGCATTTTTTCTTTTCTTTTTTTTTTTTTTTCTTTTGGTTTGGTAGCAATAGAAAACTTTGAATTTTGCATACTAATAGCCATTTATAAAATGTCATTTATTTTTAAGGTTTTAAAAGCGGATGTCCATTAATGCGATGCTTCAATAGATATTTTCCAGTAATGGACACCCCATGTAAACATTGGTAAAAATGCAATTTCAGCAATGTTTACAGTGCATAAAATATCTTACTTTAACTGCAAAGCTAAATACTAAAATTTAATTTTTAAATTCCATTTACCAAAATGTAATAACACCAAAACTTTTATATATAGCTGTTTTAAAGTTATTTTAAGTAGTTAATACAATTTCAATATTTTATTTTTAATTATTGTTTTTGTATATAACTTTGCCTTACATATTTTATAATTTTGCAATTAAACCAATCGGGAAGAAGAAAATATATTTAAGAGGACAGTCAAAGAGGGATTCATAGGGCTTTATCCTTCCCCATTTAAACAAAAACAATTAAGTTTCAGAAATAATTTTCTCTCTTAAATGATTACTTAATTCATATCTAACCAAATAATAATAATAAATAAATAAAAGTAAAATTAACGAAATTATAGTAATCATAAAACTAGTACATCTGCAGATGGCCTCAAACATCAGTTCTACAGTTTTAATTTGAAATAATTTTATTAAGTATTTAAAATATCCAACTCACAGTATCATATTTGTAATGTTAATTATTACAATTAATAAATCAAGTAGTCTGTGATAGTTTGTTAAATATAGTGAGGCGAAACTATACATTAATACTCAAAAACTTTTTTTTCCATTATTATCTTTTTAAATCATCCACTGTCTCAATAATTCGATAGTTGTAATTGCCTGATATGTAGTATATTTTAAACTATCCATCTAAAATAATTAAAATATTGGTCTTCTGGTAGTTAAATAATTGATGCAAACATGGAATGATTATCACAAAAATTTTATTATTATTTTATTGCTCATTATATATTTTACTGTATACGAATTGTTAAATTACTTTGAAAATATCTATTTTGTTCCATTAGTATGCTTTCATTAAATTATGGTTCTAAATAGAGTTATAAAAACAATTATGTTTATTACTGTTTATGAAATGCCCATTACTGGGCCGAAGGGTGTTTTGATATGTTTCTGTTATTTAAAATTAAATTTTGACCCATATTGAGAAATGGGTCTATAAGAATGATTAAATATTGTTCACAGGCGCGGATCCACGGGGGGGGGGGGGGATCGGGGCGATCCCCCCCCCCCAAACCAGTGTTGAATTCAGACTTTTTGCGACTCCGTCGGAGACATTCTATTGTTCCGGAAAAAAGGCGAATTTCATTAAAATGTCGCTAAATAGCGCTATTTTTTTCAAAGTGTCGAGGAAAAAGAGCGAATTTTGCCAAAGATCGCGGAAAAAGGACGAATTTTGTCGAAGATTGCGCAAAAAAAAGAATTTTGACAAAGGATCGCTAAAAAACGCGAATTTTGACACAAGATCGCTGAAAGCGCGAGTTTTGTCAAAGTGTCGAGGAAAAAGCTCGAATTTCGTCAAAAGGTCAAGGAAAAGCACGAATTTTGTCAAATGTTTGCAAAAAAAAAAACGTTAATTCAAAGTATCGCGGAAAAAGAGCAAATTTCGTCAAAAGGTCGTGAAAAAGCGCTAATTTTGTCAAACGGTTGGAAAAAAAGGAAGGCAAAGTATAGCGGAAAAAGTACTAATTTTGACATAGGATCGCTGAAAAAGCGCGAACTTCGACATAGGATTGCTGAAAAAGCGCTAATTTTGTCAAAGTTTCGCGAAAAAGCGCGAATTTCGTGAAATTATTTCGGAAAAAGCGCGAATTTCATCATAGGGTCGCAGAAAAAATGCGAATTTCGACAGAAGTTCGCGTAAAAAACGCAAATTTTGACATAGAATCGCTGAAAAAGCACTAATTTTGTCAAAGTATCGTGAAAAAGCGCGAATTTCGTCAAAAGTTCGCGGAAAGAGAGCTACTTTTTTCAAAAGATTGCGAAAAGGGAAGGCAAAGGAACTCGGAAAAAGTGCGAATATCGACATAGAACCACTGAAAAAGCGCGAATTTCGTCAAAGGGTCGAGAAAAAGCGCGAATTTCATCAAATGATCACGGAAAAAGCGCGAATTTCGCCAAAGGGTCGAGAAAAAAAACGCAAATTTTGACGTATGATCGCTAAAAAGCACGTATTTCGACATAGGATCGCTAAAAAAGCGCGATATTTTTCAAAGGGCTGCAAAAAAGCGCTAATTTTATCAAAGTATCCCGAAAAAAGAGCGAATTTCGTCAAACGATAGCGAAAAAAGCATGGATTTCGTCAAACGAAAATCTCGGAATCGCCCCTCCCAAAACGATTCTCTGGATCCACCCCTTATTGTTCATATATTAATATGATATTGAATAAAAACTGGAATAAAATAAATAAGCTATTAATAAAAAAATAATTTTAAAAGAAATTCCTTAAGGGTGTCCATTACTGGCACATCTACTCTATATCAATCAATCATACATCTACCTCACTTATGGCTGTTAGTAGTTGAACTCTTGAACTGTCTGTTCCCATGATTTCGGTTTTTATTTTAATAAAGGAAATTAAAAATGTTTATTGTATATAAGGGCGTCAGTTTAAAAATTTACCTTATACAAAATTTTAAAAAATCGAGTTTTCTATATGAATCCATTTTGTTGGTGAACCTGCATAGACAAAACACTAGAATATAAAATAATAATAATAATAAATAAAATAAATAAAAACTAATTTTATTGTATATGAAACCAATGGACGCAGTCAGAAATTTTTCACAATTCCCTAAAATGAGATTTTCTGGATTTTGAAACTCACGTCATCATATCATTTATATATACGTATCTTAAAAATAATTGTTTCTTAAAAAATCGATTATGAGTATATTTAGCCCTCAGAATTTAGCGCCCTATAAAAACCCAACTTTGTTAAAGCCATTTCTGATTAAATCAACATTAAGGAATCCTCAAGTATTATTTTTAAAAATATAGTCAAATGTAGAAAGAAGTAGTAAATATTCATTTAAATATTCATCTGGAGCATTATCTTCACAAAAGAATATAAACTTTATTTTTACAAAATATCTTAAAAGTAAATTATATTATTATAAAAAAAAATATATATATATATGCTAAAGTAATTGTAGTTGAAAATACTGCGCACATTTGGATCAGCTTTTAAGACTGTTCTCAAAAAAATATTTTTCCCCGCTCTGCAATGTAGAAGTTTCTGACATATTCATGCTTCTCGAATTCATTTTTAAACGGAAAAAAAAATGAAATTGTTGAAGTTATTTGGAATCGAATATATATATATATATATATTACTTGAGTTATAAGCGATTACTACCTCATAATCACCCTTCTCAAGCTATCGCGTCGGGAAATTCGGTTCAAAATGTTAACTTTGACAGCATTTTCTAAGAGATTATTTTCCTTTATCGAAAAACAGTAAAGGTAATTTGATTTCACAGTTTCTGAATAACAGCACTTACTGATTTCATGCACCTAAGCTATTAAAAATGAACTCATGCTGGATATGTCAAAAGTAGCCACTTTCGGTTTGAGTAGAGGTTTGGTTCTGGTCAAGACATTTATCGTTTTTTTTTTTTTTTTTTTTTTAACTAAGAAATCTAAACACATCTTCAATTTGATGTCTTTTTGCTTTATTATATATACACTATATGGCCGTTATTGACCGCACACTTTCAACTTTGGACATTTTGTCGAATATTTTGAAAAATATATTTGTCGGATTCATCTGGACTTCAGGATTATACGGGTTGTGTTTGACCTCGTATTAATCAACGTCCATTTGATAAGGAAGAAAATTAGAGAGCCAATAAAAATCAAGGGAAAACAATAATAATTGGAATCACCCTGTACCTTAATTTGCACGAAATGATCTATCGCTGCAGAATACAAATATGCAGATACTATACAACATGTCCACTGATTTTTGTAGGAATTGCAGGTATATTCATGGAATATAGAGATTTTTTTTTTTAAGTTCAAAAAATTCTGCCATGTTTTTAGCTTATATCATGCAGAGTTTTCAACCAAATTTAATGCCAGTTTCAGAAAAATTGGCAAAATGCAATAGAAACAATATAGTGCAATTGGAATATAAATATGCTATTTTATTTTTATTTTATTTTAGTTTTTATATATTTATTGAAATATTAGTTGTATAAAAATAATTTTTTATCTGCGCATGTGCGAACGATAACAAAATTTTTCTACATAATTTAGTAGTCAACTCTATATAGCAACTCATAAAATAAGTCAAATATCGTGAAAATTAAAAAAGATAGCAATATAGAGATTATTATTTTTTTAAGTTCAAAGAATTCTGGCATGCAGAGTTTTCAACCAAATTTAATGCCAGTTTCAGAAAAATTGGCAAGATGCAGTAGAAACAATATAGTGCAATTGGAATAGAAATATATTATTTTATTTTTATTTTATTTATTTATTGAAATATGAGTAGTTGTATAAAATATTTTTTATCTGCGCATGCGCGAACGATAACAACAATTTTTCTACATAATTTAGTAGTCAAATCTATGGAGCAACTCATAAAATATAGTGAAATATCGTGAAAATTCAAAAAGATAGCGACAACTGGAGTGAGCTGATTTTTAGTTCTCTCTAAAAGCAACTGAAAAATAAAGGATTTTCCACAAATTGTCAATTTTTTTTTTTTTTTTTTTTTTTTTTTTTTTTTTTTTTTGATGCTTTAGTTCTTCTTGGATAACTACTAGAACGAACCTATTCCATGACAAAAAGAAGCATCAAAATCGGAGCATTTGTTCCAAATATTCTGTTTGATATTCATTAAATACTAACTTTTTCGCAAAATTCAGTCAATAAAAATTGATAGTTTGTGGAAAATCCCTTTTCATCCAGTTTACATTAAATATTGTTGACATTTGTACATTAAATATAAAAAACGATATTTAAGGAACTAAATATATTCTTGTTAAGACTCATTAAAAATATTTCCTTTCGGTCGGTCGGACGTCTTGCTCCTCAGAAAATAATCCGAAGGGGAGGGGGGGGGGGTGTGAAAACTATATTAAGTTGCTGCGGCAAAGATCTTAAAATAATTTATAATAAAAAATAAAGAATTTAATTTATTTTTATTTATTTATTTTTTTACATTTTAAAATTAAACACTATTTTTTTCCTAGTCTTTTTCCCTTTTAATTCTGTATGCGAAAAAATTATTAAATTTTCATAAACTTAATACATTAAAGGTTCGCTTAAATATATAAGTCTTAAAATCGAATGATATTTGTTTTTGCTCTGCCAAAATCAAAAAATAATGTTCCGAATAAATCGCCTTTAAGCTTAAGAGGTTGACTTGAAATTTTCTCAAAGTTGCAATTTGGCGTACAAAATAAGCAATTTTGCGTACATGACTTATAATGTGTTAGTTCAATTTTTTTACATTGAATGCATTTTATAGTGGATACGTTGAAAGTATATATCTATTTTAATTTCTAGATCAGAAAATCCTCTTAAACCCTCGGTAGAAACATTAAAAGCAGCGACAAAATGTTAGAACTCGTTATACATGAGATCGTTTTAGGGGTATTATATTACTCTTGAAGAAATGGTAAACCCACTATTATTTATGTAAGTAGATCTATATAATGCAAACCTAAAAACGTAAGGTTGTGCGTTATATAGAAAATTGCATTATATGGATCACATTTCACACATCATTAAATTTTCCTCATAAATATAGCCAAATATGTCTGAAACATATCAAAATACATTACAGTGTCTTTATATTGCATTCCTTATCCGGATTATAAGTTTTTGTATCATATAGATCATTCCACATACTGTTAAATATACTTTTAAAAATGATCCAAATATACTACCTGGACTCAAATCATTCATTATATTACTCATTTTCAAAAATATTTGTTGTAATAATGTATTTTTTTCATTAAAAAGTTCTAAATTGAGGAGATAAAGCATTAAATTTAGTTTTCTAGAGAGTAGCAATTTTTCACAATCTGGGAATTCAGGTAATGCATTATTTACATCTCAGAAATATAAAGAATTGCGTTCTAAAGAAACTAAAGATCTTCTACTGTATTTCCCCGATGATGCGGAAACGGCGATTTGAACCTGAAAAACATCCGAAGGAGCAGTGGACGCAAGCCAGCACAGCAAGCGCTCATCTTGTCCTTGACTTTTCACCTGAGAGAGCGATCAGCTGAGGGTGGGGTAAGGAAAAGAACTCATTAAACTGTCTCACAACTTGGCGGGAAAACAAGTTACGTTTTAGATTTTGTTTCATTTTGTATTTGGAAGAAGCGGGTGCCGTCTTTCGAAGCTATTTGTATCGTTTTATTGCCATAAATAAAGTGAACTGATATTGCATTTTTGACACTTTCCAACAAGGTTGAAAAGTGATTATGATTTCGGTCTGTATGGCCGTCATTCCGCTCTCTAACTCTTGTAAATATACTAGGCGTAACTAGCGGGGGGGCCGGGTGGGCCGGGCCCACCCCAGACAACCCAGGCCCCCCCCCTAGAATTTTAAACTCTTGTGTTAATGTTAGAACGTAAAAATTTTATTTTTTCGAGAAATTACACATGTCTCAGAGTGGGACGCTAAACTGGCTATTTTTTGCATTTGTCTTAGGTCTATATTTTTCAGATTTAGTCTCTTTTCTCGCTTTTTTACAGTTATTTCTTACTTATCGATCACCACCAACAACACATGGTAACAGTATCAGCTTTTAACGAAAACCGGTCACTCTTTTTGAAAGAGGACTGCATTCATTTGTACGATTGGAAATCAGCCGAAGGCTAAAAGAAATGGTCATTTCCTGTCGCTGTCTCGGGTTTTTCAATACTGCACCATTGGGGGGGTGGGGGTCTTAATTAGTTACATCTGTTTCTTACTCTTTTTTTGGAAACGGGGCTGAACTCTCAAATTCCAGGAAAAACATAAAAACACATGATCGCATGCTTCTGTTGTTAGTTGCTGTAGTACTAAGGTGTTTTTTTCTTTTATTGTGCGTTTCGCTATGACTGATATTAATCCTCTTCAGAGAAGAAAATTATGAAAAAGATAGATATACGAGATCATCTTTTAAATCTTCGAATTCCTTCAAGCATTCATTTAATCCAGGTATGTTTGAAAAGTATATAATTCATTTATATTTAGGTTTCTGAAAGATATTAACTTAAACGTTACAGTTTTCGTATATTATCCTTTTGTTAAGTTTGTTCTCAAATCCAAAGGAACTACTTTCAAACAATTTTTAGATGCGTTCGTAATTATGTAAATACATAGCACCTATTGTTGTCGTTTAGTCTGTTTGTCCATCCGTCCGCATATAACAACGCAAAAATTACCCAACCAAATCGTTTGAAATTTAAAAGTATAATTATTAAAATCCGATGCATAAATCAATTACAGGGACAATCAAAAGTATTCCGTTACATTACGGTCACTGGGGAAAGAAGTTTCAAATGCATTTTAATCGTTTGAAATTTAAAATATATAATTATTACATAATTCTGTCGAGCCATTTCAAATTTTATGAAAATCGGGTGGATAGATTAATTACAGTTACAATTAAAAGTATTCCGTTACGTTAAGGTCAATGGGGAAAAGTTTCGAATGCATTTTAATGATGTTATAAAATTGATATGCATCTGTGAAGTACATATTATAATATACATTTTGCATAATCTGCGGCGCAGAGAACATTTGATATTGATTTACAAGGCCAGACAAAAGTATTCTATTACATAATGGTATAGAGAGAACATTGTTTGGTGCGCATTTTAATTGTAATTAAATATTTAAAATTTTATGAGATTGATATTTGTTGCTGAAGAGTGTTACAAGTTATTTTCTGTATAAAAGAAAGCAGATAGTATTTACAAGGACGCACAAAAGATTTTGGCTACTATACTGTATCCGAAATACTGTGTACTATTACATCAAGATCTGAATAATTTTAAGTTCGTCCGTAATTCTACAAATAACTAGCTCTTATATTCGTCGTTCAGTCTGTCAGTTCATCCGTCTTTACAATCTATGCTACAAAAAATATTTATAATTAATTTACACGGTCACTCAAAATATTCTCCTATATACGAGGATTTATTGTTTGAGGCGTGTTTTAATTATATTCAACTATTTCATTTTTATGAATATGGTATACGTTGCTTAGGTGTAATAAAAGTTGTATGTCCATATATATTTACCCCCCCCCCCCCAAAAAAAAAGATTTTGACCATTGTACTATATCCGAAGTACTGTCTACTATAACAGCAAGATCTCAATATTTTTAAAACTTCGTTATCGTACGAACGCACCTCATTTGCTAGGCTTTATGTGCAATTTCTAACTTATTTTATTAATTCTTTTTTAAAAAACGAAGAAATAGGCAAGTGGGTAAACGGGAAAAAAGTTATCGGAAAAAAGTGACATAAACTACAAAAGCGGAAAAAATGACTCGGAAAAAAAAGTTACCGTAAAAAAGGGACAAGGAAAGAAATTACCGGAAAAAAAGTGACAAGGAATTGATTTTGGGGATTCATTGGTTAAGTATATAGAGGGGATCGGGAGGAGGGTCTTAATTTAGGTAAATGTGTTTTTCATGCCGAATTAACTGCTTTGATTCAATTTTTGGACATATGATTACCACCCCCCACCCCATCCGACCTAAATTAGATAAACGGGTTTTTATGCAGAACTATACAACGTGTCTCGTGTCTTTTTTTTTTTTTTTTTTTTTTTTTTTTGATATAGGTTCTTTCTGATAAGGATAATAAACAGTATACCATAATGCCTGAAGTGTTTTGGGAGTTTAATGGTTAAGAAAAAAGGAGACGGGGGAAACCTCTTTTAAATTAAATTAATAGTTTTTTACGCAGACTTATCCGATTTGCTTGGAATTTTGGACATAGGTTCATCATGATAAGACGTATCTCTGATTAGTTATGGGGTTCTTTTGCTTATTATAAAGGGGGGGACGGGTAATTATCTCTCTCTCAAATTAGATTAATCGGTTTTTATCCAGAACTATCCGATGTATTTCAAATTTTAAATATAGATTCTTTCTGATAAGGTACATCTCTGAATAGTTTTAAGGGGTTAATGGCTAAGTATAAAGAGGGGGGGGCGGGGAGTAATCCCTCTTAGTTAAATAAATGCATTTTTACGCAGAATTACTCGATTTACCTCGAATTTTAGTCATAGGTTTATTATAAGACGTATTTCTCATTAGTTATGGGGGTTCTTATGCTATTAAAAAGAGGAGGGGGCAAGCAATTATTCCCCCCTCAAATTAGATAAGTCGGTTTTTATTCGAAATTATCCGATGTATTTCAAATTTTAAATATAGGTTCTTTCTGATAAGGTGGATCTCCGAATAGTTTCAAGGATTTAATAGCTAAGTATAGAGGGAGAAACAGAGGATAACCCCCTTAAATTAAAAAAAGTGGCTTTTTATGCAGAATTATCAGATTTGCTTCAAATTTTGGATGTCCGGTACATATCACGGGCGGGTAGTCTCTTAGAAAATTTGACGATCAGGGGATTTCTCGGTAAAGGTTTGCCGCAAAAATGCCCAAGTAAAATAAAAAAGCGAGTTGAATGCAACTGAACGCAAATAACAAATAAAAAGAAATTTTCTTTATATTTTAATTTAATGATTGAAAACAATTATGCCAGAAAACATAACACATTTTATCGTTTTCCTTATAATTTTTATAATTCATTTTGCATTTAAAACTGGTTTATTTATTTATTTATTTATTACTTGTGAAAAAAGTAATATGCTAAATCATTTGTTGTAATTGTCATTTTAATTTATGCCGAATATTTATCATTTAAAACTGGATTTTTACTAATTAATGTCCCATATTACACATTACAAAATATAATATAAAACATTTAAAAAATATATGTACGAAAATTTTAATGTACAAACTATGTTATGTGTCACGAACGAATGAACTAGTGAATTCATTAATTTGTAGTAATAATAATAATAATAATAGTTTTTTATTACTAGCTTATGTTAGTAATTAGAAAGTTAATTGTTTAAAAACCTGTAGTTCTTGATAGATCTTAAGTGTTTGAACGCTTAAAAAATTAAAAAACAAATTTAAATAAAAAAAATGATTTTAATAAAAACAGGATATTTTTTTCTTTGTTAGGATATTTATAGAATACTGAAAAGTGCTATGCAGAAACATAAACCATAGTTTTAAATGCAAACAGCTATTAAGGATATGTAAACAAATCCTTAAAACTATTCAGGGATTTTATTTTATGAGAAAGGACCTATATCCAAAATTTGAAATACATCGGATAATTGTGCATAAAAACAATTTATCTAATTTAAGGGGGGAATAATCACCGTCCTCCCACTTTTTAATTAGCAAAAGAATCCCATAACTATTCAAAGATAACCCCTTATCATAATGAACCTACATTCAAATTTTTAAGCAAATCGAATAATTCTGCGTAAAAAGCCATTTTTTTAAATTTAAGAAACGTTATCCCTCGTTCCCCCTCTATACTTTACCATTAAATTTCCAAAATTCTTCAGGCATTATATACTGCGACGACGTACTGACAACTTTAATCTGGGCAGAAGATAGATAGCGAAATCCCATTGTGAAAAGGTATGTAAGAGTGAAAATATCTTCATTCTAAAGCTGAGAAGAATAGCTGGAATTGACCTCAAGCAACTAGAAAATGATTTCACTGGTCTAGTGGCAATGAGCTGAGGGGTGGGATTGTTGAGCATAGAGAGGGAGGGAAGGTAGTTGGAAGAGAGACATTTACTGGTACTGTACTAGAGAGTACATAGATGTAAGGTGGCTTAGACGTGCTAAGCGAAATGTAATATTGGAGTGTGGCTCCTATGTAGTTGTAATGTCGTTTCATTTTTTTTTTTTTTTTTTTATTAATTGATCTATAGTTCTAATAAAGAACTTGAGGAACTAAAAATGTGTTATTGATGAACTTAACAAATAAACCAACTGAATAAAGAGAAACTGAGGACACGACACCACAAAACTATATATAAGCCTTGTCAGAAAGAACCTATATCCAAAATTTGACACACGTTGGATAATTCTGCTTAAAAACTCATTCATTTTATTTAGAACGGAGGGGAGTGGGGTTATCGTCCATTCCCAAAACTATTCAAACAAGCGTCTTTTCAGTATGAACATATATCCAAAAATTGAATCAAACCAGTTAATTTAGCATGAAAAACCCATTTACCTAAATTAAGAACCTCCCCCCACCCCCCTTTCATACTTAACCAATAAATCCCCGAAATCAATTCCTTGTCACTCTTTTTTTCCGGTAACTTTTTTTCCTTGTCTTTTTTTTCCGGTTACAATTTTCCCGTGTCACTTTTTTTTTTCGCTTTTTTAGTTTATGTCATTCTTTCCGCTAACTTTTTTTTCCTAGATTCAGGATTAAAAAGCTATGTAAGTGAGAAATGTTCTTCATTCTTTGATAAGATCTTTCAGAAGACGATTCTCACAGTGGATGATTTGAAACGAATTTGCGACATGGTAGCGACAAAAAGGAGGAAAAATGGTTGTCATGCTATCAAAATTCCTTATAACTCATTAACTAATTTATATATTTATTTTTAAAAATGGCGACTGTGTTGTTTATAAGTAACTCTATTTCCCCCAGCCACTGTTTTGAATCGAAAACTTGATGTATAAAGCCACTATTAGATTCAACATTTCGAAAGATTTTTGAACCAACACTTGATTTCCTCCAACTTTTCGCGAAATATCCTCACAACACCCAGTGTGATAGCAAACAGCAATGTCCCCCAACTTTTTTTCTGCAGTTCCAAAAAAAATCACCGCTAGCCGAGACTTTTCATCGTGCATCGAGCATTTTAACGAATCAGAGATAAGCGATTGATAGGAATAGGTGATAAATATTAACGGCTGGTAGTAGTAGTATTAGTTTTCCTGCTATTCCTCCAACTTTTTGCAAATAATTGTAACCTTTTTCTCTCTTTGAACGGGAAAAAGTTGGGGTTAAAATCGGCTGAAAAGTTTGTTGCTCGTAAAGTTTGTGAATCTGATAGCAGCTAAAGACAGAAGGAAGTTTCATCCAATTAGTTTCTTTGATAGATTGTACGTTTTCAGGAATATATTAACAAGTGAACTTTAGTTTGAGTATTATCAGTTCTAACAAAACTATTTTTACTTTTTTCTATCTTTACGGAAGAAAATATTGGATTCGTGAAAATTTTCGAATTCCGGTTTTTGGCGGATTTACCCGTTTTAGGATCAGAGATTCCTAGTTTTTAGTAAGAACAAGTTTTTACAAAATGTCTGTATGTCTATGTGTATATGTGAATCAGACTCTGTCTCTATGTGACATAAATTTTGTGGACGCTCTACCTCAAGAACTAATGCTCGGAGTGTAATAAAAGTTTATATTCAGGTAGTCCCTAATACAACTTGATACTGATTAGTTTTTGTTGCAAATCACTCAACAGATGGCGCTTCTACGCTGCTTTTTTTACGATTAACGCAACAGTTATAGGTGAAGAACTAAGGCACGGATATCAACCAAACTTCAGATTCAGTCAGTACTTAACATGAATTGATATTGTATTCGTTTCTGTGTAAATCGCTCAACAGAAGGCGCTGGTATACTAAATTTTTCACGATTTTTGCAATAGCTCTATCTCAAGAACTATCGCACAGAATTTAATTTAAAATTATAATCAGGTACTTCTTGATATACATTGAAACTGATTAGTTTTTGGTGCAAATCGCTCGACAGGAGCGCTGCTATGGAGCATTTTTTACGATTTACGCAACAGCTATATATCTATAACTAATACACGGATTTCCTTTAAACTTCAGATTAAGTTAGTTCTCAACATGAATCGATGTTGTTTGCATTTTGGTGTAAATTGCTCAACAGGTGGCATTGCTTTGTTGCATTTTTCACGATTTGCGCAATAGCTCTATCTCAGGTTCTCAGGTGCACGAATTTTTATCAAACTTTAGATTCAGTAAATCCATAAAATGAACTAATTTTATTCATGTTTTGTTGTCAATCTCCCAATATGTGGCGCTGCAATGCTGATTTTTTCTCAATTCCTGCAATATCTCTGTTTTAAGAACTAATCAGTGAGCTTCACTAAACTTCACATTCAGGTATAGCTTGATAAATATTGTTGCTATTTATGTTTTGGTATGAATCGCCCAACAGGTGGCACTTTTATGTTGCTTTTTTTCACATTTCCGCAATAGTCTTATTTTAAAAACTAATGCAAGGAATTTCATGTCTTTAAAATCTTCACAATGATCATAAATTACCATTTAATTTTGGCACTGAGGTAGCAAACTTTGACGCGTGTATTCGAAAAAATGTTTTTTTCTCTCAGCAGCTCAAAATTTTCCTATACATTTTCAGATTCATTTGTAAAAGTAAAAACATGAAACTTGCTGAGATAATTTTTGAAGATATGTTATAAGATGCCATATGACTTCATTTTTCTCTGAATTTATTAGAATTTGATTTATCGACAATTATTTTCTCAGCATGACCCTTTTTTTCGTTCCCAGATCTCTCGCTTTGAAAAATTCGGTTCAAAAGACGAACTTTGACTGCATTTTTTGTAATATTTTCTGCATTTATCAAAAAATCGCAGTCATGGGACCTAATATAGTTTCTAAATAAGAGAATTTCACAGTTTAGTACGTTTGAGAGCAAAAGTGAATCTTAAAATAAATCAGAAAAAGAAAGTTTTGGGATTGCCACATTCGACTAGTTACTAATACTATTATTGTTTGGAAATTATCAAACAGTTTACTATAAAACAACATTGTCACACTATTATTGTTTTCCAAACAATAATAGTTTTTACAATTATTGTTTAAAAATTATCAAATAGATGGGGCCGTGGCCCCCCCCCTAGAAAAATTCTCTAGTTACGCCTATGGATTGCCCTAAAATGTTTGGAAGTTATTAACATTTACCAAGGGCGGATCCAGCCCAGCCTCCAGGGGGGGGTCACAACTTTTGACAGATGATTTAATGAAACAATTTTAAAATACAGTAAATCTTGTGAAAAGGGAATTACGATAAAAAGTAGCAAATTTCGCAAATCGGGCATGAAAAAAATCGCGAATTTTGTCGATTAGGCACGGAAGAATCACGAATTTTGTCGATCGGACGCGAAAAATTTCAGATTTCGTTTATCGGCCAAGGAAAAAAAATCTAAACTTTTTTATAATACTTGAAAAAATTACAAATTTTGTTCATAGGTTGCGGAAAAGTCGCCTGTTTTGTCTGTTTACCACGCGAAAAAAACGCGAATTTCGTTGAAAGGGCGCGGAAAAATCGAAAATATCGTCAACTGGACATTGGAAAATCGCGAGTTTTGTCTATCGGCCATCGAAAAATCTCTAATTTTGTCTGTATGTTTCAGAAAAATCGTAAATTTTGTCGATTGAGCACAAAAAAATAGCGAATTTTGTCGATCTGGAACGAAAAAATCGCAAATTTTGTTAATAGGGCACGGAAAAATCCCAATTTTGTCGATCGCTTCGTAAAAAGCGCGAATTTATTCGATCGGGAACGGAAAAAACGCGAATTTTGTTGATTGGGAATAAAAAAAATCGCGAATGTCGTCAATTGTTTTCGTAAAAAGAGCGATTCGGGCAATTGGGTACGAAAAACTCGCGAATTTTGTCGATTCGGAACGAAAAAAATGCTAATTTCGTTGATAGGGCAAGGAAAAATCGAAGATTTTGTCGATGATGTGCGGAAAAATCGAAAATCTTTTTGAGCGGCTGCAGAACAATAGCGAGTTTTACCAGTTTATCGCGAGAAAAAAAATCACAGATTTCATCAATTTACGGCGGGGGAAAAATGCAGATTTCATCAGTCAGTTAAGAATCGCGAATTTTATTGTTCGGTGCGGAAAAATGCGTATTTCATGGACAAGAACGGAAAAAGGCGCGAATCTCGTCGATTGGGCCCGGAAAAAATCACGAATACGGTCGATCGCTTTCGTAAAAAGTGCGGATTTAGTCTATCGGGAACAAAAAAAATCGCTTTTACAAAAATTGACAATTCCATTGAAAGAAATTATCGCGAATATAGTCGCTCGGCTTCGTAAAAAGCACGAATTCGGGCGATCGAGTACAAAAACTCGCTAATTTTGTCGATTCGGGACGAAAAAATCGCTAATTTTATCGATTCGGAATGAAAAATCGCTAATTTTGTTGATAGGACGCAGAAAAACCGCAAATTTTGTCGATGATGGGCGGAAAAATTAAAAAAAATCTTTGAGCGGCTGCAGAACAATCGTAAATTTCGTCAGTTTATCGTGAGAAAAAAATCACGGATTCATTAATTTATGGCTGGAAAAAATGCAGATTTCGTCAGTTTCATAGTTCGTGTGCGGAAAAATTCGTATTTGATCGAACAAGAACGGAAAAAATATGCTAATTTCGTGGATTGAACACGGAAAAATCGTGAATTTTGTCAATCAAGTGAAGAAAAATCGCAATTTTCGCAGACCATTCGTGGAAAAATCTCAAATTTCATCGATCACACCCAAAAAAATCGTGAATTTCGTCGATTAGGCATGGAAAATTGTGAATTTCGTGGATCCGCTTCTCAAAAATCGCGAATTTCACGGATCGGGTGCGGGAAAATTGTGAATTATGTATATCAGGTGCGGCAAATTCGCGAATTTTCTCGATCAGTTTCGAAAAAATTCTTTCGATTAGACGTTATTTTGCGTTCCTGTTTTAGCACTTTTTACTTACACTTACATTCCTCTTTGAAGAGCTTCAGGGGGGGGTCATGACCCCCATGACCCCCCCCCTTGGATCCGCCACTGACATTTACCCTAGCACGAACCTATAGCAAATGAAGTTTCTAGCATCGTTAGTTTACACACAGGGACAGTCAAAAGTTTTCGTTACAGTTACATTACGGCTTATGGGGAAAAAGCGTTTCAAATGAATTTTAAAGATGTTACACCTTGTCAAAAACATTAAAATTTATATGTATTTACGAAGTGCTGTAAAATATACGGTGAAAATAATGGACATTATTCATTTACAGGGACTCACAAAAGAAATCTATTGCATAATGGTACAAGGGCGAATTTCTTGCTTTAATTATATTAAACTATTTCATCTATAATAATGTTTATATACGTCACTGAGGCTTAATATAAATTATTTCACGCAAAATACGAAGCCCATAGCATTTACAGGGACACACAAACTATTTTAAATAGTATATTTTATCAAAAGTATTGTATATTATTTATGATGGCTGATGAATGGATGAAATGAAATTTTAGTTATGATATGCGCTTTTAAGTTTAATTAAACTTATGCATATTATATTGTGTGTAAATGATATACTTGATATACATGGCTACACAAAAGAGCTCCTAAATTTTAGTGAATATGAGCGTAATTTACTTAAAGGTGGTTTTAAAATAAGTTATACATTTTTATGCTGAGCTGCATTCAATTTACTAAGAAATATTTATAGAATATAGATAAGGGGTTGCCCATTAATAATGTCGCATGTTTTTTCAATAATTTTGACCCCCCCTCCCCTTGTCACATGTCACGCTATATTACATAAACATATTATCGCGGTTCAGAAACAAAGCATTACGTTAGAGATCTTAATTTCAAATTTTAACTATGTGTTTCACATGAAAATCAACTTTCAAAATTTTATTGCTTAAGACGCGCAAATGTCAACCTGTGTGTAAACCTTTCCTTGCCGGGACGCAAATTCGCAAACACTCAACGTCCCAGCGCGCTTGACGCCAACTCCTCTAGCCAAGGGCTTTGGCGAAAAATTGAACTTCGACGTGCATACTTGAATACTGCTAGTATCATAGTTTGAAATTTGCATTGCAAATATTTATATCCACTTTATATGAATATTTTAGATACACTTACAGAATTCAAAGATATCTTTTTTTTTTTTCTGTAGCAGATTAATTCAGTCTACACAAGTTGTGCTATTGATTACACTTGTTGAATACTGATGCTGTTACAATAGGATTACCGTTAAAAAGCTAGGATGACGCTGGAAAATTTAAAATGCATGTTTTTTAGCGTTATGAAGGTATTAATAGTTGAAACAATAAGCCGCATAGTTAATCAAGATAGATCAACGTAATTCAAAAATATTTACAAACTTGATTTGTCTTTTTTTTAATATTTTTTTATTTTTTTTTATTTTTTTTTTTCAGACTTACTTTAGAACTTCAGATTTGCACGCACATTTTCATTTTCTCCCGAAAGCGCTTGGCTATAGAGGTTGGCGTGAAGCGCGCTGGGACGTTGAGTGTTTGCGAATTAGCTGCCGGGACTCGAAAACGGGCCATCAGGTCCTTCTGTGCTGCGGTTATAGCCTTGCCAACATGTAATAGTGAGAAATTCCAGGCTGGGTGTCGTCCATGTGGTTTAGTCGGTAGAACGTCAATGTGTTATACTGATGGACCGGGTTCGAGTCCCAGCATAAAAAGTTTTTCACTAGGTTGGCACTTGCGCCTCTTAGGTAATTGAAATTTGATTTTCATATGAAATATTATATGGAAGGTGAATTTTCTCTTTCTGGAAATATTTCTAAGTATTAGTTTTAACTATGTGTTTTAATGACATTTTTGAGCATAACAATAAGGATTCATGTAGTTATTTTGTATGAAATAATGTTAGGATTAATTTTAAAAAAAACATAAATAATATAGAATAGTAATAAAATATTAATATGAAAGAGCAATTGAAAACAGTAATATTTTGGAATTTGAAATGGAATTTAATATACTGGGCTTTTAAAATCTTATATTTACTTTATGAACACACATTACTTTACTTTTAAAATACCTTCATAATTTAATCTGCGGATTTTTAATGTTTTAATTTTAACCAAAATGTGTGACGTCACATTTCTTCTTCTCCCACCCCCTGTCACAAATTGTCACAATTTCCGATACCCCCCATCCCCCTCCAAGCGTGACATCATATGTGGATGGCCCCTAAAATGATATACAGGGCCACGCAAAGAATTGGATACATGGTCACCTATGAATGATAATTTCTGGAAGTGTGATTTCAGTAGTTTTAAGACTATTTTAATTTGAACTAAATTTTAGCTATGAACTGGCATGTAATTAAAGTACTAGGTAAACTATAGAGCTCAATTAAAGTATTCAAGTATGTTTCCGTCTATTAGTATAAATTGCTAAAAGAGAACTTTCAACCCGTTAGGCGTTTTCTTCACTGTAAAAAATAAAGAGTTTTATCACATTTACTTCGGTTGTATGAGATGTGAAATAAGGTGTAAATGTATTATTTTTTGAGCGCCAATACCAAAATAAATGTTACTTTACACTTTCAATGACATATCACAACTCTTAAAAAAAAAAAAAAAATAGGCGTTCTGAATCACTAGAAATCGTTACAATGCGCTCTCTAAAAGACTTTATTGAATTTATCAACACAACGGCAGGTGTTTTTTTAATCCAGCAATAGGAAGTTGGTGATTATGAAATCCAGCGCGGGGGGTGGAATTATTGGATATGCAAAATGGCACTTAGTTGAAAACGTTTTGTTTTGTTCTGTGAATATCAAATATATTTCGTAGTAATAAAATGATTAAAAAATATCTGACATAGTTCATATTAAGAACTTTTATCGACTTACAGTTTTGATTATTTCAATTAGTTTGGACACTTTAAGAAACAAGAAATAATCTATTCTACGATGAATTAGAGTTTATTCTAATGATGGCCGTCAGCTGCAACACAGTGTTGTTGCAAAGTTTTGGATTTTTTTCAAATAAGTAAGTGACGTTTATTTTCTTTCTGTTTTGTATACAATCACTCTTAATTCTCTGTAAAAACTTGTATTTGCTTGTATAAACTTGTATTAAATAAATGCATGATACTTGCAAAATGTGATTTTGCAGTCTAGCTTTTTCGATATTTTAAAAATAAAAATTAATAATAAAAGAAGTCGTAAAATTGTCACTTTCGTATACAGAGCCAAAGCTCTGTAAATATTTAGTTTTGATTTTATAGTGTTTTACTGCTTTAAATTCCGCATAACTTGAACTAACACGAAATTAAATAAACATAGTGTTATATCTTGTTTTAAACATTCATTTTTTCAATTTATATTTGTATTTTGATGTGTTTTTAGATTATTAGAAGCAAAAATTTCATTATTTTTATTTCGTTTATATATATATGTTGATACTGAAAGAGTTAAAGAGATTGTCATGGTTTTATTTTTCTATTTATTAAATTAGTACAACATAATTAAAATCATCATTAATGCCTATTTTAATTTGAATACATTTAATGGAAAATCTTAGAACTTCAGTGAAAGGGGGGGGGCTGCCGGTATGTTCATTCAGAGCTGTGTGAAACGGGGGCGAAGGGGGCGGTCGCCCCGGGCGCGGAAACTGAGGGGCCGCCAAATTTATGTTAATATCGTCTTTTGTTTCTTCGCTTTTTTTTGTAAAAAAAAATTATATATATAAACATATTGGGATTTTTTGTGTGAAAAAAACATACATTTTCAAAATAGCATGTTACTTCATTCTTGAAATCCAAAAGTGGTCATACAATACTGTTAGATACATTTTTTTCACATATGTTTTCCAGATTACCTTTGCCAAAATATAAGCGTAATGTTCTTTTATAGTATTTAGTTGTAATATTAAATCTTTTAAAGTTTCAAAATAAACGAAAAACATGTACTTAATAGAATTTATTTGTGCTTTTACACTTTTCAATTTTGTGACACCTGTGACAAACAGTAATGAAACTATACTGAAATTTAGAGATGCTGCAGATACATTGTGCCCCCTCCTCCCACCAACCCCCAAACACACTATGTGACCCATATAACTATGTTTTTAAGTATGTAAATATACTAAATTACATTGTTTAATAACGGAGTATTATGTTTAAAATGCATGTTATAATAAATTACCTCAATTAAAAGGGAGTTTAGCAGCCTTTTTGCATGAAACTAATTATTTTAATTTATGGCTGTGTTAAATTTAAAATGTAATCTTTAAATTATTTTTTATTTTGCTGTTAAAATCATGTAAATATTAGAAAATTTCCTTTTTTACCATCTACTTATATAGTGTACTTTAATAAATGGTAGCAAAATAAAAAATAATTAAAAAATTACATTTCAAATTTAATACAGCCATAATTTAAAAAAAATAACTTCACGCAAAGAAGTGTGCTAAACTTCCCTTTAATTGAGACAATTTATTATAGCGTACATTTTAAACATATTACTTACTTTACACCCAAAAGGGTGGCAACTAAGTTGCCACTACAAATGGTGTTTGTTTACCATTTGATTGTTGGTGGCTCATTACACCAATTTACAAGTGGAATTTCATTACACCACTTGGGGTGGCAACTTAGTTGCCACCCTTTTTGGTGTAAAGTAAGGGAGTTTTTTTTACAGTGCTGATAAATTAAATTTCCCCCATTATCCGTTAGGCGTTTTCTTGATAAATTAAATTTCCCCCATTATATAATATATATCAATTGACAGATTAAATACAGGGCTGTTCAAAAGTATTGGAATACATATTTGGCTATCGCCAGTAACACCTTATTTCCCTAAATAACGAAGTTTTTTTAAATATTTCAGGAAGTGTAGGAAAGTGTTTCATTACTTGTTTAAATATTGCGGTGAAAAAGTAACAGATATACTATTTGAAAAATACATTACACAGGGTGATTCAAAATAACGTGGACAAAATAAAATAACAAATGAAGCATTCAACAAGGATAAAAAATCACACATGAACATAGGGTGGCAAACTACTTATTGAGTCACGAATACAAAGTGTTTCATTCTAGCTAAACCCGGTTTGAAAGTAATAATTTCGAATAAAATAAAAACATTGTAATGAAAACGCAACGATATGTACCTTATTTTGTGTGAAATATGATAACGTTACGAAAAGATCTGGAAAAACATATTGCTAAAGCCAATCGATGATACCGTATAAATTGATTATCACAGCCCGAAATGTGAGGTGCTAAATGCATATTGCTGGTGCGCATAATGAAATCTTCTACCACTTTTGTATGGTGTTATCACATTTAAAACAAAGGTGAGAATGTCTGTTAAATGTTTTATTATAATATACTTCAGTTTTCTGAAATTTATCACCGTCAACTCAAATCGAGTTAGGATGAAAAACCCTATATTTGTGACTCAATAAATGGTTTGGGGACCTATGTCCTATGTTCCTATGTGATTTTTTATCCTTGTCGTATGCCTGATTTGTCATATGAATTTGTCCACGTTTTCTTGAATCACCCTGTAGAAGGAATCGTCAACAATTGTTAGAATACCTCTCTAGATATAAGTGTTTTGTGACATACCACTAAAGAACTATTTATTTTCTTTTTTTTTATATAAATATTAATCAAGACTCTTTATCTATACACCAGATGGCAGCAGTACAAAAATTTCCAGTATATCTTGCCATCTCTGAAATATACGCACAAAGATACAAGAGAAGAAAGGATTTATGCAATCTTACAATTTTACTTCCCCCCCCCCCCTTGTGCAGGAAAGATTCATCGTGCGCCTACGTCACCAGTGTGCTTGTTTGGAGTCACGGAAGCTGATTGTTTTCAACCAAGCTGCGATCTTCAAACTGATTTTAAAACTATAATATTTAAGCACCTCTTCTATTATAAATATACATTATTGTTACCTGTGCTTTTAACATATATAATCAACATTTTTTCTTCTTATAGTATACAGTATATATCCAAGTGTGTGTGATATCCTTTTAAAGATTTAAATAAAATTATCTTAGCAGTGATACGGTAGTGTCCACTTCATCTCGCCTCTAGATAGTAATTTTTGCACGAATAAGCAACATCTCGGTGAACGCAACGCTCTGCTGTTTTCGGGTGGCTTACCAGTAAAGGTAAGCAAATCTTTCTTTTTATATACTGTCATTTCATATTAACTATTGCAAATATAAATAATATCTGGGTAAAGTATAAGAATATTATGAATCCAATTACATATTGATTAATTAACATATTTCTCATAGATTATGAGACTGATAAATATTAAATGCCCAGTAAAAATAAATATGTATATTGCTCACATTAATTGATATATTATTGCACAGTTAACATTACTTTATATGAGCATCAAAGATTGAAATATATCTATATTTATATCCATATAACTATAAAGAGAGTAGCATAATTAACTCAAATTAAAATAAACATGGCAGTAAATAGAGACATAGGTTCTATAGATAAGTTGAATGATACTAACTACTCCAATTGGAGTTTTAAGATAGAGAATTTGCTTATTAAAGACGATCTCTTAAAATTTATCAATGAAGAACCACCTAGTACGGCCGACGATGCCTACATGAAAAGGTCAGCCAAAGCTAAAGCAACAATCTGCTTATGTATTGAGGATTCTCAGATTGTGCACATACGAAACCTCAAATCGCCAAAGCATATCTGGGAGAAACTGCGAAATGTCCATCAAAGAAAAAATTTATCTTCTAGGCTGTTCTTATTGAGGAAATTTTACTCCCAAAGGCTCCCGGAAGGAGGAGACCTCAGCCAACACATCAATAACATTCTCACGCTCCGCGATCAGCTTTCAGCTATAGGTGAGAATATAAATGATTCTCATGTAGTGGCAATCATGCTATGCAGTCTGCCACAATCCTATGCTCCCCTAATAACTAGTATTGAGGCGAGGGACGAGAAGGACCTCGATCTCGAAATGGTCAAAAATAAACTATTGGATGAATATTCCCATAGAGTGGAAAATAAAAATGCTTACTCCCGTCCCAAGGACACCGCTTATAAAACAATCAGTAAAGGAAACAAAAGCAAAAAATATTGCTCGTTTTGCCAGCGTGAAGGGCACTACCGTTCGGAATGTTATAAATTAAAAAACCAGCAAAGAATCAACTATCAAAAATATGAAACTAATAAAACAAAAATCTACAAAAACAATTCCGATACCCCTAAAAAACAAAACAACTCTACTGGTGACTCATCGAACTTTTGTTTTAACAGCAAAACTAGCAAACATGATGATTCAAATGAATCAATCAATGAATCAACCATTCCTCTCTTCCCAGTAGAAAATAATTTCAAAAATGAGTTAATAGAGGTGAACCAAACACAAACAACAGATTCAAACACCTACATAATAGATTCTGGTTGTACGAGACACGTCACCTCCACGAAAGAAAATTTCGCCACATTCACAGCCGGTAATTTTGGCAACATAACTATTGCCAACGGAAAAAGGCTAAATTCACAAGGGATGGGGGACGTTAAACTGAAAACAAACAAACAACAATATATTACACTTAAGAACGTGTTATATTGCCCAGAAATAAAAAGCAACTTATTATCGGTTAAAAGAGCTACCGAAAATGACATAAAGGTAATATTTGAGAAAAACGAATGTTTATTTGTCAAAGACAATAAAATAATTTTGACCGCTAATCTAAATGATAATCTTTATGAGTTAAACCCCGAAGATGAATATGGTTACACATTAAGCGTTCAAACATTCTGTCATAATCCAAACTGCATATCAATGTGGCACCGGAGACTCGGACACAGAAATTTCGACGACATCAAATACATAGTCAATCATAAATTAGCTGAAGGGATAACAATTAACAATTGCACACATGACATACGATGCACCAAGTGCATTCAAGGGAAACTTTCTGTCCTACCCTACCCTAAGGCAGCTACCAACAGAAGTACAGAAATCTGTACTCTGGTACACTCAGATATATGGGGCCCTATGCAGACAGAAACGATAGGAGGTAAAAGATACTTCATAACATTTACGGATGATTATAGCAGGTTCACCATGACGTACTTAATTGCGCATAAATCAGAAGCCTTTATCAAATTAAAGGAATACATAGCGTTGACGAAAAATAAATTTGGCAGATCAATAAAAGCAATCAGGTCTGACAACGCAAAAGAATATATAGGTGACGATTTCGAAAACTACCTGATCGAGAATGGGATACAGCGCCAGTTAAGCGTTCCCTACTGCAGTCCCCAGAACGGTGTCTCTGAAAGAAAGAATAGGACGATAATGGAAATGGCTAGAACCATGTTATCAGATGCTAAATTACCCAAACAATTCTGGGGAGAAGCGGTCATGACCGCCACATATCTCCTCAATCGACTGCCAACGAAAGCGAATGAAAATAACTTAACTCCATACGAGCTTTGGAATAACAAGAGACCGGATCTCTCGAATATTAAAACTTTCGGATGTAAGGCATTCGCCTACATCGATAAGCCTAAAAGGGGAAAACTAGACGAGAAAGCCGTCGAGGGAATAATGTTGGGCTATGATTACAGAAGCAAGGGTTATAGGATTTATACGGGCGAAAATAAAATAATGATATCCAGAACTGTAAAATTTTTTGAAGATGGAATTAAACAAGAGGAATTTAAGTCTGATAAAGAAAATAACAATTGCGAAACACCCGCGGATAACATCCTAATTGAACTAGAAGAAAATGACCATGATCAAATAGATCCCCCAGCGAAAGAACCCCCCCGAACTTAGAAGGTCGGAAAGGCAAAATCGCGGAGTACCACCCAACCGTTTCGGTATAAGTGCAAATTTATGCCAAATTCAGGAGCCAAAGTCATGGGTGGAACTGCAGGACATCAATGACGTGAAAACTAAAAATAAATGGATACAGGCAACAAATGAGGAAATAGTCCCTAAAACAAAATAATACCTGGAGACTAATAAAGCCAATACCAGGAAAACGCGTCATTGGGTGTAAGTGGACGTTCAAAGCAAAAACGGGAGCAAACGGGTCAATAGAAAGATATAAGGCGCGGCTAGTTGCTAAGGGATACGCGCAGAAATATGGTAGCGATTACGACGAAACCTACGCACCCATAGTTGCTCATACCACCCTGCGAGCATTCTTAAACGCAGCAGTATACAAAAACCTCGACATAACTCACTTAGACGTAAAAACCGCTTTTTTACACGGCGAATTAGAAGAGGAGGTTTATATGGCTCAACACGAAGGATATGTGAAAAAGAGGGAAGAGGATAAAGTATGCAGCTTAAACAAAGCAATTTACGGTCTTAAGCAGGCAGCTAGGGCGTGGAACTTGAAAATAAGCAAATCTCTAAATGAATTAAATTTCAAAGAATGCGCGTCAGACAAATGTCTATATAAAAGAGTCCAAGATGGAAAAGTCGTCTACATAATCGTTTATGTGGATGACATCTTGGTCGCCGGAGATAAAGAAGACACGTGCGAAATATTTACTGAACTTTCAAAACAATACGAAATCAAAAACCTGGGAAAGGTTTCGCAGTATCTAGGAATTAATATTAAAGAAACAGCAAAAGGAAATCTAGAATTAGATCAGACGAACAAAATAGTGCAAATTGCGGAAAAGTTTAATTTGTTAGACGCAAAACCAACATATACACCAATCAGCACTAATTATTTCAGCCTAGACCCAAATGGAAAATTACTGGGAGATAACAAAAAATATAGGCAGGCCATTGGGGGGGCTGTTATACATCGCAACCCTAACTAGACCCGATATAGCATCGGTTGTTAATATACTGGGAAGGAGGAATGAATCACCCAGAGAGGTGGACTGGCAAGCAGTCGAAAAACTAATCAGATATTTACTCACCACGAAAGATTTAAAGTTGGTCATTGACAAGTCAAAGCCGCCAGTGTTAACAGTTTATAGTGATGCCGACTGGGGTAACGACAGGGTGGATAGGAAATCCACCACAGGAAATTTATTTAAACTAGGAAATAACTCCTTAGCGTGGTTGTCAAGAAAGCAAAGTTGCGTATCACTCTCTTCTACAGAGGCGGAATATATTGCCGCCTCCAGTGCATGCCAAGAGTCCATATGGCTATTAGAATTACTAACTGATCTCGAACTAAATCAACAACTTCCAGTTACCCTCTATGAGGATAACATTTCAGCCATAAAAATCTCTGAAAATGAAAAGGCGCAAAGCAAAACCAAACACATAGAAATAAAATTTCACTATATCAGACATTTGTGCCAGAACGGAACTATAAAAATAACCTATTGCCCATCAAAATTGATGCTGGCTGACGTGTTAACAAAACCGTTGCCAAAACCTCACTTCGAATACCTCAGAAACCAGATGAACATTATACACTCATCGGTTTGTCACAAAAAGCAGGGGTGTTAGAATGCCTCTCTAGATATAAGTGTTTTGTTACATACCACTAAAGAACTATTTATTTTCTCTTTTTTGATATAAATATTAATCAAGACTCTTTATCTATACACCAGATGGCAGCAGTACAAAAATTTCCAGTATATCTTGCCATCTCTGAAATATACGCACAAAGATACAAGAGAAGAAAGGATTTATGCAATCTTGCATTTTTACTTTCCCCCCCTTGTGCAGGAAAGATTCATCGTGCGCCTACATCACCAGTGTGCTTGTTTGGAGTCACGGAAGCTGGTTGTTTTCAACCAAGCTGCGATCTTCAAACTGATTTTAAAACTATAATATTTAAGCACCTCTTCTATTATAAATATACATTATTGTTACCTGTGCTTTTAACCTATATAATCAACATTTTTTCTTCTTATAGTATACAGTATATATCCAAGTGTGTGTGATATCCTTTTAAAGATTTAAATAAAATTATCTTAGCAGTGATACGGTAGTGTCCACTTCATCTCGCCTCTAGATAATAATTTTTGCACGGATAAGCAACATCTCGGTGAACGCAACGCTCTGCTGTTTTCAGGTGGCTTACCAGTAAAGGTAAGCAAATCTTTCTTTTTATATACTGTCATTTCATATTAACTATTGCAAATATAAATAATATCTGGGTAAAGTATGAGAATATTATGAATCCAATTACATATTGATTAATTAACATATTTCTCATAACAATGCATTGGCAATCCCGTAAACAGTAGGGAATCATCAGGGTTTGATACTCCTCTGAAATTTCTGACAGCCATTAAATTAAGTATGCCAGTAAATTAAATACCATATTTACTCGTGTATAGGGCGTACGCGTGTATAAGGCGCACCCTTACTTTATAAGTAAAAATGGCTATTTCTTAAAATCTCGTGTATAACGCGCACCATAAATTTGATATGCTAATGAAGAATGACCAAATGAATTTCAGTTAAAAAAAAGTCGAAACAAACAGTACATCAGACCAGAAAACAAGACGAAAATGCATTTTTAGACGTTTAGATGGGTTGTAAGAGAATGACGGGCAATAGGAAAGAGTGACGATAAAGAGAATTGCTAATTAAAGTTTAGATAATGTCACTAAATCTGTTGTATAAAGAATTGCAAGGAGTGAAATAAATATGCAGTAATACTTCAATTAAATAACATTTTCCGAGTTTTAATATCTTCTTTGAATAATTTCTTGTTTCATATGTATATAGTTCGACTGCATCCAACAGTAAAAAATTATTCCGTGTATAAGGCGCACCTAGGAGTTTCGCCCTAATTTTTTGAAGAAAAAAAAGTGCGCCTTATACATGAGTAAATACGGTATCAATCAAGAAGTCAAAACTAAAAAAAAAAAAAGAGCTACAATTAAGATTCAAAAAATAGATTCGTGAATCAAAATTCTTCATTAGCACCTCTTCCTTGTTTGGTTCCAGTTCCGTTAGTTTAACATATTGTTAAAATTAATGCAACTTCTAAGAAATCCTTAACATTCATATGGATTTTTCGAAATAAGACTCTAAAAGACACTGCCAAATAAATAAGTTAAAACGGCTTATGATATAGTATAAACAACTCGTTTAACAAAATACTCTTGAATAATGAAACAAGAGTCTCATTTCAAAATATCCAGTAATTATACATATTTATATATACAGGGCCCGACTAGCAAGTTTTTGTGCACAGGACACTTTCAATTTTTCGTGCCCTCTTAGACTCGTTAATTTATTAATGCCATTTTTTTATGTTTTTTTTTTTTTTTTTTTTTTTTTTTTGAGATATTACTCAAAAAGTATGAACTTAAAGAAATAAATTTTTCAGAAAATTCAAAAAAGGTTCCATCAATAAAAATTAAATATGTTTTATTATTTATTGAAATGTTCTTTGAAGCTTATATTGAGATATATTTTTGTCATTTCATCTTATTAATATCTCCAATATCACATTTTTCACAATCAGGATTTTTTAAATTTAGATGAAACTGTGAAAAATTTTAACACCCCTCAGAATATTCGTGCCCAGGGCATTAGCCCCAAGTACCCATGCGATAGTTAGGGCCTCTTTCTCTCTCTGTATGTATATATATATATACAGGGTGATTCATAAAAGATGGGCAGAACTTTAAGGGGTTATAGTACACTTAAAGACAAATAATATTAAATAGGAGACTAAGGGTCCCAGACGTATTCCCAAGGAGTTAGGGGGCATTAAAGTTTAGGGTCCGAAATTTCAAATGATTATAAAAAATGGAAAAATTGGTCGATTCGTTTGCGGTTTTTGCAAAAAATTTTCTTTATGCCAGTATTTTCTTGAAATAAAATTTTAAAGTTCAATTTCAAAAAATGCCGATAGGGGGCGCTTTAGACTTTGGAGTAACAAACAACTATTTTTTAACGTTATTTTTTGTATTTCTTTAAATGATTTCGAAAGCTTAGACTTAAACTTAAATTTTGATCTAAAAATCTGAGTCCTAACGAGTAGTTAAGTAGCGTAAACTGAAATTTGAAACCCTTCTCCCCCCAGAACAAAAATTAGTTATTCCCGACCTTTGTGTCGTAGATTAGGCTCTAACTACTGCCGCGTTTTGCTAAAATTATTCTTTATGTCAGTATTTTCTTGAAAATAAATTTTAAAGAAAATTTTCAAAAAATTCCGATAGAGGGCGCTTTAGACTTTGGAGTAACGAACAACTATTTTATACCGTTATTTTTTGTGTCTCATTAAATGCTTTCTAAAGCTTAGACTTAAATTTTCAGCCCAAAATCTGAATCGTTAGACGTGGTTAAGTTTCTGGGGAGAGGGGTTTGAAATTTCTACTCCTGAGCACAGTTCAGTTTACCATGTCCACACATTGTGTGCTGTGATACGAGGTAAAAAGACACAAATTAGGATTATGTTACCAAAGCATATTTATTAACATGTAATTACAATAAATGTTCAAAATTGTGACCACCAGAGGTTATGCACGCAGAACAACGGCGAAGAATGGAACGGCGAACATTCGCGAAAACATCAGGCTTTTCGAGCACTTCCCCTACAGCGGCGGAAAGTCTGGCGACCAGTTCCTCGGGGGATTCAATGGGTGTCTCATACATAAGAGCCTTCAATTGTCCCCAAAAAAAGAAATCGAGGGGTGAAAGATCTGGCGAGCGAGCAGGCCAAGCAACAGGACCACCTCGACCAATCCATCTGTTCGGAAATGTGATGTCCAGATAGTTGCGGACGTCTCGTACGTAATGGGCTGGCGCTCCATCGTGCTGGAACCACATGACCCGCCGGATGCGTGGAGGAACAACGTTTAACAGGTCTGGCAGCACATGTTGCAGAAATGTGAGGTATGTTTTACCGTTGAGGCGTTCAGGAAGAAGGTACGGTCCGATTAGGTGGTCTCCGAGGATTCCTGCCCAAACATTGATGGAAAAGCGTCTCTGATGAGCATGTGGATACGTAGCATGTGGATTGACATCCGCCCATACATGTGCATTGTGTGTGTTAAATGTACCTTCACGTGTGAAGGTACATTCATCGGTGAAAAGCACAGTTCGTCCAAAATGTGGATTTAGCGCGTTCTGCTGCAGAAGCCAGCAAGCGAATTCAATACGATTTGGATAATCCCCTGGAGACAGTTTCTGGACTCGTTGCACATGAAACGGGAGCAAATGTTTATCCTTCAGTACCCTCCAAGTCATGGACTGTGAGGTATCCACCTGCCTAGCCACTGTTCGTGTACTTGTACTTGGCTGCGCCGCTACTACATCCAGAATGGCTTCTGCAACAACTACTGATTCGTCCTTTTTTGCACGACCTGCATTCGACCGGGAAGCGAGAAATGATCCCGTCTCACACAACTGTCTGTGCAAGCGCTCGAAAGTTTTGCGGTTAGGCAACCGCCTGTTGGGAAATCGCTCTCCGTACATTCGTTGTGCCTCTGCACCATTTCCATCTGCCGCTCCGTAAATTAAATGCATCTCAGCCTTTTCCTTATTCGTGAAGGGCACCATCTTCCGATTCATTACTACAGCGACTTACACTTGACTCACCGTTCAGTGGTTTTTATGCCTGAATCATGTCGAAATTTTGCATACGTGTTCTTCTTCTTCCCCATTTGACATTTGCATACTTTCTGTCTCCTTCTTCACCAGGTGACTAGCGTCAGGAATGGAGCTTTAACGTTTGCATGAGCGACGTTTCCAACTGTGCCAGTGCCTTTATGAGTGAATTCCGACTATGCAGTCCTTGACGAAAGTTGTATTTTTGCCTCGTATCACAGCACAGAATCGTTGGGCATGGTTAAGTAGTGCAAACTGAACTATGTTCAGAAGTTGAAATTTGAACCCCCTCCCCTCGCTACTGAACCACGCTCAGCGATTCAGATTTTGAGCTGAAAATTTAAGTTTAAGTCTAAGCTTTAGAAAGCATTTAATGAGACACAAAAAATAACGGTATAATATAGTTGTTCGTTACTCCAAAGTCTAAAGCGCCCTCTATCGGAATTTTTTGAAACTTTTAAAATTTATTTTCAAGAAAATACTGACATAAAGAATAATTTTAGCAAAACGCGGCAGTAGTTAGAGCCTAATCTACGACACAAAGATCGGGAATAACTGATTTTTGTTCTGGGGGGAGAAGGGTTTCAAATTTCAAATTTCAGTTTACGCTACTTAACTACTCGTTAGGACTCAGATTTTTAGATCAAAATTTAAGTTTAAGTCTAAGCTTTCGAAATCATTTAAAGAAATACAAAAAATAACGTTAAAAAATAGTTGTTTGTTACTCCAAAGTCTAAAGCGCCCCCTATCGGCATTTTTTGAAATTGAACTTTAAAATTTTATTTCAAGAAAATACTGGCATAAAGAAAATTTTTTGCAAAAACCGCAAACGAATCGACCAATTTTTCCATTTTTTATAATCATTTGAAATTTCGGACCCTAAACTTTAATGCCCCCTATCTTCTTGGGAATACGTCTGGGACCCTTAGTCTCCTATTTAATATTATTTGTCTTTAAGTGTACTATAACCCCTTAAAGTTCTGCCCATCTTTTATGAATCACCCTATATATATATATATATATATATATATATACTTAGTTGTTTTGATGTATGTTTCTGCGAAGATATCTTTGGCAATAAAACATTTGAAAGAAGGTGCATAAAATTCCAGAAAACAGTATTTTGGTTGACAATTATGCCAATATTTCAGTTAGGCAGAATCAAGATTAATATTATAAAGTTATTTGCAATAAAAAAAATGTAATTTTTTTAAAAAGAAAAACAGTTTTTAACATGTACGACTTCTTAATTAAAATGAAATTTCAGTGAAAATGAAATACTAAAACTCTCATTTGTACTAAAAGGGCATTTTTTTTTCTTTCTTTCTTTTTTTTTTTTGTCAATCTTTTATTCAATGAGTCCTTTGTACCAAAGAAAGCTTTGTTATCCCTCATGCTTAAAATAAGCAGTTAAATGTTTCTAAAAGGTAATAACAGTGAAATTTGAGTCAGTCAAGAAAAAAAAGATAAAAATTAGGTGAATGACCACACTTATGAATCGAGAAATTTGGACGTGAATAAAATTAATGAAGATCTAAAAATTAGAAAGCAAAACTAATGTGAAAAACAATTTTGGGAAGATATGTAATCCTTAGAAAAATCTCCTTTTCTGCGATCACCTGTGCGATCACAGTTGAAATATGAATACAACGACAAACACTCATCAAAATGACATTCTTTTTCTCAATGCCGCCAGTTCGAATAGTCGCTATAGCAGCGGCGATCCAAAAGCTGGGAGGGCTCTCTTTTTTCTACGGAACCCCTCATAGGCCAAACCGTTCGAAATACGAAAAAACCTGCTTAAATGCCCTATTCTTTACTTACAAATGGCGTAATCCGTTTGAAAAAATATGAATTTTAACTCTTTCATTTACCTTTTAAGTTCGATTTCCCTACTTTTCGAAGTTTACATCGGGCTCAATTTTAGAAATATGGAAAAACCAAAAATGCCCACTTAATTCGAATATTTTTTCTCTATGGTGGTGTAATTTATTTTAAAAAATACCAGTATTAATGCTTTAAAAAGAGAGAGAGAAGAAGAAGAAGAAGCGCGACTGGATTTCACTTTGTGCCTCCAGGAGACACTACTTTTACTACGCTAAAGTTTAAAACTTAACACAATCTTTTTACATGCTCCTTTCTATGCTTAATTTACACAACATCTAAAACTCTCACAACATTCGGACGATTAGAAGGATTAAAAATAAAATTCTGTAAAACTTCTGCTGAGAACATGAATACGTTTCTGACTTTATGCCATCAAGCTTTTATAACTAAATTTCCATTATTTTTGCTCGAAAATTATACGCAGGCTTCCAAAACATTACACATTTAAATCATAAAAATTTAAGAGTTTGGACGATAAGAACGAATTTGTTTTTAATATTAAACGACCCGGCGCAAAAAAGGTGACTAGAAAACACAGCCTTTTTAAAACTAAATATTGTTACGAATCTTTTTTCGGGCTTCAAAACCATTATATTTATAATTGATAGCCATTTCAAAGAGATTAGGAAATGAGGACTTCAATTCAAAGATTTTCGACTGTAAGAACTTTTTATTTATTAAATCTCCCGATGTAAAAAAAAAAGGAAAAAAATCCGCATACTTTAAAATTCTGAATTACGCTATATTATCGAAATACAGAAAAGCATATAACACTCACCCAAAGACAGTACATTTTATTTTAACTCTTTGAGCTCTGGTGGGCAAATTTCTTCAAAATTCCAAATTCCACTCTGGCACCAGTATTTTGCAAAGAAAAAAAACTGGTTAACATATACACGAAAGAGTGCATTAAACCCTTTTCAAGTAAATTTGGTGAAATTTTCTGGTGCCGTTGTGACATTTCGGAATTAAAATTACGTGGTAGAAAATTCTACCATCAGAGCTCGAAGGGTTAAAACGATGCATTTGTTTTTAAGAATTATAAATGTTCGAGGCCTATTGGTACGAGGTTCGTTTGGAAAGACTTTTTCCTAGAAAAATAAAAATTACAAAATCGGATTGTATTCAGAAAGTCATGCAAATTTGAGGTTTATTTATCACGATCCGGGCAACGTCGGGAAAACCAGCAAATTAAAAAATAAATAAACTTCAATACCTAAGTTTTAAGGCAAATTAATACATATTTATATATCAAGTAACTTCTTCACTAGAATTTATCTTTAGTTTTTTCCTCGACACATCTAATGTCAAAGCATATTTTGCAAACTGAGCGAAGAAAAAAAAAAAAAAAAAACTAAGCATAAAATTCTTCAGTTAGTGGTGCGAAAACTCATAATACATTTGCATCTATTTTTAAAGATTTTTAAAAAAATGTATCTGACGAAAAACATTTTCTGTTTGGCTGGGTATAAGTCCAAGGTGCACTGTTAAATATTGAACAGTATCTACATTTAAACACTGAGCTTTTATTTGGCGAAAAAATTGTTTTGTAATTCTAAATTATCATAAAAAAATAACTCTTGTCAAAAGTAGCTTTTCATTTCATTGCAGCATTTATTCTTCATGTGTGCGGGCCTATAGTCCAGGGAAAATGTACCAAAAAAAGGGGGGGGGGGGTTACTTTGCAAAAGGTTGTGTAGAAGATTTTTTTTTTCTGACTTGTTTACAATGATGCCAACGTGCAAAAACCAGGTTTTCCAACAAAATTTCTTAAGACTAAATTTTCTGTGGCTAAAAAACAACAAAATTTTGGGACTTTTTTAAAAAATTTTATATGTATTTTTAATTTTAAGACCCGTTGCTGTAGCATATAATTTCTCAATTACAATATTAAAGAGGACAAAATTATCTAAAGCTGATATTTACAACTTTTTTATACACTCAATAGTAAGCGCAGTACGCCATTTCAAAAATAGGACAATTATTTTCAAATTTCAGAAAAACCGTGAAAAACGCAGTTCTGCTCCGATAATTCAAATGTTTCCTACGGATTATCCGTATGTATCATGTATTTCAAATACTGTATATTGGTGGCAGTAAATTATGCGTTTCAGGACCAAAAGTAACCTTTTTTGCAACCGTGGCAAACATGGATTTTGGCGCCTCCCAAACCTTAAAAAGAAAATTTGCTACGATAATTTTAACACATCTCTAATAGCCGGATTGTGAAAATTTTAAGTGTCATTAAATATGCAATGCTGAACTACGTAATCAGCTTTGTCAAATATTGATTCATTAAAACCTTATTTAAAACTTTCACCCAGGTCGAGCGATAAGTTTAATTATTTTAGCAATCCCATTTTTTGTAAACTATAGATTTCTCATATATGTTCCCTTATCTTTTCTCTGAGGTGTGAGAAAGGGCCGCAGAAGATCTTTAGGTCCAGACAGACCTAACCACTACTTGCGGTCACTAATCTGCGTGTTTGTTGTGGCGACACGTTTTTTTTTTTTTTTTTTTTTTTTTTTTTTTTAATGACTTTTGCAGGAAGGGGACGGTTGTCCGGCTAAACAAGAATCTTTGTATAGTCAAGTAAGGTTGATTGATCTGCTTATCTCCTTATTCTTTGTTCATTTCCTTTCGTCCTATTATGAAGAAACCGCAAAAAGGTCCTATACAAAAAGCATACAACACCTTTTCCAAGAATTTAGTTGACCGGGAAAAAATATGCATGTGCCTGCAGCTTTTATCAGGTGTGAAGAAAGGGATGTTTATTTATGAATCCGGCTAGTCAAGTTTATTTTTGCCGGATCTGCAATTAATTCTCAGATATTAAGCCAGAATTTTTTTTTTTAATGCAATGGTGATATTGTATATTTCTGAAAGCAATTTTCTGAAATTTACTTTTGTATAGTAAGCTAAACATAAGGAATAATTTTTAAACAGATATTTTTATTGTTATACAGGGTTCGTACGGATCCTGGAATTTCATGACAAGAAAAATTTTTGGTACCAGTATTTTCTTACAGAAGATCTATGATTAAATAAAAAGAAACTTTGCACGCTTAAACTAGATTTTTTTTTTCCCCGTAAAATAATACTGGTACTCAACATGGAAAATAACGATACCCGCACGAACCATGTTATAAATCCTAATTATGATTTTATTCAAACTTTTGCTTTACATTTTTTCTCCTTTAAACTATATTAGTTTCTTTAATGTATTGGATTGCTTGAGGACATATAGCTTTAAATAGATTGTAAAATTATTGTAAACAGGGATGAGATTGACAAAAAAGTAAAAAATCTGAAAACAGCGCGAACGACATTTGAGCAATAATACTTATGAATTTCAAGCTGAATAAATATTATAATTGTTATTAAAACTTATATATTACATACAATTTAGCTTTAAGCAAATAAAAAAGAAACTGTTAGAAAGAATTAGGCAGAAATTTTTTACTTACTGCAGTGAAAAGTCTATTTTACCAAGATACAGAACATTAATAAAACCACTGACATGAATATTTTTTAATTGTAATTTAAAAAATTGTAGATATTTTTCTTGAAACAGCAAATCAAAATAATTGCAACCACATTAAGTATATGATAGAACAGAATTCCTATTCTTTTTTTAAAAAAACAAAAATAAGATTTAAGGAATTAAATTGATCATAATTGATTGTTAAAGGTGCAGCAAGCCAACCACTAAGAATGAAAATTTAAGGAAAAATAACAAAAAAAAAAAAAAAAAAAAATTTTTTTCAATGTTATTCAAAATACAAATTAGTAATACTATGGAAAACATATTAAAAATTCAGAACATTAAAAGGAATTCAGATAAAATGGACTATTATATCAAAGTAGAAAAACAAAAGTAAAAAACTAAAGAAAAAATATAAAAATTTCCCAAAAATTTAATTGGTGAAGCTTCTTTAAAAATTGAAGAAAAGTCTGAAATTCAGACTAAAATCTGAAGAATCTCATACCTGTGTTAAATATACGGCATTCGAAAAAAATCTTTATTTTATGTTAAGAATATCGGCATAAATCAGGTTGGCATCGGATCTAATTTCATTTTATTTTCCATGGGCCGTGAACTAAGCTAAGGAAACGTAATTAGTCTGCATGTAAATAGTCCCAGTTTATAAATATAGAACATTCAATTGTAATATCGTGTTATTTATGCATAATAATAATAAGATTTTTAATGTAACATTTAGAGTATAGTTTTGCTACATAACGTTTTAAATAAAAGAACTTAAATTTAGTATTTCCGCAAAATCAACATATTTAAATTATAATCCCCCTCCCCCCCCCCCCCCCCCGCAAATGTACACTTACATTGCTAATGCATTTAACTGGCCAAATTATGGGATAATTTTGAGAGGAAATGTTTCCGCTTATTAATATTAGTTAAACCATAGCGATACAAACCAAATAATAATAAAAAAAAATCTGAAATGGAAATTTTTTTAACCGAGAAATAAAATTATATTCTAAAATTTAATCTAAATGTAGATAAAAGAAATTTTAGAAGTATTTTCATGATATTCAATAATTATGAAGTGATATAGGAATTCTTTTAAAACAAAACAAAGAAATATAACCTATAAAAACCCAGTTTTGGCGTTTCTTCAATTCAATTAAACGTAGAAAAAAATATTAAATAAAATAAGATATTAAATAACCACACAGAATAAGAAACATTTCATTAAAAAAATTATTTGATTTCAATTATTGTGGACTTGAAAAAACTCGCAAGTTTGGCAGCTGTGAAAATCTTTCGTTATATGAAGAAAATCCCTAAAATGTCGTCGATCATATATCTACAATCGATTCTGTTAAGATAGAAACTTTTAGTTCCCAAGAAAGAGTATGCACGACTCAAGAAAAAGTGCCTCATCCTACAGCGATATTTAGAAAATAAGCGTAACTAGCTAAGCGTTTACCGACTTTTTTGACTTCCCATCCGCTATTCAGAAGATGCTATTTGAATTTCAGTATTTTAATAATTATACGATAACATAAAGCAGTGGGAAGTTCCGCTATGCTTCTTTCCCCTATTGTAGTCTCTGGTTTGTGGAACATAATTAAAAAAACATTATCAATTCAGAACTGCGCTTACATTAAACAAGTTTTTTTTTCGTTTAAATTTTTTTGGTCTTATTATTAAAAAATCGTTCGTTCAAATTTATAGATAATTTTTTCCCTTCCAATGAAAGAACTGTTTGAGAAACATAAATTAGACTGTCCTATTAGTATAATTTTTAGAAAAAATTACGACGGGACTGAAGCATTATGTAATAACGAGTTGTTATATTATTTGCAATAGTATTTCAGTAAAACATTCCTCTGGAATGAAAGGTTAGCCATCAGGGATGAAACCAGTAAGACGTGTACGGAGTTGCGTTAACATGCCCCCTCGTCCACCGTATATTTCAGGTTCAAACTCTAATTTGCTCTCTAATATCAGAACTTTCTCAGGTTATGGTATTGACATATTTCAGTTAGAATGGAGGGAGGGGGGAGGGAAGTTAATGTTACCCCCCCCCCCCTTTGAATACAGAAACTTTAAAGGTGCCAAAATTTAGCTCTTAGTTAAATATAATCTACTTATTAACATTAGAATCTGCTCCGGGTTTGTTATCGTGATACTGCAATTTCAAGTAGGGGCAAGCACTGGCAACCCAATTCCCAACTTTCGGATATCGAAATTTCAAATGTACCAAAATTTAGCTGTCAAATCGATCTAATTTGCTCTCTACTATTAGAATTTGCTAAGGTTCTATTATCGAAATATTGCAGTTAAAAGTAGGGGGCAAGGACTAGCTAACATCCCCGACACTTTTGAATATCGAAACTTGAAAGGTGATAATTTAGCACTCAATTAACTCTAAATTGCTGTCTAATATTAGAATTTGCTAAGGTTTTGTTAACTAGATATTGTAATTATAAGTAGGGGGCAAGCTCTATCTAGCCCCCCCTCACTTTCAAATATCGAAATTTCAAAGGTGACAAAAGGCTCAATTAGGTCTAATTTGCCATCTAATATTAAGGCAGCAAACGTTGATTTAGCCCCCCTCCCTACTTTTGAACATTGAAATTTCGAAGGTGCCAAAACTTCTCGCTGCATGAGATTTTCTTTCTCCATCGTACCTATTTTAAGACTCTTATTTAAAACATTTTTCATTTTAATAAAATTTCAAAATGTGATTTTGATTACTTTACCTCTTTTGTGAATAAAAGTACTAAGCCAAACAAAAAAGTTGATATTAAATTAATGTAAAAGAAAAGAAAAGCATTTGGGCACCGTGAGAGAAATTCTCACTTGCGAGTTCTCTCGGGTTAAATAACTCTAATTTGTTATCTAATATTATAATTTGATCCATTTTATTTATCAAGATACTTCAATTTATATTAAGGGTTAAGCATTAACTCATTAACTACGATTATTAAAAACATGTTAACAGTTTTTTAAGGCAAATAGAAAATTTAAAAATCACAATGATGTTTTTGAAAATATTGTGCAAAATATGCATACATATTAATTAAAAGAATTTACTATTTACATTCATCTCGTTATTTAATAAGTAATACAACACTCTTTAAAAAATCCATTAAATTCCTAAGAACTACAGCATATACGACTTAATTAACTATGTTATAGATACAATACATCTATATCTAATCTATTATATATATTTGTTCTTTACAGGCATAATTAAAAATATTAAAAAAATACGTGCCGCACTCGGGGACTGCCGCGGTAAAGCTATTGCATAGCATTTTTTATCAACTTATGCAATTATATATATTTTTTATTTTTTATTTATGCAGTTTTTTTGTCTTTGATATTAATTCAAGTTACACTTTTTGAGCGTGATGACCGATAACAAAGCAATTTTTATCTTTTATTTAATAAATGAGAAGTTAATATCGTTTAAAATATTTTTATTATCTTACAATACATCTAGATAAATCAGAAATGTTTATCATTGAAACTATATGTTTATGGTAGCTGAAATAAGAAACATAAGTTTGAGACTTGATATCCTCTAAATATCTGAAAAATACCGCATCAATGTCTGCCGAAGTCTACCGAAGGATACCATGCCGAAGTCTGCCAAACTGAAGCGACGTTAGCCGGAGTGTTAGGTTTCTTTCTCGTTAAAGATTTTCTAGATTCTTTCGCCGCGCTCAAAGCCCGCGATAAAAGCTATGCAACAGCTTAATAAATTACCAAACAAAATTTGGCCGCGCTGCGAAAATTAGATCGCGAGTTATAAGCCTTTTAAATTTTCCGACCCTCACCATGGGCGGGGGAGGGGTGTCCTGTCACCAAAAGTAACACTGTTGCATAATAAATTACGAAAAAAAAAATTTGGCCGCGCTACGAAAATTAGATCGCGAGTTATAAGCATTTTAAATTTTTCGACCCTCACCGTGGGGGGGGGGGGGGTCTCCTGTCACCAAAAATTAACACTGTCTAATAATAAATTACCAAACAAAATTTGGTCGCGCTACGAAAATTAGACCGCGAGTTATAAGTATTTTAACTTTTTCGACCCTCACCGTGGGGGATCTCCTGTCACCAAAAATTAACACTGTCTCATAATAAATTACCAAACAAAATTTGGCCGCGCTACGAAAATTAGATCGCGAGTTATAAGCATTTTAAATTTTTCGACCCTCACCATGGGCGGGGGGGGGGGGGTGTCCTGTCACCAAAAAGAACACTGTCGCATAATAAAATACCAAAAAAAATTTGGCCGCGCTACGAAAATTAGATCGCGAGTTATAAGCATTTTAAATTTTTCGACCCTCCCCATGGGAGGTCTGTCACCAAAAATTAACACTGTCTCATAATAAATTATCAAACAAAATTTGGCCGCGCTACGAAAATTAGATCGCGAGTTATAATCATTTTAAAATTTTCGACCCTCACCCTGGGGGGGGGGGGGGCTCCTGTCCCCAAAGTAACACTGTCTCATAATAAATTACCAAACAAAATTTGGCCGCGATACGAAAATTAGACCGCGAGTTATAAGTATTTTAACTTTCTCGACCCTCACCGTGGGGGATCTCCTGTCACCAAAAATTAACACTGTCTCATAATAAATTATCAAACAAAATTTGGCCGCGCTACGAAAATTAGACCGCGAGTTATAAGCATTTTAAATTTTTCGACCCTCACCGTGGGAGGTCTCCTGTCACCAAAAATTAACACTGTCTCATAATAAATTACCAAACAAAATTTGGCCTCGCTACGAAAATTAGATCGCGAGTTATAAGCATTTTAAATTTTTCTATCCTCACCATGGGGCAGGTCTCCAATCACTAAAAGCTACATTATCCATCCTTGTTTTTTCTTAAGAAGATTCTTTTCTATACACATTCTACAACTTTGGAAAAAAATTATAATTATTTATATATTTTTTATTTATGCAGTTTTTTTAGCCTTTGATTTTAATTCAAGTTTTTTTCTTTTTCTTTGATATTAATTCAAATTACACTTTTTGAGCGTGATGAGCGATCAGAAAACAATTTTTTTTTTCTTTTATTGAATAAATGAGAAGTTATTATCGTTTAAAATATTTTTATTATCTTACAATACATGTAGGTTAATCGGGAATTTTTATGATTAAAACTATAGATTTATGGTAACTGAAATAAGAAATATAAGTTTGAGACTTGATATCCTCTAAATATCTGAAAAATACCCCGTCAATGTCTGCCGAAGTCTGCCGAACTGAAACGACGCCGACGTTAGCCGAGTGTTAGGTTGTTAGGAGTGTTAGGTTTTTTCGTGTTACGGAATTTCTACATTCGGTCGCCGCGCTCAAAACCCGCGATAAAAGCTATGCAATAGCTTAAAAATATTTTTATGCAACATGGGATAAATATTAAACTTTCCATAATACTTTTAAAATATTTGAATTTACTTGAATGGCTGACTGGCTTTAAAAAAAATAGAGTTTACTTGTATGGCTGGCTCTATTAGGTCAAATTTAAATAGATTAAATTTATCAGATTATGTTAGCTTATTACATGCAATTTTTGTACTTAATGACACAGCATAATTTTTTTTTATCATGATTTTCTGAACTACTCTCTTATATAAAAATGGGTAGATAAAACCCATTCAGGATATGAATTTTATTATTATTTTTTTTAATCGAGATATTTCAATCTGTATTAAGGAGGCAAGCGTTAACTTAGTTCTCCTCTCCTCACTTTCAAATATCGAAATTTCAAATGGGCCAAAAAATAGCTCTTGATTATATCCAATCTACTCTCTAACGTTAGAATTTGCTCCGGTTTTCTTATCCACATATTGCCATTTCATTGCGGGACCAAGCACTAGTAACGCCCCTCTTTCGGATATCGAAATTTCAAAGGTGCTAAAATTTAGCTCTCAATTAGTTATAATTTGCTCTCTAATATTAAAATTTGATCTTTTTTTTTAATCGAGGTACTATAATTCATATAAAGGAGTAAGCGTTAACTTAGCTGCTCCACTTTCGAGTATCGTAATTTCAAAGGTGCCTAAATTTAGCTCTCAATTAGATCTAATTTGCCCTTTAATATTAGAATTTGCTTCGATTTGTTTATCCAACTATTTCATTTAAGGGAGTAACGGTTAAGTCACCCCCAACCCCACACAGACACTTTCAAAAATCAAAATTTCATAGGTGCCAAAATTTAGCTCTCATATAGTTCTAATTTTCTATAGTTTTGTTATCGAAATATTGCAATTTTAATTAAGGGGCAAGCATCCCTACATTCTAATATCGGTATTTCAAAGTGCAAAAACTTAGCAGTCATTTAGCTTTAATTTTCACTGCAATATACGTTTTTGCTCCGGTTTTGTTACTAATATTGTCAGGTTCTGAGTAAACATCTGCTACAAATTGGAATTTCTGTTATTTCTCTATCTTAATATTTTGTGTATTGTACTACTGGCTGTGTACTGGAATTTTCAAGGTGACATTCTTTCTTTGTAAAGTCAGAATTGACAGGTGATCATGTGCAGGTGGTGAAGTGAGAAAGAAAATATTGCCGAGAGGCGTGTTCATTCGTCAGCGATGTAGGTGAATGATGAGCAAACAAGGAACATGTCACGAATCAAGAAAGCAATGTGGAATACGTCCATGGAAAAGCTCCACAGGGGAATTTACCTTGGGGAAAAGCAGTGATTTGAGAAGGGCAAGTCTTTTGTCAGAGATTTTGGCTGTTCGTATCTGGGCTCGTACCTAGAGAGCAGTGTAAGACAAAGGTCCTTGAAGAGAGTGCTCTGTGTCGGAGAGCGTAGGCAGTTCGTATCTGGAGAGCAAGGGACACAGACGTCCTGGTGTGTAGTGCTCTGGGCTGGATAGCGTAGGCCAAGTATCAATGTGTTGGGAGATTCGAAATTGATCCCCGATAAAGTTAATCTAACGTGCATTGAGTGTGAGGGAGAAGGTGTAATTTGAACAGTACACAGCCAACCGTTTACTGTATTTAATTTAATGTTGAACCGGATCATCTATATCCGAGTTGTAACTGTATATGATTGTAAATAGTGTTTTTATTGTGTACATATATTCTAAATAAACTGTTAATTCAGGTAATTGACAGCGTCAGTTTTCATTTACACAATCCTCACAGTGGGTGACCGATATCACCTAACAATATCGGTGGTGGCAGCTATAACTACTACGGACTTTTTTCAAAGTTGTGTGGGCTGAGAGGAACGTCCGACAAATATATTGCGATTTGAAGCACTAATTAGTCACCATTCCCCACATTCGACTATCGAAATTTCATAGATGCAAAAATTTAGCTTTTAATTAGCTCAAATTTGCTTTCTTATATTAGAATTTGCTCCGTTTTTTTAATCGAGATATTTCAGTTTTAAATAAGGTGGCAGGCATTAACTCAAATTAGCTCAAATTGCTTTCTTATATTAGAATTTGCTCCGTTTTTTTAATCGAGATATTTCAGTTTTAAATAAGGTGGCAGGCATTAACTTAGCCTCCCCCCCCCCCCACACATGCCATCTTCGAATATCGAAATTTCAAATGCACCAAAATTTTGTTCTCAATTAGCAGTAATTTTCTCGCTAATATTAGAATTTTTAATTTTAATTAGGGGGCAAGTACTAGCTATCCGCCCTCCCCCCACATTCGAATATCGAAATTTCAAAGGTGCAAAAAATTAGCTCTCTAATTTGCTCTGTAATATAAGAATTTTCTCTGATTTTTATATCGAGATATTTCAAGTGTGTGTGTGTGTGAGGGGGGGGGGGAGGCGTTAATTTAGCTCTCATCACCCACTTTCGAATATCAAATTTTAAAGGGACGAAGTTTTAGTTCTCAATTAGCTCTAATTTTATCTCTATTATTAGATTTTGATCATTTTTTTAATTGAGATTTTGCAATTAGTATCAGAAGGACCCTTCCCTTTCATTTTCCTCAAGAAAGACATTTTCCTCACCACCCACTGTTGAATATAGAAATTTTATAGGTGCCAAAATTTAGCTCACAGTTAGCTTTATTTTATTCTCCAATATTAGCATTTTCTAAAATTTATCATATTAGGCTATTTCAATTAGAACAGTATGTCGGGGTCTAAAATAATGGTATATATTCGCTTTCTCTTAATATCGAACATCAACATTACAAATATACCAAAATTAGCTCTCAATAAAATTCTGAAATGCTGGCTGAAAGCAAAGGCAGAGGGACAGGGGAACACGTAAGGCAGCAACAGAAATAATGCCAGAAAAGAATATGTACGTAAATTATAAAAAAATCCCTGCCGGTTCGGCTCACAGGCGCAGGTAGATTTCGAAGTTAAGCGCTAATTTCACCAACAAAAAGTAAAACGTGATTGGAGATAATAACTCAAAATTTTCTAACACTATTTTAGACACATTTTTAAAAGAAAAATTTGAAAATTGCAGGCGGGATTTTTGAAGGTATTTATAAGCAACCCTGATGTATCTATTTTTCGCTCTATTAATTAGAACTTGGTTTAAAAAGAATTATTTTCTGGACGATATTTTAATTTCCAGCACTATCGCTTCGGGAAACTCGGTTCAAAATGTCCACTTTAACAGCATTTTTTAAAAATATATTTTGACTTTTTCAAAACATCAACCAATACGGCATATTATATAGTTTCTAAATAAGAAAATTGGCCAATTTGATGTGTTTGGGAGCAAAAAATGAACTTAAAAATGAGTCATAAAATGAACAGTTTGGATTTAAGTAAAACCTTAGCTCTCCCAATAATACCGCTTCGAAAAATTCGGCTCAAAATGGCTACTTTGACAACAGTTTTTGAAATATATTCTGCCTTTATCGAAAATTCATCCAATATGACACATTGTATAGTTTCTAAATAAGAGAATCTTCCATTTGGATGTTTGAGAGCGAAAAAAATGCTTATAAAAATGAGTAAGAAAATAAGCAGTTTGGATTTAAGTACATCCTTAATTCTTCTAACAATAGTGCTTCGAAAAAATCGGTTCAAAATACCTACTTTAACAACATCTTTTGAAATACATTCTGCCTTTATTAAAAAATCAACCAATACAGCCCATTATGTAGTTTCTAAATAAGAGGACCTGCCAACTGGATGCGTTCAAGAGCAAAAATGAATTTAAAAATGAGTCGGAAGAAAAGCATTTTTTACTATAAGAACTGGTCCTGTCAAAAACTTGTCAATCTAAAAGTTGTAGATATTATTGAGAAGATGCATAATAAATTTATGTGGATTTGATATCTTGCGAATTGACGAAGTAAAGGATTTTTTCCTCTCAACCCTCCTCTCCCCTTTTTGTTTTTTATTTTTTTCCTGTAAGAGTTCGTCCTATCAAAAACTTGTCAGTAAAAATGTCGTAGATAATATTAAAAAGGTTTATAATAATTTTATTAAGATTTGATACCTTGAGAATCGACGAAATTGTAATTTTTTCTTCCTAAAATCCTATTTTTTTGCATCCCTTGAGCCCATTTTTAATTTTATCAAAAATCTGTAATGCATAAATTTTTTGCCCTTTTTTTAGAAGTAATAAGAACTTTAAACTGATTCGATATCTACTTTAATTAAGAAATTATGAGGGTTTTTTTTTCTGTTTTCATAAAACCCCTCCCTATTTCAACCCCTTTAGTGCGATTTTGCCCATTAACGAACTTGTCCGAGATTTTATGCTGCTTACATATCAGTTTGGATGAGATTCGAGTAGAATTAGGGATGTTATCGTGTCCACACAAAAGTGATATAGATAAAATTGTTTAGTAGTGGTGGTTTTTGGGGTCTAGGAGTCGTGATCGGAGATCTGCAAAATTTTTCAGAAATCAAACATAGGAGAGAATGCAATACGAAATCTACCTAGAAGGATTAAGTAGGATACATATATGTAAAATAATGGTTATATATATTTCATATAAATACCATATCATTACTTTTAATGTTAGTCAGGCTGTTGCCTAATTCGAACAACAAATTCAAGGGCATGATTGAAGGCAACAAGAGTATGAAAAATTATCATAGATCATGGAGTTGCAAACTACTCATCAAAAATACAAGATATTCTCCACTACCCCATCTTTTGTTAATGTTCAGAGTACTCATAATTAAGTTTGGTATCTGAAAATGGGTATTTAGTATTTGTTTACATTATATTAGTTGCACTAACTTTCTTAAATAAGTTCATTAAGTCAACTGACTTTAATTAATTAGTCAGATTTAATTGTATTTTATAGACATGAACAATATTCAATAAACTCAAAAATACAAATATGTACAGTAATAATAATAATAATCTGAATGGTGGCCATTACTCTACTTCTAAAGATTGCAGAATAAATCTGTTGCACCAAATTATTGTTTATTATTTTCCACAATCCTCTTATAGAGACAATTTTTTTTCAGGGTTCATGTGAATATTGAATTTGTACTAACTTTAAAATTTTCAATACTAACATCTAATTTTGATAACATATTTAGATTTTCCAGTAATTTTACCTTTAAATACCTAATGGAAAGTCATTCAAATTAAATAGTTTAGGAATTATGCAGGATTAAAATTTGGAACATCTAATGTAAAACTTATTTTTAATTGTTGCAAAACACATTGCAATGTGAATTGTTTTTAAGCATAATTTAAAATCTTCTGTCAGAATAAGCTGTAATTTTAGATTAACATATTTGAAGCTCTTAGAAATTGATTCCTCTAAAAAAAAAATTCTTAGGTTTCTTAAATCTTAATTTCAAAATAGGGTAACATCCCCAATAATTGGCACATTAAGAATTTGTCTTTAAACTTACTTCAATTTTCATTACAAAGAAATAAGATATTTACTTGGAAATATTTTTAAATCAAAGAATGCATATCTGTGCATCTATTTTGCCCACTAAAAGAAAAAAATTTTGAAAAAGTATTTTTATAAAAATATATTTATAAAAAGTTGCTGAAATCACCAGTAATTGGCACCAAGAGCACCAATGTATGACACCTTGTGATCCAGTAATTGGCACAAGTTTATATTTAAAAAAAATTTTACATTTTACATTGGGTTTAATCGCTTTAAATGAATTTACTGTAGATGAGGATGCCATATTTTAGGATTTTGAGAGTAAGAAATCAGCATATTAGTCTGAAATGTGAACACTTTAAAACAATACAATATACTTATTTTAATACCCAGTAATTGTCATATGAAGCTTTAATGGATTCTAATTACTGATAATATTTCATATTTTCAAATAAAAACAAATGATAAACAAAATTAGTCTATAACTTTAAAAGTACTTCCAAAATAAGTGGTTTAATCTCAAATTCCTTGCGAATTCCTTGAAATTAGAATAGGTGCGAATTACTTGGAACTAGCAAAATTGAAGCACCATTAATTGGCATCTATCATTAATTCAGAAATCCAAATATTTGTGTTGAAAATACTTTTACGCAATTAAAGTAACCCTTTTAAACTAAACAAAACTGTTGTCAATTAAAATTAAAAATATATTATAAATCAGATAATAACGAATTGAAAAGCATGCCTTCCTAAAGCCAAAGCAGAAGCATTTGCAACAAAAATGGCTAATTTCATACAAGCCATAATTGTTTCTCTTTCCTAGGCACTATTGTCATCTAGTAGCATAAATCAAAGTTATAATCTTTAACGCAAATGAGCATACAACTGGTATATGGTCTTGCATTTTTAAAAGACTGGATACAAATCTTATTTTAGGACATGTTTGTAGGATGTGCCAATCACTGGTGCATGCCAATTACTGGGGATGTTACCCTATACATTATTTGAAATTAATGTATATGTATTTATAAATACAGACAAACATACGTATATATATATGTGTATGTTATATAATTATTTTTTTTTCATTTGTGGCTCATTTTTAAAAAATACACACACTGTTGGTGTAAACATTATTTTATTACATCAGGATTTTTTTCCAGTAGTCCAGCCATCATGACTATTGGTAGGAGACTGTGAGAAATCTTAGTGTTGCAAGAATATTTATGATTTAATAAATGTCAACTAAAGAAATTTTTTAACTATGATTTATCAAATACTCATTTTGACATTGATTAGAATCCATCTTTTTACATAACAACTATAATTTTATCTACATGCTCTAAATCTTATAGATAGATATCTTAATTCAATTCATAGCTTAAGTAATTATCTAATGTTTATTTTAACTTAAATTTGTGATTAGTCATGATTTTAAGTACTTATTTCAAAATAACATGCAAATCAACATCTAATCTAGTATAAAGATATTTCTGACGGGAACGCTTTAATGATTTGAAGTGTTACCTAGGGCAGATTTAATAAAATTTGATTTAGCAACTAAGGGGGAAAATATACTAATTGAAAAAATTTATAAAGCATCTTATATATATCATAACATATGGCCAGAATAAGCTTTAATTTTAAATTAATATAATTGAAGTCCTTACAAACTGATTTCCATAAAAAATTATTCTTAGGTTTTTAAAATCTTAATTTCAAAATATATATTATTTGAAATTAATATATATATATATATATATAATGCTCTAAGATTTTAAAAAGTAGAAATGGATGATTAAAACTTTCAAATATGCCAATCGAAAATTATAGATCATTTTGTGAAGTAGTTCCTGAATTATGCTTAAAAAAGTACCCACACTGTAATTTGTTTTGCAATTATTATAAATGAGTTTAACAGTAGGAAGTTCTAAAAGTTACCAAATGGAAATTGTTTAGCAATTATGCATATTTAAAGTTTAGAATCTAAACTTTAAATATGCATAATTGCTAAACAATTTCCATTTGGTATCCAATGATAAAACTTATTGAAAAATACAAACATGATCCTAAAATTATGCGTTAGCATTGCAAATTTTAAAGTTTAATACATTTTCTGTGTGTAATCTATTCCACAAGGAAATTTCAGTACATCAAGATTATATAAAATAATTAACAGAGATCTTTGATACAAAGAGATTTAATCAGCGACATTTAGAATTTGTGTAAGTACTAATATTTGGAATGTATATATTTTTTAAAAATCTGAAATGATGTGTTTCAGAATTGCAAATAAAAATAACACAAAATGGAGTTATCCATTTAAAAATGTGTAACCAGTATTAAAAAAAAAAAAATGTATAATCAATTTTAATTTTTTCAAACAATTTTAGGAAATACCAAATGTTTCCATGAAAATATTTTTTCACCATAAATATATTAGAGTCTGATGTCATGCACCCATTAATGTGTATAAGAAACAGCATATTCTCACCAGAGGACCTTTGATTCTGTATTTATTACTGGACTTAGATATAAATGATGCATACTGAAACATTCCCCTAATTTTGATTATTCTAAGATAACTCAATCTAAAAGTATTTTTTTCTCTCTTATGGGGGAAATACTTTTGAAAAAATTTCTTTAATTTTGAGTAATACTGTAATAATATATGGCAGCACAATACTTAATTCTAAAAATTAAGTAATTTAAAAAAAAAATCTTGTAGAACAGCCTATTTTACTAAAATAAAATTTAAAAAAAAAATTAAAAATATGAATATTTTTGCTTTATTTTTCAACATTCAATAGAATGTACTATATAAAACTATGCATGGGTTTTTAGATTGGGATTTTACGTTTAATGTGTTTTTCTTTTCTTTCATGTATATTAAAAAATGAAGGAAATTCATCAAACTCTCAATTTAAATATTAAAAAAAAAAAACTATAAACTTGAATGTTAAATCCATGCATAAAACTTAACACATTCGCTGCCGATCACGTATCAGCGTGCAATATGGTGCCATCATTAAGGGGCCACTCAAGTGCCAGCGCGTGATGTGGGCTGATGTCCAATAGCCAGTCACGTGCTGGCGCAGTAAAATATTTCACTGATTTGTTATAAAAAGTAAATCGGCTTCAGGGAAAAACCCACTTCTACAGTGCGGCATTGACTATCATCACATCTTCACGTAAGTGCAAGTGAACGCGTTAAATACACCATGGAGAACAAGTAATAATAATAATAATAATCAAACCTCTATTCTAAATTAGTAAAAAAGCCATAGTAATTATTGAACAAACAAGCTATAAAAATATGAACAGGGAGAAAAATCAGTTTAAAATTTTCATTTGTATATACACTATATTGCCATTGATTATTGGACACTTGCGATTTTAGACATTTTACTAAATATCTAGAAAAATACATGAGGAATCATCTCGAAAGTATTAGTGTATAGATATAATTGTATACGCCATACACCGCCGTGAAGATTTTTTACTGAAACTCTATAGGGGACCGTCAACAAATTAAAAAAGAATGAATATCTTTTGAATAACCCTGTCAAAACTAATGTAGCAAAAGTGCTCAAACTCTAGATTATGATTGAATGCCTTATTGTAATACACTGTGTTTATTTTTATGTAAATAGCATGCATACTCGCAGAGTAATTAAGGTTTTTATAAAAATGGTCCCAAATTTTTCCAAGTTTTTTCCTTATAATTTTCAGAGTTCTTAATATAAAATAATATTTTTTTCAGAAAATAGGCCAAACAACATTGCAGACAGTACCCTGTAATCAGAATTAAAAAATAATAAAAATTGTATGAAAAATGAGTAGGTTTACTAAATAATTTTTTACTGCGCATGCGTCAAAGATATCAAAATTTCATTTGCATATTATGTTAGCTAAATGTATAGAGTAACTTTTGTAAAAGTCTCAAAATCATAGCTTGAAAATTCTGAAAGTAATTGTCTATAGAAAAAGGACAAAATCCGTTGTTTCCAAAATGAAGCAAAAAAATGAGGGATTTTATCCAAATGTAGTAGTACATCCCGTATTGTGTATTCTATATTGACACTAATCAATGAATATATGGATACAACCCCTCTTGTTTTTGCTTCATTTTGAGAATAACGGATTTTCAACTAATTCAATTGACGATTATTTTCAGAATTTTCAAATTATGATTTTGTGACTTTCACAAAAGTTGCTCTATACATTTAACTAACATAATATGCAAATGAAATTTTGATATCGTTGACGCATGCGCAGTAAAAAATTTAGTAAACCTACATTTTGTACAAAATTTTCATTATTTTTTAATTCTGATTACAAGGTACTGTGTGCAATGTTGTTTGTCATATTTTTTGAAAAAAATATTTTATATTAAGAACTCTGAAAATTATAAGGAAAAAACTTGAAAAAATTTGGGACCATTTTTATAAAAACCTTAATTACTCTGTGAGTATGCATGCTATTTGCATAAAAATGAACAAGGCGTATTACAATAAGGCATTCAATCATAATCTAGAGTTTGAGCGCTTTTGCTATATTAGTTTTGACAGGGTTATTCAAAAGATATTCATTCTTTTTTAATTTGTTGACGGTCCCCTATGGAGTTTCGGTAAAAAATATTCACGGCGATGTATGGCGTATACTATTATATTTCTACACTAAGAGTTTCGAGATGATTCCTCATGTATTTTTCTAGATATTTAGTAAAATGTCTAAAATCGCAAGTGTCCAATAATCAATGGCAATATAGTGTATAATTGTACTGGATCTATTAACAAAATTTACAATGTTTCATTATATAATTGTCGTATAGGTAAAAATGAGGTATCAAAATATTCACAAGTAAAGAATCTTGCAGTTAATACAAAATAATAATAATAATAATAAAATAAGATAAAATAAAATAAATAAAAAAAGAAGAAAATCAATATTTTGACCTATTTCAAGATAGTGCATCCCCTTAAAAGATATTGAAGTACCCATTTTAAAGTATCTTATAGTATCTATTCAATTTTCTCAATTGAACTGGTGTCCTTAAGCCCCCCCCCCCAATCACCGTTTTGATTTTTGGATTTGAGTTCTTTAAATGTTTCTTCTTTCCCTTCATTCTAAACATACCTAGGCCTTTAAGTAGCTGTCAACATAGTTGGGGTCAAGCAAGGAGTCCAGCAAAGAGAGAAAACTGCTTGAGAACAGTTTAATACAAGAGAGAAATCGACAAGAGACGATTTTACAACTTTTCTTTTATGGAGGGGAAATAAAGGAGTTAAACTTTTTTTCAAGTTTGTTTCAAAAGTATGAGCAAACCAAAGAGAGGTCCAGTGCTTGATATTGCCTTCATCCATCTTGCTTTTTCCTATACCCTTTTTAAAAAAAAAAACTAAACATTTTGATGCCTTATAAAACACATAATTGACTATATAAATACACACACACATAGATATAATCTTGTCTTATTAAAAGTATAAAATATTGATTATAATAATTAGAGGGTTAAATTAGGTTTGAAATTTCAGCTATATGAAAATCCCTTACAACAAAAGTTGGGGTCACTAAAATCAGACGTGTCATTATCCAATAGGCATATTGTTTGATCAGTCCACTTGTGAACCTGAATTCTTATCCCAAAATTAATTCCACTGTAAGTAATTTAAATTCTTGTTTCTTGTTTTACTAGATTTGTTTTATAAATTCTCAACAAATCTTAGAGTTGTTTAGATATTATTATTATTATAAATATAAAAATATCAGAAATATAAGTAAAATTCACAGGAAATTTTCTTATCTTTATTGTATATATTTATGTACAAAGGCAAAAATACACATTATTTATGCATAATTAAATACAATATTTCAATATATGTGCTGCATCAACAAGGGAGTGTATACCGAGAAAATTGACACTGAATACATATGAATAATTTAGATTTTTGCATCAATAAGGCAGAGGATTATAATAATGATGTCGTAATTATGAAAGAACAAATTATAAACTGTAATAGACTATTGCAAATTATTTATGATATAAAATATTTTATGAATAATTTATAATCTAATAACCTCATTGCATTTATTTATTTTTTTTTTATTATGCAAGGCACCTTCTGTATTTTTAATATTTGTGTTTAAATGTATTTAATTTGTTATGTCAATGAAAATACTGCACATCTTTAAAATTTCCAGATGAGAGTTTTTGTACATTTAATAAAGGAGGGAATTATGTACAATAATGATCAAATGAATATAATGAATTAGTTTTAAATAAAAGCCTTTACAAACAGTAAAATATATTGTACATTTTATTTATCTGTTAAAATGATTTAATTTCACTATACCAGATTCCCTTCTTTATTAAAAATTCCAAATATGATTAGCAGTCAAAAGACTTACAGATAGGTAAAATTTTTATTATTCCAACAATTTAAAATAAATATTTTTTTTCAAAATAAATAAATTTAATGTAATAATCATTCCCAATTACACAACCTTGCAAAATTAGACATAAAATTTTAATATTGTTATTTAAATTATGTGTATTTTTGCATATTTTGGTTTGAAGCTCTTTTGTAAAGCTTCAAGAAGATTGCAGTAAAAATAAATTAGTTGTCTTTCTTATATACAACCCGTAACTTTGTTGTCATTGATACACAAGCTCCTTGGACATCTTTATGATAAAAAATATATTCAAAGGAGAAAGTAATTTTCCTAATTATAAATGATATTGTAAATGACTGGAAAGATTTTCACATGATTTGCCTAATGTAATGTACTAAATCGAGCATGATTAAAAGGTCTAGCTAGGTATTGAATACAAGAAAATTCATCAATTAAATCTTCATTTAAACTGTAAATTAACATGAAGGATATTTTAACTCCTTTTGCTGTTAAATGCATTTTTTAAACATTCTGAATAAGGTATAAATAGCATAAAAGTTTTCTTTTATTTTTACTCTTGCAGATGCAAATAATGTATTTTTCTTGGAAAAGAAAATAGAAAATAAAACTATTTGTTTCTTTGAAACCTAACAAAATCAAAAATTCCCCATTCATGTAAGGATGGAAAAGTTTTTATAAATATGTCAAAACCACTTGGAGAAAAAAAAAGCACAAAAAATTTAAATGTATGTATATGTTTGATGTAGTTTTATTTTCTATAAATAATACATAATTCTTAAACAAGATGTTGAGGCAAAAAAACAGTAATTTTTAGAGTTTTTTTTTTTACTGCACTTTAGAACAATTGAAACAAAATAGCTCTTTCTCTGTTTAAAAATAATCAGTAAAGCAAGAAATTTTACAAAATTGTGCCAGATTTCCTCCCTTTGATTCATTTGATTGTGTGAGATCGTGTGACCCCCCCCCCCCCCCTGCCTTATTTATATCTTAGTGGGGGAATGGATTTTTTATTATAACTTATTTATCAAATACCTGAAACATTATATATAAAAAATCTAATTTGTATGAAAAGACAAGAACATATACTTTCTTATGTAATTTTCAGATTTTTAAAACTCTAAATAGTTTTGAAGTTATTTAATGAAAAAATAAATATACATTTTAAAATAATTTTTCCAACTGAAACAGAAAAAGACATTTCTGTTGCTCTGTGTATATATCTCATCTGTGTGCTTTAAAAAGAGCACACAGATGAGATATTTGATAAATATGAATGAAATCTAAGGCCACTGATTTAACATGGATGAGAAAATCTGAAATCTTACTGATAATGGGTCGTAGTTGAGTTAGTGCATAGATTCCTTAAAAATTAGATCTGGTGTAAAATATTTTATTATTAGTACTTTTCATTATTAGAGCACTACTAAACGTCCTACTTAAATTATCAACGTCAAAAACAGGAGTTTGAGTTAAGCAATGGATATTTTAAAATGGGGTAAGAATTTGTAATTTGCACAGAAATTTCCTAGGCAACTCTCTTCTCAGAAAATGCCAACATGGAGATATTTGCCTAGACTGAAACTTTTAACATAAGAGTGATATGGATTATGTATTAAAAATCCAATATCTGTTAAAATTAATTTTAAAAATAAAAAACATTTATACAAAACCCAAAAAATTAACAAAATATTTATACAACAATGATACATTGTTCATTTGTATACATTGATTCTAAATGTAAGATAAAGTAATTAATATATGAATTGTGATATTAATTTAAATATGGTGAAAGTTTGGAACTGTTGGATCTGTTTGTGATCTTTCCAAAAGTTGTAAAATTCCAAATCTTTCTTTTCCTTGTAGCATTTTTTTGTTGCATCATATATTAATAGATTTTCTTTATGTTAAATATACTCTTCATTGTCTATTCTTTATTATTTATTCATTGTCTTAAGCATGATTTATTTTTTAATTAATATTTTCACTTGTTTCCTAAAATGAACTTTATTGAGAATTGCAACAGACTACCAATAGATCTCAGGTCATTGTTTTTAACATTTTAAAAGCAATTTAAAATGAAAAATAATTATCTATATTTGATGTTATTGATCATTTATCACTGAAATAGTGAATATAGATCATTTTCCCTTCAAGTTCTTAAATATAAGCACAAACTACCACTTGAAAATCTTTTCATTATTGGAATGAAATAACATTTGAAGATGCTTTTACTTTTAAAATTTACAAATAAAAAATAAAGTACTTCAAGTAGATTTTTGACATAGCATTGTGCAGGATAATTTTCTTAATAAATTTAGAGCCTTTTATCCCACTTTTTGGAAACATACATTGATAGGTTTTTGCATAGTGTCTTTTGTTTATCAGTTCTGAAAATTTAGGATTTAATAGTCATCAATAGATAATTAATATATAGTTATTATGGAATGGGTTTAGACTATGAAAAAGAAATAAACAAAGCAAGTTAAACAAAAACAATTAATGTAAAAATTTTGATGCATGTATGATTATGAATTTTGTGTTTGCTACTTGTCATTTTTTATTGACACTTCATGTGCACTATTTTTCATTTTTAATGGCCAGAAAGGCATTCAAGGGAAAAAGCCAATTAATAAATATATATTTTTAAATCTTCATACAAATATTTAGAATATTTAAATAAATAGCTTATACACCATTTAAATATACAATTAACTTTTATCATGAAAAAATGCTGTTGCATCTGATACCATTTAAAAAGTACAGATAAAAACAAATAAATGCTAAAAACAAAGCCTTTTTTACTAAAACTAGCAGACAGTATCTTGGTGTCTTCACAAAAATTGTTTTAGATATAAGAAAACCCATTAATCAAAAATATTTTTCATCTGAAAGATGCATTTTATACAATACATACATTTTAAATATAAAGAGACTGAACAAAATATGACAGTTTAACATCTGATAAAAGTTAAATTTTCTTTGATATGTGAAAACTACAAAGCACAGAATTGTTTTTGACAAAATGTTAAATTTTATAAAACTTATACTAGTGTGATAATCAAAATACAGTAGACTCCCTCAAATCCGCAAACCAGAAATCCGCAACTCTCTAAAATCCGCACATATTTTATGGATGTAAACAATGAAACTTTCAATTAGGATATTGCTACAAAATTTAATTTTTTTAGTTTTGTATAAATTTCACATATTTTTAATTTGTACTATTCTTAATAATACTTCATTCATGTTTTTTTTCATGAATTAAGAATAATTTTTTTGGGGGAAAAATGTAAGATATTGCTGATATTACTGGTAATCGCATCTTCTTACCAAATACAACCCTTGGCAAAAAGTTTCTGATCACTGTTATCAAGTTTATGAGTTTTGTATTTCGAAGCGTATACTTCGCGATTCAAGAGCATAGGAACGTTTTGCAATATGCCAAATAAAAGAAAGAATGTTAAAATATAAATAAAAAGTGAATTCAATATTGCAATCATATATTTTATAATTATAAGGCAAACAAAAATGTTTTCTCGTGAGAAAAAAATATCCGATCAAGACGGCAGTTGGAAAATAGTAATCGATCACTGAGGAAAAAAGTTTGAAATTTGCATATTGAAGATAGATTAGAGTGCCTGCGCATGCGTATGATATATTAATCCTATTTAAAAGAAGAAATCTTCCAGTTGCGAGATCAAAAGCAGCTCTGAAGTGCTGGAAAATGACTTTGAAAAACCTGTCTCGCGATTTAAAAATCCGCATGATTTAATTATTAGAAGAAGTAAATTCACAATGGAAAGTGGCTGATTTATGAAATTGTGCTCAAAGTACAGTATGCGATATTTGGAAAAAATATCAGTTAATTAATGGCGTGGAAATTTTACCTCGAAGTGAACGACCACGAATGTCAATACCTAAGAAGGAAAAGAAAACTTGTGAAAATATCAAAAAGAAAGCGGCGAGCAACCTCAAAACAACTTGATTCCGAATGGTCTAAGTATAACGTAAAGGCATGTAACCGCAGTACGTAATCATCTAAATGTAGCAAGATTTAAATCTTGTAAAATTAAAACAAAATCTTACATGATAAAGACGCATAGAAAAGAGAGCCTGCAATGATGTAAAAAACATGTGCACTAGTCATTTGATACATGAAATAAAGTTATTTTTAGCAATGAATTTCGCATATCTATCGGTAAAAGTGATGACTGTGGAACATTTGTTTGGAGGAGAGTTGGTGAAAAGTTCAATGATAAATGTATCAATACGAAGACTAAATTTTCACCTGCATTTGCGATTTGGAGTTGTATTACATCACAAGGCATCGGCAAGTTGTGTATTGTGTTACGTACAGTAAGCTTTGAAGTTTACATTGACATTTTAGTGGATTTTTTGATTCCCAGCATCGATCAATAGTTCGGAAATCAAAATGACTTCTTATTTCAAGATGACAATTAGCTCCCCAATGCACCAAATCAATGAAGAAATTTCTACAAAATGTAGGTAATATACCAATTCAAACCATGACGTGACCGCCCAATAGTCCGGATCTTAATTCCATCGAAAATATGTGAAATATATTAAAAAGAAAAATCGATTTTCGATGAATTACAAATGCCATAGAACTTACGTAAAGCTATAAGGGAATGCTGGGGTGAAGTTGCTCCCAATGAGTGTAAAAATCTTAATGAGTCCAGTCCACTAACAATTTCGATTGCCATCCGAAATAAAAGTGGATTTACGAAATATATAATTACAGTGATCGGTTATTTTTTTCCAAATCAAAGCATGATCGGATAATTTTTTCTTTGGTGTCTAAATTTCAATCACAACTTTTCTGTTTATAAACTGATGAATGGTGATTTTTCTTTATTGCATATTGTTGTTCATTATATGTAACACAAATGTATCATCGCTAATAGTCGTTTCATTTTTATGCAGTGAGAATAAATAATATTTTCTTACAAAAGATGGTAGTGTTGATGTAATGATCGGAAACTTTTTGCCAAGGGTTGTATATTTATGCATTAATCAAGAATTTTTGGTTATTAAGCCTGGCTAAACCTGAAATAAAACTTTTTTATTTTATGATTTTGATGTGAATTAGGAATGTACTTTTATAAAGCAAGTTTTGTTGAATAATTTTGGAAAAATACATTTAATCTTTATAATGAATATTTAGTCATACATTATTGATTATTAGCTTGACCTTTGCTATTAGTACTTTAATCATTTTAAAAATTATCTAAATTTTTATTATTTTAGTTTATTACTTATTTTAATATTTTATTATATTGTAAGCATCCATTACAGTTCCAAGTGCATTATTAATTGCACTCAAATTACTATTTAAAAAATGTAAACAAAGCAATGACCAGAAATCCGCAAAATTCTAAAATCCGCATAACCTCTGGTCCCAAGCTGCGCGGATTTGAGGGAGTCTACTGTATATATGTAAATGGAAGGATTGGACAATAGAAAACATATTTAAAACACTACTAAGAAAAAAGGTAAAATATTTAATTTAAAACTGTGACTGTTACAAAATTGTTAGATATTACAAACAGTAAATGATACAAAATTTAACATAATAGTAGAAAAACAATACTTTTCTTAAAATTGTGATAGCTATATCTCTACTCTTACTTCATGACTTAATTGCACAAATTTAGATAAAAATATTTAAAATGAAATAATATCAATATATTAAAAAGCACTTTGAAAATTTTGATTTTCTTAGGACATAACATAAAATAAATTAAATTGGTTTTTGACTACAAAAATAGCATCTCTCTCATCAATAGTTAATCCAAAAAGACCACTGTTCCATTACATATAATTTTAGTGTATCCTAATGAGGCTCATATTTCTTTCTGAAACATAACTTCTCATATGATATTTACTTTGATACTTATTGCATTTTATTTTTTTAAAACTCAGTTGCATTAGCAATTACAATCTATTAATTGTTAGCTACAATAATTATAAGAAAATAATCTTTTGATATGTTTTTAATTTTTAGAAAAACAAATTCTAAAATATAGCATGTCATAATAAAAAAAAAATTACAGTAGCATAAAAAAATAAAAGTTAACAAGTAAATAAATTATATTTTTGCAATTAAAATTACAGCTATTATTCAAAAACAACTATTGATAATGTAATAAAAATTAATATTGCTATAACTGAGGATACATTTTCTATAATACTACAAGGCTTGTAAAAGTATAAAATTTGTAAAAGTATAAAGAAGACAAATTATAAAGCTTGGAAATTTAGATTTTCCATTTTGCAGAGAAACATTTAAATAATGCGTAAGGAAGACAAAATTAACAAATGAATGAAGGTGGCAGAACAAACTTTTTACGAAATTGAAAAAAAAATTATAATCTTTTTCTATTTATTGCCAATTTTATGAGTTCATCAAAAAGATAAGCCTTTCTCTAGAAAATTAATTCAACTAATGTATTTTCTCATTTATAGCATAAAGAATATTATCCCATTTTTACCTGGCAATTGCAGATTTAGGTTTCTTTCACTTTAAAAATAATTCACATATTTGCTATCATACTTTTGTGTATGATACTAATTTGACCCATATTAAATGCGTAATAAACTTTACAGTTTATATTATAGACATTAAATTTTTGAAACAGCAAGACAGTGACTTTAGTTAAATTTGGAGGAAATAATTTTAATGAATCTTTGCGAACATTTTAAATCTTTAGATGCTATATAAATTAAAAATGGGTAAATTTAGCAGAGCAGAATCGTCAGAGTAAAATATTATAATGAAGAAATATATTAATTAATAAAATATTTATTTTAAAAATTAAATTTAATCTGTTCTAATGAAAAAAATTAAAATTAAAATATGAATGCTAGCTAAATGTAGTCAAAAGTGATATATCCATTTATAAAAATTCTTAGAAAATGTATTAAAAGCTACATTATGTGTTGGTTTAAAAAAAGTTTTATCTTAAGATAGAAAATCTCTGGCATCAACTTCAAATGTTTCAATTCAGTTTACAGCTATATATCACATATAGTTTATTCAGTGACTAGAATTATATCATTGACTAAATAATACATTGTTAAAAAAAATAATTTAAGAAACACTAAGACCTTTAAACTACAGCTGTAGTTATGACATTAATGACATTTCAATTTATATAGCTGACTAGAAAGCTCATCATTAACTATATTAAGTATACAGTAAATTCTGTCTAAGGTGAAATTGATTGGGACTGAGAAAATTTTCTGCAGTAGACAAAAATCTGCCTGTTAATGCACAAAATTTTTATTTTTTGATCGATTTACCTTTCAAAGAAATAATTTCAATATATTAAAACCAATATTTCAGACAAAATATAATAATAAGAAAAAAAAACAGTTATCATAATGATTATTATATCATATGACAATCAAATAAATTCAAATCATAGCTAAGACAAAAAAGTAATATTTTTAGGGACAGATTAAAGCAAGGCCTTGTTCATTTCCCGCAACTTTCTATGTCTTTGAGATCTTTTTGAACTTCTGTTTAGAGAAGATGGCTCTTTACTTAGGTCCCTATAAAGGTCACACAAAAAAAATTAAAAATCAAAACTGTATATACAGATTAAAATAATGATAAAACATACATGTCAAATTAATGTTCTACATAAAGTATATGAAAAAATCTACATCAATATCTTCTTTATAGAAAAAATTTCCGATTAGTAAAAGCTGTAGTTAGCAGATTGTTCTCAAACTAATCACATTTGTGGTAATAGAAAAAGAAAATAAAAATAACAACACATTACAGGGAGTTTGTATTAAATCTATCAAATGATCTAGAGAGATATTTAAAAGCTCATAACTCAAAAACCATTTGATCAATTTCAATATGATTGATATTTTTCGAAAAATCAGCATTGAAAGTTTTACAAATGCACAGAATTTTATTAAAATTAGTGATGGTGGGTGATATTTTTAGAAAATTCTGGGTGATCTGAAATGGAATGATGCTTGTATATTTCAATGTAATCTGAAGATTTAGGATATAAATGGTAATTTTTAGAAAATCCTTTATCACTCAGTCATTATTTTAAAGTACTCAAAGCATAACTCACTTCATCCCTGATAACATTCTTAATTTTTATGGCTATATGGAAAAAGGCGACTGGCCACTTGTGATTTTAGATACTATGTTAAAAAGCTAGAAAAATACATGAGGAATTATCCTTAAACTCTAATTGTGAAAACATAACAGCACAGATCCTACATTTTTTTGAAGATTTCTTTCTTAAACTTCATAGGGGACAGTCAACAAATTGAAAAAGAAATATCTTTTGGATAACACTGTCAAAACAAATGTAGCAAAAGCGCTCAAATTGTAGATTTTGATTAAATGGCTTATTGTAATGAACCGTGTTCAGTTTTATGCAGATGGCATCTATACTCCTAGAGAAATTAATGTTTTTATAAAAACAGTTCCAAATTTTTCCAAGTTTTTTTCTTATAAATTGTAAATCTCTTAATATAAGATAATGTTATTTTCTAAAAATTTGACAAATAACATTGTACACAATACCATGTAATCAAACCAGAATTAAAAATTAATAAAAATTGTATGAAAAATGAGCAGGTTTACTAAATAATATTTTATTGTGCATGTATAAACACTATCAAAATTTCATTTGCATATTGTGTTAGCTAAATGTATAGAGCAACTTTTGTAAAAGTCTCAAAAACATAGCTTGAAAATTCTGACTGTATTCCTCAGTAGAATAAGCCAAAAATGAAGCAAAAAGTTGACGGGCTGTATCCATTCATCCATTGATTAGTGTCAATATAGAATACAAAATATGGCACATATTACTATATTTGAGTACAACCCCTCATTTTGTCATTTCATTCTGAGAACAATGGATTTTGAGCTTATTCTACCGACGATCACTTTCAGATTTTTCAAGCTATGCTTTTGAGACTTTTACAAAAGTTGCTCTATACATTTAGCTAACAAAATATGCAATTGAAATTTTGATAGTGTGCATGTGCAATAAAAAATTGTTCCATAAACCTGTTCATTTTTCATACAATTATTATTATTTTTTAATTTTGATTTCAGAGTATCATGTAAAGTGATGTGTGTCATATTTTTTGAAAAGAACATTATTTTATATTAAGAACCCTGCAAATTATAAGCAAAAAACTTGAAAAAAAATTTAGACTGTTTTTATAAAAACCTTATTTTCTCTATGAGTATACATTAGGGGGGAGCGAAAAAAAAAAAAAAAAAAAAGAATATTTTTTAAAAATCAAAAATGGGTAGGTGCCAAAAGTTGCCTTTATACTAGTACATCAACTTAGTGAAATATTACCGCTGAAAAAAAATGGCTTGAGTCTGCACTTTTGCTCCAAAAATCGAAATTTTTGGTAAAAATTGTCATTTTTTGACATTTTTTCAAAAAAATTAAAAAATTCCTAGAGAGCTGGTTATTATTTAAAAGTGCTACTTAAACCTTTATATTTATCTGCTGAACATATTTAAATTATAAAACAATATCTGTAGTCTGTATAATTGGAGCAAATATGACAAATTTTGGTAAAAACCAGCATTATCTCACTATTGGAGCATACAACGAAATGTTGTTTTGAATGCATTTCTTACCTATCTGTTTTCAAAACTATTCTGTATATAACTCATAGATGTGGCTGCATTTCATATCCCACCTGTCTCAGCCACTCAACAATTTAGGCCCAGTGTTTTATTTATGTATTTAATTTTTATTTTTTTCCCGAAGAAGGGCATAAGTTTTCTATGTATCAAGGTAGTTTACCTGTTCTTTGTTTTCACTGACATTGGATGCTACTGATGTGACCTGCTGCACGTATATTTTTATACCTTGTATAACAGAAGAGGAAGCTGAGTAATGCATTAGGTATGTTGTTAATTGAACTTATTCAGCAGTCTATTATTTTCATTAAATTTTCATGCAATTAATGCATTATGATTGGGAGTTCTGTTACCACACCATTTTTTCAATCAATTACATTATATATATAATGATATGCCTAAAAATTGATTGTATGAATTCAATTTCTAGTATGTCATCATTTACTGTACCTATTACATTGAATATATTTTGAGAAGCTAGCAGTTTAATATTATGATGATCATCACAGAAGATTGCAAAAAAAATGTGTGTAAAGCAACAAAATTTCAAAAGAAGTTTGTTTATTTGTTTTATGTCATTTCCTGTGTTGTTTCGTAGTTGAGTAATTTCTATTAAGTTTTTAAGTGAATAGTACGTAGACAAAGATTTTCTTATTGATCCAGTGAATCCATGTAGATTATAACATTTTATATTGACTTCTCTAATAATTGACGCAGATGAAATTCACTGGAATTGAAGTAGCATATGATCCATTATTATACATAATTCTAATCTTATCCAATGCAAAATGGTTCACAGAGACAAACAGAATTCTCCTTAATTTAAATGAGTACTTATAGTCGATTAGAGTCTGTTAATTCTCTCAAAAAGTACTATGCATTATAAGTTTATGCCCAGGACAGTTCACCATCAAATATTGTTCACTTATAAAATGGGGATCTAAAATTTAATGGGAAATTACCTAGCTACGAAAACACTTAGAAAACGGCATAAAACTTATACAAAAAAAAGTTATTTACAACAATGGTTGTTCTGCATTTGCAGGACAAATTCCCATTGCAATTCTCTCTGATGATCACCAGAAATCACCTTAACCTCTTCAGACCTGGTGTATCCTATAGGATACACATCATTATAATTTCGTTTTCACATATATAAATACTATTAAAAAAAGAGAAATTAGTGCGTATGGAGCCTAACAGATAGCAGAAATAAAGAAAATAGCAATTTGTCTCTTGTAGTGCTTTTTCAGTGAGTTACATGATATACAAAAATGGCTTGCAGCAGAAATGCACGAAATGTACAAAAGAAAGAGAACGTAAATTTTTTTACTATGTGTTAAGATACCATTTCTAGACTCCATTAGTAATGCAAATTATTAAATATATATTTGTTTGATCTTTTCCTATGTTTTTACAATGCAGAAAAGTAAAATTTAATTTAAAATAACTTAAGAATTTGTTAAAATGAGTGTTTTACAAGTCCCCATATATCAAAAAAAATTATGTACAAAAAATCAATTTTAATTATTTCATTGTTCAATCTTTCTTAGTTATCAATTAATTAATGTAAATCCATAGCTGAAATTAATAAAAGTAGATCAATAAACCCTCGGGTCTGAAGAGGTTAAGCAGCTCTTTTCTCAACATATAAAAAATGCAAAAGCAGAATAAATGATGGCATACTTATAGTTGAAATACCTGAAATCATCTTTGTAGCAGGTCATTGGGTAAAAAAATATAATTGACTGAAAAAATGTTGTGGTAACAGAACTTCCAATCACTTTCATCAACTGGATGTAAGTTTGATAAGCATAATAGATGGCCGAATAGATCCCTTTAATAATATTCCTGTACATTACTCTGCTTGTCATTTTTTTTGTATAAGCTGTAAAAATATACATTAAGATAGTCAGCAGCATGTGGATACAAAGAACATATAAACTAGGTGGATGCATCGAAAACATGCCAAATTTTGATAAAGAAAATCACAAATCAATATATAAATAAAAATACTATACTAAGACGATAGAAAAGTTGGGACGAGTGATACATGAAATATAGCCACCTCCACAATGTATGTCCAAGGTAGTTTTGAAAAGAAGAGCTGTATTAAAAACAATTCGTTGTATGTCCCAATAGAGTATAATGCTGTTTTCTTACCAAAAGTTGTCTGTCTTGCTCCAGCTATACGAAATAAAGATATTGTTTTATAGTTTAAATATGTTAAGCAGATAAATATAAAGGTTTAAGTAGCACTTTTAAATAATAACCAGCTCTGTAAGAATTTTTTTAATTTTTTTGAAAAAATGTCAAAAATGACAAATTTTACCCAAAATTTCGACTTTTGGAGCAATAGCGCAGACTCAAGCCATTTTTTTCAGCAGTTAAATTTCACACAGTTGATGTACTAGTATAAAGGCAACTTTTGGCACCTACCCATTTTTGATTTTTAAAAAATAATTTTTTTCACTCCACCCTAGTATACATGCTATCTGCATAAAAATGAACACAGTTTATTACAATAAGCCACTTAATTATAATCTACAGTTTGAGTGCTTTTGCTACATTAGTTTTGACAGGGTTATCCAAAAGATATTAATTCTTTTTCAATTTGTTAACGGTCCCCTATGGAGTTTCGAGAAAAAAATCTTCATGGAAATGTATGACCTGTACTATTATGTTCACACGCTTAGAATTTCAGGATAATTCTTCATGTATTTTTTTAGATATTTAACAAAATGTCTAAAACTGCAAGTGGCTGATCACCTTTGGCCATATAGTGTATAAGTATATGCATGTTTCTATTTGTAATTGTCTACTAAATTATGAAAAAAATATATGCTATCATTTGCATGTACACAGTTAAACAATTATTTCATATAAATGCTCATTTTTATCAAATGTTTAATATACAGGTAAAATAACCAGGTATGGGCTTTCAAATGCATGTGCATGTTATTTTATTCATATTACTCTTTCAATATAAAGCAATGATATATTTTGGTAGCCTGTTTCTTTAATATCACAAATGCCAGTAGAAATTAATTTGATTCCAATCATGTTGATTAGAGCCAGCCGATTACATGTTGATTTGAACAAGGAAATTCTTCATAAAATAAGTAACCACACAGTTAAACCACACAGAAATAAGTTATAATTTTAAAGAAAAATTCTGGTGTAAAACATTTTATAAAACTTGACTAAAATCTGGGAGTTCTAGTGTTAATGCTGAGCACCATAAAGATATTTATTAGAACAATCTCAGCACATGGAGTAAAAAATATATTTCAAATTAATTTAAATGAGAGAGGGAGATAAAGAAATACCTAAATGTATTTGAATCTGAAGCAGAATCATCAGGTGCAGAAATAACAGCAAACTGAGCTGATTTTGTAATTATGGCTGTTAACTGAAAAAAAAGTAATGCATTAAAACAAGTATGTCTGAAAATAATAAATACTACACTTTCAATCTACAACTAAAGTTTCATGTCCCAGTTTCATTTTTATTAGGACATCACATAAATACACATGTGAAAAAGACAAAATCTAATAAATGTATTGGTGCCATCATGTGAAGCACTCAGAATATAAGAAGTGCAATCCAAAGATTAAATAATTGCTGTAGGAGTTTTAATGTTTGCACCTTTATGGCACTTTTCTCAGATATTTAAAAAAATATCATGGTTAATGTTGTTGGATATAAATAGCGGTGCTAGAATTTGCCTCAAAATGCAGGTTCACCAATAGAATAGATTGATGGAAAACATTCAATTTTAAAAAGTCTTGGATAAGGCGAGTTTTGAAATGCATTTACTCATACATCCAAATTGTAATGAGACTATATCCAAGTAGTCTATCATTAACTATGTCTAGCACAAATATTAACTTTTTAGTAAAAAAATCAATAAGTGTATACTTGTTAAAATTCAAATTATAGTTTTTCCTCTTAAAGTAATTTTGTCAATTCTTTTAAAAAATCAATTCTTCATCTCGAATTAAAAATGGTAAATGTCAACACCCAACCCGAACCTGAAATAAAGTTAATCTGACTCAAATTTTAATCAAAGTATTAAATGATTAAGTCCAACTCAATCCAGTTCAAACTACAAGTCAGGTCAAGCTTAGTTTGCCCAACCCGGTGCAGCACTCAATTTGACATTCAATCCAATCCCGACAACACAATTTTTGTCTTCTGTATTCTTAACCAAACTCAAAATATTCCAAAGCAAGCTGACAGTAAATTCAGTCAGTGAAAATTGACCTAAAAATTAAGTTAGTTTTTAAAATATGGTCATAACTTCAGAATAAATTTTATTTTTTATGTTAAAAAATAAATTTATAAAGAGTCTTCTGTGTATTGAATAAACAGATTGTTATCTAAATGAATTTAGACTTTTATCTTCAAATAATCAGATTTGCCTGAACACAACCTGAAAGAATCAAAAATCAATCAGAACTCATATCCAGAAAAAAATTTCAGTAATCCAAAATATAAGAAGTGTTGGGATATGGTTTCCTTTTACTTAGTAGAATTAAAATGAATTAAATTTCAATTTTATTTAAATATGATAGTTGTAATCAGTTAAGTGTTTGTTAAATTTTATAGTTATAATTAAAATAAGTTAAAATGTTAAAATTAATTAAAATTTTAGTATGCTGATAAATTTCTTCATGTAACTGCTCATTGAAAAAGTATGTGTGGTTTAAACTTCTTTATAGTAACATACAGTTAAAAAAAGGACAAAAACAGTTTTATTACAAATGCTAATTAATGTAATGGATTACATTACAATCCAACATAGTAGATTTCTTCAGGGGGGCTCCGCCCCCCTGAACCCCCCGAGCCTCACTTAATTTAAATTTGTCACTTTCTAATAATTGTGCTAATGATTGTTTATTTTGCATTTCTTTATACATTTTGATTCATAAGAATAAGTAACAGTTTTGGCAAATATTTTTCTTTAACTTCATACTTCTACATGCCTGCCAGCCACAAACACCTAAACCTGATGCATCAGGAACTTTTGTAAGTGTAAACTCAGTAATCTAGAGTTTTACAATTTTGTTTCAATTTTGTTTTGAAAAAAAAAAGTTTTGATTGCATTTTGCTGCAGTTATAGCGGGACAGACAGACATACAGAAGAAGAGACTGACATATGAAAAAAATAAGTAAGCCTTCACTGAAGTTTCGGCAATGACCTCATTATTCATGAGTTATTGATATTCATGTTTCTTGTATTTTTAACGACTACTATAAAATACCTGTTTTTGTTCAACTATGACGTCATATTTTACTAAGTGAAATATTTATTAAGAATATAATTTTTTTTAATTTCTTTTACTTCTAATTATGTCCCCATTTTTGTCAGAAAAATTCCTATTAATGAAACGAATATCCGTGTTTAATATTTAACAAAAAGTACTATATCTATAGTTATTTTAATTCTGACGTCATACTTATTTTTTTTTCATAGTTTAATTTTTCTAATAGAAATTGCTCAATTGAAACCTATTGCTGTTGAAAAATTATTATTCCAAATTTTGATTTTTTTTTGGCAACGATAAAGGAAATTGCTTAAATTTTATTTAAAAAATCCCTATTGATTCTGTATGAAAAAGAAGGAAATTTTGAATTATTAAGGAAAATATTTGAATAAAGTTAATAAAACATAGCCTATGTTTTTTTCTGGGCTATGCTATATTTATACGCAAAGATACAAAGACATTAATTAATTCATAAGTTTTGATGTTGACTTCATTTAAATTTTGCACACGCTTTCAAATTTATAGCATTAAAAGCATAAGCATTAAGATGAATGGTTGCTTAGCAACCATTAAAAGAAAATAAAGAAAATTAAATAAATACAAGTCAAATAAGTAAATGTCTAAAACAAATTAGTCTATATTATTGGAACACATTTATAAAAAATCTCCAAAATTTACAGTAATAATTTTAAAAATCTGACAAATGCGTTGACAAAATATCAAAATAATACGAATAATTTAACTGGTAAATTTTAGTTTTCATTTATCATTGAATTCCATTAATCAAATGTGTCATTTTCTCTCAGGGGAAAAAATGAAAATCATTGGATTTGCCATAGAAAAACATTATGCGAAATAAAATATTCTATATCTTCCGAACGAATGAATCAAATCTAACAAAAAACTATACAGCTTAATCCCAGTGTCTCACTAACATACCCACTTAATTTCAAGCCAATCAAATGCTTTTTACGTCAGTTATCGCGTTACAGACAGACTGACAGACAGACAGACAGAATCCAAAAAATTTCGTGTCTCCAAAGTAAGCCTTCACTGACGTTTCGGCAAATATTAAAAGCACTAAAGGTCAGGTAAATTATTAATAGTGTATAATTAAATATGCATGATAAACATTTATATACATTTTTCCTAAATTATTCAAAGAAACTTGCTTCATAAAGATTTCACATCAAATCATAAAATAAGAAAGAATTATATCAGGTTCCGTAAGATTTAATAACCAAAAAATCTTGATTAACATTTAAAACATAATAAATGTATTTGGTAAAAAAAAAATTGTGATTACTAGTGATAATATCAATACCTTGAATTGTTTCAGAAACAAATTTATACTTCCTTTATGAAAAAGAATGAATTCAATACCACTAACAAGGATTACATTTTAAAAAACATACAAAACTTATATAAAAATGAAAAAGTCAAATTTTGCCCTTACATCTGAACTGAAAGTTTCATTGTTTACATCTGCGATGAAGTGCAGATTTTAGGCATTTGAGATTTTTAGGGTTGCAAATTTAGGGGAGTCTTCTGAACTATCAATGAATATTTTACAAAACTAAGAATATACCTTTTCTGCTTTAAAGTATGTTTGTAAATATCTTCAGAACTCACTTATGAAAAGTTATCTATAAGTTAGCTATATCAGTTAGATATAAGTTATGCTCTTATAGCTAAATATCTAAAATTTTGAATCTCAGATAACAAAGACATATTAAACATATATTATAAAAATGCTTACTGATTCCTTTGAAGTTTCTTCTTCCATTTTAGAAGCATACATGCCATTTGAACCTATTGTTTAAGAAAAAGCAAGAAAATTAAGAAAAAGCTTTCAATTCCCAATAATATACTCAGAATAAAAATTTCTTTCAATTTTACACATTTTGTCAAATACTAGAGATATGTTTGATAAATCCTCCTTGAACTTTGAAGATGTAAAGAACAAGTTTGACTTCATATTTTTCATACTAGATTTAGTCAAAGACAATAAGAGGACCAGTAATAAATTGAATAAAAATATAATTTTTGTGATCACCTTGAAATAGTAAATGCTCGAAATGGTCTGTCCCTGTAGTAAATAACTATGTGAGCCCTATAGAATGTTTTATGCAAGACTGTGTAAGAATAATACATACAGGGTGTTTCGCTATCAGACCGACAAATTTTGAGGGGTGATAATAGACATAAAGACAAACATTATTAAATAGGAAACCATGGAGCGCAAAGGTCTTCCTGAGAAGCTAGGGGCCATTAAAGTTTAAGGTCTTAAACTTTAAACGATTATAAAAAACAAAAAAAAGGGTGGACTCATTTGCGGTTTTTGCTAAAATCATTCTTTATATCACGATTTGTTTGTAAAAAATTTTTAAAGGTTACATTCAAAAATTGTCGGTAGAGGGCGCTATAGACTTTAGAGTAACAAACAACTACTTTTTATCCTTATTTTGTGTATGGGGTTGAAGTTATTCTAAAGTTTAGACTTTAACTTAAATTTTAAGCCCAAAATCGGAAACATTGGGATCGGGTAATTAGCGAAAATTGAACTGTGAATAGAGGAGGGGATTTTGAACGCTCATAAACATTTGACAAACTGATCGATTTTGTTGCGGTTTGCGTGTAGGTAATTATTTTATTCAAAATGACGTACAGCATTGGTGTCTCCATTTTTTGATAGAGGGCGTTTTCGTCACATCTCCGAAATTTCAATGGCATTACTCCTGTATATTTTACTACCAGACCAAGATACTTCCAGGAAGTGTTAGGGATACAAAGATGACTCGGAATCATATTATAATGTAACATCGAAAATGCCTTTTTTATGAGTTAGGGTTAAAAGAAGTAGAGAAAAAAGCAACTTGATAATTTTACAACATGTTCTGTTGGAACTTCTGGTAAAAGCACACGTCCATCTTTCGTTGCGCCACTCTGTAGCACTATGGGGCTCCACATTTTACCAATGATGTTTGCAGACACTTGAACATAACATATGGACAGCGGTGGATAGGTAGTGATGGCCCAGTTCGTTGGCCTGCCAGTTCGTTGCACCTACTTCATTATATCAATTACTTTTTGTTACCTACCTTTATTAGTGTATAATTGTTCTGTATTTTTTAAAATAAACATTGCTGGGTCGGGCTACTTGAGCTCAAACCAACTGGTAGCTCCACCCCCCCCTACCTGGCTCTATCTGAATCTGTATGGACTTCTTCTGCTGGGGTCAAATGAAAAGTTGAATGTATGAGACTCCCGTACCGTCAGTGGAAGACATCACAGCTTGAATTTCTGTAGATACCAGAAAGCTCTCTGAGATGCCAGAAATCTTTCAAAGCATGAGGAATTGCATGAATCGCTGCTGTCAAGCATGCCCGACTACTTCTGGTCTTAATTTTGGATACCTTTTGTAGTAAAAAACTTAACTGAATGGTTTTCTGTCACATTAACGTGTTGCTGTTTCACTACCTGTTTCTGTTGCTTTTTTCTTTGCTTCTTTTAACACAGCTCGCTAAAAATGCATTTTCAAAGTTACATTCATATGTGATCCCGAGTCGCTTTGCATCCCTATCACTTCCTGTAAGTATGTTGGTCTGGTAGTAAAACATCCAGGAGTAATGCCATTGAAATGTCGGAGATGTGTTGAAAGCACCCTCTATCAAAAAATGGAGACACAAGAGATGTAAGTCACTTTGAATAAAATAATTACCAAGGGTTATTACCTACATGCAAACCGCAACAAAATCGATCAGTTTGTATAATGTTTATGAGTGTTTAAAATTCCCCTTTCTGTTCACAGGTCAATTTTCGCTAGTTACACGATCCCAATGTTTCTGATTTTGGGATTAAGGGGTTAAGTTAAAGTCTAAACTTTAAAATAATTTCAACCCCATGCACAAAATAACGGTAAAAAGTAGTTGTTTGTTACTCTAAAGTCTAAAGCGCCCTCTATCGACAATTTTTGTACGTAACTTTTAAAAATTTTTAACAAAGAAATCGTGATATAAATAATGATTTTAGTGAAAACCGCAAACGAATCCAACATTTTTTCCGTTTTTTATAATCGTTTGAAGTTTTGGACCTTAAACTTTAATGGCCCCTAGCTCCTATGGAAGACGTTTGCGCCCCGTGGTTTCCAATTTAATAATGTTTGTCTTCATGTCTACTATCACCCCGCAAAGTTTGTCGGTCTCGTAGCAAAACACCCTGTATATTTGTGAAGTTATAAACGTTTCTGTAAAAAAATTAAAATATTTTTTGTTTACAGCAAGCAGGATTTTTAACTAAATTTAAGCCACTTTGTGAAAATTTGATGGAGTGCAATAGAAAACTTGTACTGAAACTAGAAAATGTACATTTCATGAATATTTCATGATATATGAGCATTTGTATGAAATAATTTCTAACTGTGTATTCACAGACAATTAAAATTTTAAAAAATAATTTGGTAGTCAGCTATATGAAAAGGCTAGTCAGATATTGTGAAAATTCAGAAAGACATTTCTCAATCTAGTTATATGATAGAAACTTTGTAAAAATACCTGATCACCCAGCTATTTTTAGAAAGCAATTAAAATTTAGCTCACTATACTGCAAATGTTTTTCTAAAATTTTAAGATATTTGACTAGCTTTTTCATATAAGTTATCCAACATAATTGACTAAAAAAATATGAACAAATATAAAAATAGGAATTACACATACACAGTTAAAAATTATTTCATAAAAATGTTCATACTTGATTAAATATTATTTATTAAATTGCAACATTACATTTTTCTGCAATTAAATAATTGTTTACAAAAAGTTATATTAAATTTGGTTTAAAAATCTGTAGGCTATAAACAAAACATAGTTTCTCCTTTTTAGAGAAACATTTACATTTTCACAAGTATACATGCTATTATCAAAATGCATAAAAATGTTGTACAGGACCTGCATAGTCATTTACTACAGTGACTGACCAATATGGCATTGGTTCCCTAATTTCTCCCGTGACAAAATCTCCATTGAATACAAGAATGCAAACATTTTCTTTACACCCTCAGAGTTCAAGACACAAAGTCAAACCATTTCTACATACATTTGATATAATGTCTAAAATTAAAAGTATCTGGTCATTATATTTAATTTATAAAAATGAGTGTACTTATTTTTCTCAGTATAATTACCAGATAATGATGTTTCTTCTGATATGTGAGCTCTATATTTTGCAGGATTATGTCTTTTATATTTAATTTTGGTAGAAATGTTGCCACCTATTTTCTGAAAATGGTAAAAAAAGGCTTAATGTTGTTATTGGTAGTCAATATAAGTACAGTTTAATTTTTAGGATAATTTTTTAGGCATGAAACACTATCATTAACATTACATAATAAATAATATTGATCCTTTGAACATCTGAGGACTTTCCCAAATTTCGATAAAAATAGTTGTAAAACTAATTGTTGATAGCTCATATTTAAACATTCATATATACTCAATAAAACATAGAATAAAACTCTAATGAACGGTAGTTTATTTAATTAAATCACAACTATGCTGCTCATGGCTATGTTATTTTTTACAACAAAATATTCTATTAACTCATATAAACAAGCACAGATGATAAAAATCATTGCCAAAATTACAAAACATAAATAAAACCAAACAATAATGTTAATTTAAATTTTCTTTTCATTCTTGTTTTTAAATTGTACTTCATATATCTTTATTTTACATATATTTTAAAATACAATTATGTTAAAAATATTTTTGCTTACAGCCAAATTTAGGGAAACCAGTTAGAGGTTTTAAAGAAGATGAATTTTCAGCAAATGAAAATTGATAATAGAGACAAAGTGAACAAAAGTAACATCAATGTACCATATCTGAAGATATCAACATGTAAAACAACAACAGAGGAAGATGCATGCCTAAGAAAAAGACCAAAATATAACATAAAAAAGAAAATAAATCTTAAAGAAATCATACCCCAAATAATAGAAAGGGTTACTGAATAACTTTTCGGAGGTTGAAGCGAATAAATTATGAAACCTAGCTCAGAATGAGATAGATAAACAAGGGAAAAAAGGGGTGGAAGATAAGAACTTAAAAATAATAAAAAAACTTAAAGTGATGAATAGATTTTTTTACATACTGATAAAACAGGTAAACTTGCGATTATGAACAGAAAGAATTATGTTGACATGATGGAAGTTGTAATTGAAGAGCTTGGAACAAAAGTAATAAAAAAAAGACCCAGTGGCAGAAAAATCAGATGAAGTGATTAAGAAGGGAAAATGGCCCACTTGGAATAAGCCAATTAAACAGAATTTTACCCCCAATACGTCTGTAATATTTAGAAAACTGAAGGACTACAAGAATCCATATAAAAAGAGGCCAAAAATGAATAAAAAACAGTCCAATATATGACTTAGAGAAATACATGAAAAAATTGTATGAAAAATGCTCCCCCATCAGAAGTATCAATTAATTCAACACGAAAATTTATACAAATGTTAAAGGAATATGATCCACAAGCAGATGACTATATGATAAGCTTGAATGTTATTAATCTATATCCATCAATCAATCTAGAAGAGATGACAAAAGAAAAACAATACTATACTGGAACAATATAATGATCCAGAAATTATTAATACAATTAAAAGCGCAACAAATTTGATTTTAAAAGAAAATTATTTCTGGTTTAATGGTAGGATATACAAACAATTACAGGAAGTCCCAATGGGGTCTCCAGTATCTAATGTAATTTCTGAGTGGAAAATGAGAAAAATAGAAGAGGTGATATTAAAGGAACATAAAAAAACTGTGCATTTTTGGGTTCAATATGTGGACGATACATTTATTATAATAAACAAAAATGTAGACCTAAATTTTGAGGAGAGTGATAACTCTAGATTAATTGGAACTAATCGTGCATGTCTCGTTTATAAAAAAGGAAAACTGTTTTGAATTTGAAAATTATGAATTTTAAGTGATATTGGCACAGAATAAACTACAAACTTAAACATTTATGATCGATTATATATTGGTCAAGAACTTTTTTGTGGTAATTGAAAAAGACCAGTATAAGAGTGGTTTTTAATTGTTTTTTAAATGTTGAACTTTGAGGATAGTGGTGACTCTATGTCAAAAATTGAAACTGATTGTGCTTGCCTTTTATAAAAAAGAAGAAACTGTACATATTTTAGGAAGAATATCTAGAGATAAATTTATTTAACGAAACAGTTGTTTTATAAAATAAAAATAAATTCCCTTCTATTTAAAAATAAAGAATAAATAAAAAAACTTGTTTGTGTTTGTAGTTTTTGTATTGAGAAAAACTAATGCCTGAAAGTGAGGTACATATGAATTATAAATATCATACAGGCATTAATATAACGAGGTAGAACCCGTTGAAATTTGACAAAAGAAAATCTTTAAGAAAGAACTGTTTTATTGATTTATAATAAATGCACAAAATTAGTTACTGTATAATTTTAAGCTAAAATTAAACGAAATACTATAAATTTTAATTAAATTATTAAACAAAATAAAACCGAAATTCACTGGATTTTATAACAAACAATATTTTTGAAATGGTATACGCATTTTAATATCTATTTTTTTTCTTTCAGATTTATTAGAAAATGGAGTGATTCTGTTGCCAAAATTATAAAATTGATACTAAAAATTATAAAAAAATTAATACCTCAAAAATAAATTGAGATACAGCTTTCAAGCAAATTGCATTTGAAAGTGCATTTTTTTCTCTATATGACGGTGTAAAAATTAAAAAGACACAGTGTATAGAAGTGTAAAATTTGGTGTAACGAAAATTGCAAAATGGAAATTGCATGGGAAAGATTTATGCATTTTAGTTTCTATTTTTTTCTCTTCCATATTTAAAGAAAATGCAGTGATTTTGTTGCCACAATTACAAAATTGGTACTAAAAACTAAAAAAAAATTAATATCTCAAAAATAAAATGAGATACAGCTTTCAAGCAAATTGCATTTGAAAGTGCATTTTTTTCTCTATATGACGGTGTAAAAATTAAAAAGATACAGTGTTTAGAAGTGTAAAATTTGGAGTAATGAAAATTGCAAAATGGAAATTGCATAGGAAAATGTTAAGCATTTTAATTTCTTTTTTCCCTCTCAATTTTAAGAGAAAATGGAGAGATTTTGTTCCTACAATTACAAAATTGGTACTAAAAACTATAAAAAAAAAAATTAATATCTCAATAATAAATTGAGATACAGCTTTCAAATAGACTGCATTGGAAAGTGCATTTTTTTTCTCTATTCGACGATGTAAAAAATTAAAATGTTTAGAAGTGTAAAATTTACAGTAGCCAAAAATTGCAAAAGCAAAATTGCAGGGGAAAAGCGTTGCCATTCGCAAAATGACATATGCGTTATGCACAGATACATTTGGCCTTTATAATATAGAAGATATAATAATTCTATTAGGTAGAATTGTTTTCTAAACAGGAATATTTAATTTGTCACAACACCAATAAATTTTCTGAGTATAAAGATTCATTTTCGGATGTTCCTAAACATTTTCTGACTGCACAATAACATTTTTCTGTACATAGTGCTGTCCTTTCTTTTGTAAAATAAACATTTCAATTCAGATACCAAACAAATTATTTTTTAGATTTCTAAAAAAAGTAGTTTTAAAAGATGAGATAATATTATAACACAAGATAAAAGTTAACTTACCACTGAAGTATCTGTTTTTGGTTTAGGACTCATATCAAAAGTATCATCATAGCTAACTTCTTTCTTTCCCTGACCTGCACATATATATATATAAACATATGGCTAATGATAGATGTGAGAAAAAAATAACATGAAAAATAATACAAACAATGAGTGTGCCATAAATTTATATCAAGTTTCACTAATCTAAAAAAAAATTTATTTTTATCTTGCATGATGTGCCTTTGTCTAATATGTACAGCTAGATTATTAACATCCTATTCAGAGAATAAAAAAAGAAAAGAAAGGTAACTTAGAGAAGAATATTTCTGCTGAAAAATACACTGCTTAATGTTTTTGTAAATTAAAAGAAAAAAAACCTATATGCAGAGCTCAATCCTTCAAAATACCCATATACCATATTTATCTTGATTTTTTTAAAGTAAATTTTGAGGGAAAGATATGATGTACTGGGAAAAATACAGTACTTCGATAGTTACGAAGTAAAAGAAAATATGAATGCCATGAACATTAATTAATTGATTCATTTTGTATTATTAAAATCAATTATTACTAAAAATAAATGAAACAAATAGAAAATACCAAAGAAACAAAAACAGGCATAGCCAAATAGGCACAGTCTTAGAATATTAATAAATTCACTTACATTATTATTAAAATTAAGATAAAATGTTCATTTTATTTACACTTTGATTATTTTATTTTTGCATTAAATAGCTAATAAACACAATTGAAAATATAAAAAAATAAATTTCTACTTTTCCTAAATCTCTATAATTATCTAGATATTTATTATGAGAAGCTCAATTTTTTTAGAGTTTCAAGATATAAGAAAGTGTTATTAAGAGGAAAAGAAATTTGTTCACCAAAATGCTTTATGTGATAAAGATATATTATCATTAAAATTAGCAGCATTTTGTCCAGCAAAATGCATCCCGTTCTTTGAGAAATAATGAGATGCACTAAAAATTGTACCCAGAGATAGCTCATAAACCATATTTGTACCACGATATATTTTAGTGTGTTCAAAATCTTTATAAAATTATCGGATATTTCCATTTGTCTAGGAAAAACATTCAATCAAGTTTTGATTTAATTACATTCTTTATTTATAATTTATTAATTTATTTGAAATTTGTTTTCTATTCATTCATGATAACTTGGCTGATGAGCAATGCAAATTTAGATGAATTTATTCATTAATAAAGCTCACAATCATAGGTAGCAATTAGCAAAATCCAGTTTTTCCTTAAATAATAAATCTCCTTTACTATTTGTTAGCTACTTTATATCCCTCTGGCATCATAAACTCATTTAAGATCATTGGCCAGCTATCATGATTTGAGTATACTTTATTTACAAAGTCTAAAAGTTGCATATTGTTTTACTTTTATTAAAACAAAACATTTTTTCTGTTAAAATGTATGAACTGATCTTTTCCACTGAAAAATGCCTCTTTTGTTTCTGGAATATACACTAAGAAAAACGATTTTAATCAAAGAAATATGACAGGATAATGCTAAAAAGAAATCTCCTTTAACACATTTGATACATAAAAAGGCATTATTTTTATAGTTATTTAAAATAAATTACAGATTGGCTAGGACTACACTCTGTTTCACCTTACCTTGGTGACAATGTGAAAGACAGAAATTGTATCATTCTGCCTTAAAAAATAACTCCCAATTATTTTTTAATCTTAAATGGCTAAAATGAATAGAAACTTTTAAAATAATGTTTATAAATTATAGAAATTGAGACATAGAAGCACATATTTAAGGTAATTCATATGTTAAAAATATTTAATTTAAAAGTGAATATATAGTTAATAGTAAAATAGTGAAGTTAAGAACATTCTTTTAGTGAGGAACTGATCTTCAAGACAAAATATCTGGCACACATTTTCAGCTGCCACGCCCATTCCAGTAAGGGGCAAATATAACGTTATCAACTTTTTGGAAATTTTTAACCCCCCCCCCCTTCCGATATCATATGTTATCATCCCTGGAACCTCCCCCCCCCCCGGTAATATTTCGTTATCAAATTTTTTTTTTGAGAATTTTTGTCTGGAGTGATATATAAAACTGGCATAATTTATTCATTCAAATGAAGAGAAAGCAATAAAATATCACTTCATATCAAATAACACTTAAAAGAAATAGTTAATATTTAAAAGTATTTTATAATAACTTTTGTTTATTACATAATGTTTTCAACAGTAATAAAGTCTTTAGTTTTGTTGCATTTGTCCCGAAAGGAAGGGGAGGGGCAGATAGAAATTTTTATTAATGAAACAAGGGACAACATTCTTTTTCTTTTATTTATTAGTAAACATAAACTTCATTTCAAATATACTTTAAATATGATTTCTCGAACCAGGATTATAAAGGCATACACATATGAAGAATAGCAATGTCAAATGCTGGAAGTATTCTACATTTTGAAATTAAGTAATTTTATAATAATTTAGTTATTTGAATAATAATCAAGCATTTTTGTAAAAATAGATAACAAACTTAAAAAAAAAGAAAAAACATACTTTTTTAACCAAAGACATGTTATAAATAAAAAGAGAATTTATTTTTTGGATAAAAAATGATATCAATATTAAAAGACAAACCCCCACTCCCCCTAGAGATATCCAAAGATATCATATGCCAGACTTCCCTCCTCTCCCCTAAAATGATAACGTTATATATGCACAGCCCCTAAGCTTTCAGTTGGTTGTCATGCACTCACTTTATGAATAATTATCTTGTTTGCTTTGCTGTTACATTACTTTTTAACACACTCACATTTTTTATTTTTAGTGCTAATTAGTTATTGTTATAATTTGTTTGTTTATTAATTGAGTATTTCTAAAATTCGTTATGTAGTTAAATATTTATTTAAATCAACAATTTATGTAAATTATAAAATGTCTGATAAAGCATTATCTCTATCCAGGTTTCACACATTTTAAAATGAGGAAAAATTCAACAAAAATGCAACTTGCATAAATGTATTAAAAGTTTATTCTCGACGTCATCGAAAAAAATCTCCAAAATTCAATAAATGAAATCTTAGAGGAAATTTCCGAACTTACAAGTTAACAAAAAACCGACTTTTTTTTTTTAAGGAGAGAAAAAGGAATTCAACACTTCAAGCTCACGTGGAATTCGTGATCCTTTGACAAATTTGTGTTTTTTGTGATTCTTTGATCAAATTTGCATTTTTTTCAGTGATCATTTGATAAAATTTTCTTTTCTTTTCTGTGATTATTTGATTCTGGGATTTTTTGAAAATTTAAAATTGTTTATAAAATCAGGGGGAGGGAGGGGGTTGATTGGGAAAGGCGATTAACCAATAACAGGCTTTTATGGTACAGTCTTTCATGCACTGACATGGTTTACTTAATGGAATATCTTTTTAGATGTGAATTACGCTTGCTTAATTTGTTATATTTTTCAGTGTCATCCAGTAATATAACCTCAAATAAGCGACCATGTTGCAGGTAAAATTTTTTCTATTGTTGTGTCAACACTTTCCATTTCTGCATGTGCTCCTGGGTGACTGGTGCTCATCTTACAGCTAGCACCTGTCACAACTCTTTGTAAGATGTCCTCTTTTCCCTCTCTGTTCATTTGAGACCTCGTCTTCTTATGGATATGTGCTTACAGTTGTTGATGATGGGATGTTAAATTTTCAATCTTGAAATGTGTTTTGTGAATTGCTTTAATTTAATGAGGATTTATAGTAAATTTTATTTTCTTAATTGTGATTTATCACCATCTTTTTATGTTGTTTCAACTTAGGGATCTTTTTAGCTTTTATCGAGGGTAAAATGATCCTTTGGACACTTTTTCAAAAATCTTTTTTTAAAATACACAATTTGGGTTTAAAATATTATTAAAATATCTTTATATTGCAAAATATAGTCTAAAACTTACTAGCGTTCTCCAAAAGTTCTATTTAAACAATTATATTATTTTACAGACGTTTCTCTCTCAAGGGGGTCATTTTAGGCATATTTCCCTACTCATTGATTTGAGCCGTATCAGCTCAAATGAGACTATTTATTGCTATGAACTTCATTGCTTATATTTATAAGTCATGACTTACTCAAGATGTGAGAGCAAAGTATAAAGCAAGCAAGGCATATAGATATGACTAAACTTTTACATGTGCTCATTATAAGATGCAGACTCAACAGTAATAGAAAATTTTTAGTTTGAAACTGCAAAAGATTTTCAAATACTGTTTGAGATAGTTCTAGTATAACAGATGTTCATTTACAAAAATCATTATAAAAGATAAATCGAGATGGGTATACCTAAAAATAAATGATATTCATATAATTAGGAAATCTTTCTGAGTCATCAATGAATTAATTATGGTATATTTTATATGAAAATAAAAAGTTTTTTGTCTAAGGCACAGAAGGCCAACTTGGGCACATATATAACTAATTAATAACAATGTATATTTAATAAATGCATATAATTAATTAGTAACTATGCATATTTAATGAATATGCATAATTATTTGATAATTATGTATATTTATGTATGTATTAATTACTTCAGGGTTCATACTCTGTTTCCATGGTAAAATTCAAGCACCTTACTCAAATTTCAAGCACCTTTCCAGAAATTTGCAAAATGAAAACTTTATTGTTGCAAAATACTTTATTGCTTGTTTGTATAATGAGCAAAAATATCAAGAGAAAAAAAAATCATTTTCATATGTTTTTAGATGAATGCCAAACATAACATCTTACAATAGCAAAATTTTAAATGTGGAACATTATGAGAAAGTCTCCAAAAAATATTTTTGTGCTAACATCAGACAAAAGTAGATATTTGATAATTTTACATTGTGTTATTAAGCTATTAAGCTTATTACATATTTCAGCTTTTTAACTGTTATCTTCTATATTTTATCTGAAAATTTAACTTCTGCTTCTTTTTCTTTTACAGTTTATCTCATACTGTTTGATTGTATGTAGATTTTTTTCTGGAACAGGGGTGGGGGGGGGTGGATTGCCTTTAAATGAGAAGTTCTTTACATCAACTTTCATACCTTTTTTTTTTCGTTTTTTTAAATCAAGTTTTTTTCTTCTTTTTTCTTTTCATTTCTCTTTTTGTATTTTTCAGATACATCAGATACCTTTGTCCACCTCTAAATACAGATGAAAGTAGCTCTTTTGTTTTTACTACTTTAGAAGTACTCTACATAATCTTTAAAGAAATATGAATGTTTTTAATGTATTCTATTTTTATCGACAGAAAAACTTCTCATAACAGAAGCTTGTCCATGGGACAAACAATATAAGTTTGATAATATGAAAACCTTTAATATCCCTTTAACATACATATATTGACCAAAAAAAAAAAAAAAAAAAATCTTAATTTTTCAAGGTTTTTAAAAACTGATAAATTTGCAGTTTCAAGAAAATCCTTATAATCCATAAAAGTGGTTTCACTGTCATCTTCTGGGATCCAACAACTTTCTTTTAAGACATTTATGATAGATTTCACTTGTGGAATTCAGTTTTTTTTTTATCCTGTGCAACTTTACAAGGATTTAAATATGAATTGCACACAGTACTCTACTTAATTGGATTTTTTAAATGATTTTTTTTTAATCATTGCACAAATAAAGTCTCTTACTTCACATTTCAGAGTAATAAGGTCACTTTCTTTCAGATTTCTGCTCTATTAAGATTTCTGAGCAATTTATCCCTAGTGAATCCAGTCTCTAGTTTAACAATAGATATCTATATATATATATATTTAATTCAAGATGAGGAAGTTTTGAAAGTATTACATGTTTTATTTCATCATCCATAAGAGTTTTGTAGTTTAATAAGCATAAGCAAATCAATATTGCTAAATCAGCTGCAAAAATGGCAGAACTGGTTTTTCAGTTTGATATTTCATTATGAAAGGCTGCACCAAAGATTAAACTGACAAGAGAAAATGCAACTTAATTTTTTTTTCGACACAAGAGATAAATGACTTTAAATCTTCCTAAATTTCAATGGCTTTTTTTACAGCTGGTAGGCAGTCAAGCCATCCATGTCTGCAAAACCTTAAGGCAATCCTTCCAGTTGATATTTCACAATAATCTTGAAGCCTTGCTGGATTGTCCTTGAACAGCATGGCAAAACAGTCAAAAATGCATCAATTTGCAGTTTGAAGAAACTACACAGCTTTAAACAGATTATGCAATCTGCAGATCCCTATATTTAGTATATGATGATAATAAGCTTAAGGTCTCAGGAGATTTTCATGTATCTTCCAGTTTACAGCTTACCATTAAGTCAACTGTTGAATGTCCCAAGAAACTTTAATTTTTGAACTTAGTACATACATGATTTAAGCTTGAATGCCAAATTGGACGAATAAATCGATTTACTTGGACTGTGTTGATTTATTTAAAGTTTCAACAAAAATTAATAAATAAGACAAATATCCGAAAGATTTCTGGCCTAACATCATATTTTTTTACCCTTTTTATAAATTCTTTTTCATTATCAAAATCATTTTTTTAAAGTATAATTTAACATAAAATGAAAAGATTCTTTTAAAAATTTCAAATCGTGCAAATTCGATCGAGCTTGAGGCAACATAAGGCTGCATACTCAAGATATGCTGGCAAAAGAAGTGGGACCACCAGTCACAGGTTTGTTTTGAAAGATTTTCATATAAAATTACATAAATTTGATTGGGAAATGGGTAATATCGAGCAAAATGTATGGAAATATGCTGCTAAAGTCAGTGAAGCCTCTTGATCACAAATTCATTTTGAAAGATTTTAATTTAAAAATATAAAATCACAAATTTGATTGAGAGTCAGGCAACACCAAGACAGTCAGCTCGTATGCAATAAAAACAAAAATTAATAAATCAAATTACTACATGAACACTTGTCAATCGTAACTAAATTTAAGTATGGGATATTTATCTTTCTTTTTCGTGGGAGAAAGAATTAATAATTAGCATTTGATTAATCAAAATATAATCATGAAAGGAATATAAATGTCCCCATTTTTTAAAGTAAATACAAACTTAAACTATCTAATAAAAAAATAATTACAATGAGGGTCAAAACCATTATCTGCTCTGCTTTGATGGTAGCCATAAGTCATGATACATAAATAACATTGTTCACAATAAAATACAATTAAATTTATATTTATAAAATTAATTTAATAAATGTAAGGTGAATTAATGGATTTTAATATATTTGATATGTTATATCATTTATTATTATTATTATTTTAACATTGTTATCACCTTCAAACACCCTACATTTTATAATTAGATAGGGTGAAAAAAAGAAGAACAAGTGCTTTTTTCCATTGCCATAGGGATGAGATTTAGAATGGAGAAATTTCTGATCTTGCAATCGGCAATATCAATAAGTTACCGTCCTTTCATTTTATTTTTATAACTTAATCTTACTGAAGGAAGGGAGAGACGAACAAAGCAAAGTACAAATGCTCATACTCTGACTTCTTTGGGAAAAAAAAAAAAAAATCAAAACAAATATTTTTGCTGATTCTTTATTTATTTTAATTTGTAACTCTTAGTTTGTATGTCTGAATAAGAAAAATCAAGCACCTATTTAAACTAATAGCAAAAATTAAGCACCTTCAATAAAATATAAACAAATTCAAGCACTTTCAAGGACTATTTTTCTCTCTTAAAAATTCAAGGACTTTCAAGCACGGTATGAACCCTGTTACTTAAAAAGATTGTTGGGCATTTTTATTTAAAATAGGAAGATCCCCGAAATTTGGTTTCTGTTTCAACCTTAAAAACCTGTTTCATTCAATTTTTAATTAGGAGTGGTTTTATCCCTTTATGCCAAATGAATTTTATCCATAGATCTGTTTAAACTGGCCCCAACTATCACAAATGTATGCTGTTTGTCTGTCTGTTTCCATGATGAATCTCAAATCATGCTATATTATATTTGAAATAATCTTGATAAAATACACATTTTTAAGGCTTATATATACATAATTTATGTATTAAAAATTAAAAACAATATTAAAAGTTTAGCTAAGCATATTTTTAAATAAAATTTAGCTTTTTTTTTTTTATAAGCAGAAGTTTTCAAATTTTTAAAGATCAGCACTCAAATTTTAAAATTGTGGTTCAATCAGAATCCACACATAAAGATCAACATTTTCAAGTTTAATTATTATTGAATTTTAACAATGATGATATCTTATTCAAACTAGAATATACATAAACCATTATTAAAATGCAACAAAACAAAACTATTAATAAAAGAAGTGATCTTAATGTGATGACACTGATTTATCAATGTTCAGTTCTGACATCAACATTCTTAAGTAGCTGTATTGCACTATTAACATTCTTTTGATCAATAGACTGATAACCACACTAAACACTTTAAATATGATTATAGAAATGGAAGGAAGAATTTCTTTGTTGCAGAACTTAAATCAGGATATAATACTGTGATTTTTTTTTTTAGTATCTAAAGATCTTGATATTCACCTTTTTATTTCACTTTCAGGAAAACTTTAAAATATAACTAATACAAATACATTAAAGGAGTTATCATACCAACTCTGTCATGAGCAGCATATACATGGACAGGAACACCTTCTTCCCAGAAACTTAAAGCAAGCATATGTTCATGCGGATGATATTCTATACTAGATATAGATCCATAATTTAAATCATACAGCAATTCAGAGTTATTTACAATATCTGAAACTTAAAAATAATTCAAATCAGCAATTAACAAAAATAAAATAATTACATGGCAGGACAAACAACATTCTTAAATAAACCTTAAAATGACTTATACTAATTAAGGAAATGTAGCTAAAAGGAATGTAAATGGTTAAAAACATTTCTGTCAGATGTAGAAGGGGAAAAAAGTTTAGGATAAGATTTTAATTATTATGAAAATGTGTTGTATATGTGTATCAAGAGGTCATTATGTTTATGGTATATTAATGTTACTCAAGGACTGTTATTACCATTATATCATTATTGACTTTATTTCAAAGACAGATACAAAAAAAAAAAAAATCAAAAGGATTTTAGAATAACTACTACCACATGAGCCTTAGATATTTCCAGGCAAGGAAAAATGGTTATTACTGTGAATTATATGTAAAAGAATTTTATTGTGAAGAGACAGTTATATTTAAGTGACAAAAAATTATTGAAATATTTAGCTTATTTTTCCTGTTATCATAATCAAAAGCAATGAAATTACAGATGTTTCAAATTCATGAAATAATGAATGCATAGAGGCAAACTGCTTTCATTTTGAGCTTTTTGCCTTTTGAGCAGAAAACCAATAAAAAATACTCAGAAATTTATATTACAAAAATCCCGTAACAGCAAGTCAAAACCTTTTTATATAAAACTGTTCTGAAATGCTAAAAGAATTATAATTCTGGAATATCATTATGTCAATCTATTTACCATATATACTCACCTATAAGTCAACCCCCTAACTTATGTTGTTAAAAATAAAGAAAAATTCTAAACCCGCGTATAAGTAGACCCTCCTCAAAGAAAAAAAAAGTATCATCTTTTTTTCTTATTTTTTTGTGTGAGAAAAATAATTTATATATATAAACAAGCAACAGAATTTCTGCATAACAAGTGCCGCAAGTGAAAAAGAAAAACTTATGTAAAACATCATTGACTGAAAAGTACTGAATGGATGTCAAATGCCATGACGTCAAACTTCCATTCAACTACTGTGATTAGTGAAATAACCAGTGATCTAATGATCACAGCTCAGGAACACTAAGAAGTCATGTATTTTGAAATATCAGCATGCCGGCAGCAAGAAGTAATGGTGCTCCAATGTAGTTTGCTGTTGATTTGGAGGGTAAAAACAACAGTATGTCATGTTACCTATTTTAAACTTACTTTAACATTTAATCAGTATTTTAAGTCAACATGACAACAGTTTTTTAGCATTGAAAATGCATTCTTGACATAAACCACACACTTTTTTCTGTTTGCTTTATGAAACGGGGTAAGGTAGATTATTTTTTTGACTAATAAACTAAAAATGATCTGAAATTCTGTATCATCAAGATTTGGAGGGTTTTGGATGTTGGATTTTGTATTGTACAAACACAATGGAGTGCTGCAGCACCAATTCGGTATCAAATTATTTTCTGACATTTTATTTATATATTACCTTTTTTAGGTCTTGCATATAAGATGATCCCTCCACTTTAAAGTTCTTTTTTTGTCTAAAATTTCCCAACTTATACTCGAGTACATACGGCATGCATCTTTGTTTTTCTATTAAAGTCCTTGGATCATAAACATATTGCCTAATACATGAAAAGGAAGCCATTTGATTGCAGATTTAAAATTCTTCAAAATTTCAAAGCATGCTATATATGTTCCTTTTGTAACAATGTAACAAGTAAAATGTCTAAAATGAATTTTATGAAGCGGGAGATATTTGGAGAGATTTATTTTCAAAGAAAAAAAAGTTTTATTATTAAATAAATAAAATTTGGTGATCAAGATGTTGAGAAAGAACATCTAAAGAAAGCCTTTTAGAATGTATGTTTAGACTGAGAAACACAATTTTTCATCAAAAGAATGGATAGGTATTAAGAAAATGTCATCTCTAAGTAAAATAAATTGAAGATTGGAAACAATATATATATGAAATAATAAAATTCTTTTGCCTTAATTCTAAATTATTTCAAAATTCTTTTAGTATTTGACTTTTTAATTTTCTTTTTTATAATATCTTAACATATCTATTTTAATTCCATACCTTTAATCAATGCTTTCTTTATATTATTTTATTCTAAAAAACATTAATCTGTCAAAGCAATTCTCTTCCCAAAATTCCATTACTTCAATTTATTCTTTTATCTATTGCATAATACCTTTGTATTTATATTCTAAAAAATAATTAAATTATCCACAATTCCCTTCTAAGCGATGCTAGAAACCTGATTGCATCAGATAATATTCAATGTTCTGAGAGAACTCTTTCTTTTTCACTGGGTAAAATTTCACATTGATTAAAATCACTATTATGATTGGCAATCTAGAAATTAACCAAAAAATTCTGTATTCTAGTGCAGAGTCTGTTATAAGCTTGTTATACTGGCCTCAGAGTTATATATCTCTATTTTTTTTTTCTTGTGCTAATAAATTCTTGTCAGCTAGTGAGAAGAATTTATCTGGTGAAGTTCTATGATAGTAACATTTTTTACTTATAATGGCTGCTTCTTGTGCCGTGAGTGGAATTGTTTTTCTATGATGAAGAATATGAATAAATGTGATTGAAAATATTCTATGCTTCTGTTTAATGTAAGTGGGAAATATGCCAAAGGATATTTATTTGCTGGTTTATGACCAGGTGTCACATGACTGCTAAATCTATGAGTGTTCTTAATGGAAATTTTTAGTTAAGTGGTGTGACTTAGAGCAGAATGTTACATTCTATCGACAGTATTATAAATAACTACCTTCAGATATTAGATATATATAACAATATAAAAATTTTCTTTATTATAATACCAATTGAAGGCATTAGTATAAATCTTAAAAAAAAAAGCAATTATATTTATCACTAAATATATCGTCAATTTTCTTAATAAAAAGATGCAGCTTTAAGATAAATGATGATGTATTTAGTGATAAATAAATTATTTTTTTTTAAATTTAAATTAATGCCTTGGATTGGTCTGCTAACAAAGAAAATTAAGAATGTAGGCGTTATCAATATAAATGTAGTTGTCTACAGTTCTTTGATAGCAATATAATATTTTCTATCTTAGTAAAAATTAGTCTTACAAGCTACATTTTGCATTTTTGTATCACACTGGTCACACTCTCAGAACAAAATTTAACATTTATAACAAAAGAAAAATGAAAATCCTACTTTTTGATAAATCACAGATATTTTGCATCATGCAACAATGGATTGGGCAAAATATAACTTGCACATAAACAAGAAAGTAGCATTATTTCATATGAAGTATATATCTGGAAAAGTAATTAAATTTTATAAAAAAAAAGAAAGAAAGAAAAGAAAAAAAAAAATGTTTATATCTCTTATTTCTTCTTCTTCTTTTTTTTTTTTGTCATCTTAAGAAGCCAAAAATATTCTTAAATTTATTTTAATTACATTTCTTATAAACATAACACATTTTCTACTTCAAATCAAAAAAGAGATTTAAATAAATTTTTTTACTATGAATTTTTTTTTTTTTTTTTTTTTTTTTTTTTTTTTTTTTTTAATGGAAAAAAAAATATGAATATCTTTTTACTTCATGAAATTTGTTTCATCTTGCAGTTATTGCATACTTAAGAATAATAGAAAAAGAAATCAAAAACTACTTTGAGGAAAATAGCTGCAAATACAAATGAAATAAAATAATTCTCAAATAACTTAAAATTATTGACAAATTGAAATTGCACATTTTGACGTGGATCTTATGAATATTTGTAGATGTGAAATGCACTGGGTAATTGTAATTATAAAAAGGATGAGAACATTGATGAATCACCAATCATATTATAAATACTTCACACAAGAAATAGTTGAGATAATTAACAAAATAGATAAACAGGGTTACATCCCCTGTTGCGTTAAATAGTTAAATAAGCATGATGTGTGCTTTTGTGTTGAGGCTTAGTCTGAGTCTGAATTGACTCTGATTTCCTCTCATTTAGGTGTACTGACAGTCAACTTCAACCAGAAAATGGCTTTGAAATAATCATGTTTCTATAAACAAGTTCAATAATCTTCAATAATATAAAAGTTATTTTATAAAAAATGCATTGAAATTAGTCATTAATGTTAGCGATGATTTATACTATAATTTATTGTTCATGACAGTAATACTGTTTTAAGATAAACACTGTTCAATAACTATACACTACTAAACTATATGAAGTTTTTTAAAAAATAAAAATGATATAATATATAATAGAACTTGATAACAAACAGAATGACATTTATAACATTTTAAATAAAATTTACTAAACAATTTAAAGAAATTTTTGTCATATAAACTTACAGTAATTTCTATTCCACACACAAACTTTTCCTTTATCACAACATAGAAACAAGAGACTTCCACATGGTGAGCAACAACCTTTAGATATTTTAGGAACAGGTAGTTCAGATTCATAAGAATGTAAAATGCATCCACTTCATTTCCATGCAAAATAAAGTAAAAATAATTAAATATTAAATTAAAGGAAAACTAAAAAAGAAAAGGAATAAATTGAACAACTAAATAATAATTAAAGTGGGAGGATATAACTTCATGCTGTTATATTAAGAAATGAAAGGGCAACATAATGATCACAAATGAAAATAAAGATGGTAAAAAGGTAAACAGCTGTTTCAGAACTTTGGAAGTTCCATCATCCTGAAAGGATTAAAATTACAAAAATAAATGTATAAAACCTTAAAGGGTACAAAATACAGCCTGTAATCAGGGGTAAGCAGAGGCGGTGCCAGAACTTGCCCAATGGGGGGGGGGGGGGGAGAATGGTATTCCTAACGAGGGGGGGGGTAGGAAGTAGAGTTTCGCAATATGGGTACCCGACCTTGAAAAATACATTTTTAATTAATCTACAACCCAACCTGAATCTGACAAAAAATACTTCAATTTTCGGCAGGTCGCAACCTAACACAAAACAACCTAACCTAAAGCAAAATATTTTTACATGTGGCCCAACCAAAACCCGAAATGAAAAAAGTTAATAAGGTTTTAATGCCATTGTGAAAAGCAATCTCAAATTATATATCTAACTAGGGGACTCTGACCCATACAAGCTATGCTCGTCAACCCCATTCAGACGCGGCAGACTAAAAGCATGTTAATTAGATCAGCTTTAAAAAGATTATGACAGATTGAATTCTAATTAAAATACCATTCATTTTTCTTTGATTGTGGAGTTTTAAGGTAAAATCAGTTTCTGTTTAAGATATCCAATGGCTGTTTTTGTTGGATGGTTCAGCTCTTGCAGTTTGATCGAATACTACATGGCTCACACATTGTATTGCCCCATTCTGCTGCTTTCTGTATCACCAGTAGTTCGGCCTAGAAGATGCTATTGCTGTTACTTAGTGGCACTGACCATGTCTTGTTTTTTCTACTGTTTCTGAATGCTACAAAGGCTGATCCTGTAGCACCTGATTCCAATTTAGAGCTGTCCGTATATAGTGTTATGTCATTGGTCTTGTATCCTATGCGTGGTTCTATAGTGTCTGCTGGATGGTTTTGCCAGATGTTTATTTTTTAACATAGTCACTGTGGTGTAGAGTTTTATTATAAATTGTTACGTTCTTCCTTAGTCTTGATACCATTCCATATGCTGCCTCATAGTTTACCTTTAGGTGAATTGGAATCAGGCAAGCTAGTACTAACAGTGCTGATGTTGGGGCCGTTCTACAGGCCCTGATGATGGCCAATTGAAAGTGCCTTTGGTAATTTGAGAGAATCTTTATCCTTCTCTTAGTTAGGCAGATTGGAACCGTGTATGTCAGCGTCTTTTACTCTATTGTTATGTACCATATTTTGATGATGTTCGGATTTAGCCCCCACCTCTTTGCTGTTATAGATGCCAAGTTGTTGAAGTTGTTCCTACCCTTCTCAGCTTGTGTTTGACAGTGTGGTTGCCAGTTCAGGTTTTTGTGGAGTATGACCCCTAGGTATTTAATCTGTTTTTTGACGTTTAATTCCCGGCTGTTGAGCTCTATACCTTCTATTTTGTTTATGTCTTGTGTTGGAAGGTTCTACGTGTGGCCCCCGTTAAGATATAGTAGTTTTGTTTTTTCCCTGTTTAGTGTTAGGTTGTCTGCTTCTATCCAATCGTTAAATTCTTTTAGTATTTTGTTTGCAAATCTTTTTAATTTATCTTTGGTTTTACTTCTGAGTATTATTATGAAATCATCCGCGAATGTTTGAATTCTTATGTGTTTATCCCAGTGTTTTTGGGGGGCCATTTCCACAATCAGTAGCCATAGGAGTGGACCGAAGCAACTGCCCTAAAGGTAACCGCCATATGTTTGTCACGTTACTTTTATTCTGTTTTCTTCTAGTTAGACATATCTTTGTTGGAGGAAACTCACTACCCAGTTCACTAGGTAATCTGGGCATGGAGACTGTTTTAATTTGTTTATGAGTATCGGCCATCTTATGATGATATAAGGCCCCTTTTATGTCCATGGCTATTAGGAGTATTTGGTAATTGTTAGTGGCATCTTCTTTTATTGGTTTTAAGAGATTTTCTAACACATGTTCTGTTGAGATCCCCTGTTTAAACCCATATTGTTTATCGCTCCAGAATTTGTTTTTATAGAGGTGATATTTTATTCTGTTGTGTATTATGCATTCTAGCATTTTTTCTAACACTGGTAGCAGGCATATCGGTCTATAGTTTTTGGGATTTGTTGGGTCCTTACCCGGTTTTTCAAAGAGTATGACTATGCCTATCTTGAAGGATTTGTGGATGTATTCTAGTCTTTGGAGCGTATTGAACAGAGTTAACAATAGTTGTGGTGCTGCTTTGTGGATTCTTTTTATGAGGTTGTAGTGAATGAAGTCGTACCCTGGCGCCTTGTTTTGTCAAATGTTTCTAATTATCCTATTGAGTTCTGCCTTTGTTACTACTGGTGGTTTTGCACCTTCTGTAGGTTTGTTGTTCACTGTGAGTGTGTGTGATGTTGAGCTCTCTGTCAGGTACAGATAGTCCGGGAAGTGTGTTAGTGTCTTTTTGATTGTGATTGTATCATCTTGTTTAAAAATGTCTACAAGTTTAACTGGTCCTGTTTGCTTGTTGCTTGCATTTTTGTATTGTGAGCCGTATGTGTGTTATTTTGCTACAATAATCCTTCCATACTTTTGATTTAGTTCTGTTTATTCGTTTTTTGAGCTTGGCCCTTCTTTTGAACACTGTGTGTTGTCGAATTTTTAGATTTTCATCTAGTTGTTTTTGATATCTCCTCCTGAGAGCCCTAACCTTGTTCCTTGCTGTTTTTATTTCGTCTGTCCACCACAGTGGGGCAGTGATCACTGGTTTTTTTTTCGTTTTGTAGCACATGAATGCTATGGTGGTGATCTCTTTTTGAAGTCTCAGTGTGATGTTGTCGAGCTGATCTTCCGTTGTGGCTTTGCTCAGTTCTTTAATGTATTTGTTTCTTATTTTTCTTATGAGTTTTTCAAATTTTGTATGTTTGCATATTTTAGTTTGACGACCATGTCTCTGGTAGTCTATGTTTTTGTAGTTTTTAAGTGTGTACATGATGAAGCAGTGATCACTGAGTGAAGCTTCGTCACTGACCTACCAATTACTTATGTCATTGCCCAGGGCGACTGTTGCTATAGTTAGGTCAGGCCACCCCTTTAGTTCCCTCAGCTTGCCGTCTGGACCTTTACGCAATACTTTAAATGAGAGTTGGGCATCCGATGGATTGTGGACGAACAGACAACATATCTGTATATGAACTCGTTGATACTCAAATATAATTTTTCATTTAAAAATATATTTTGAAGAATGTTTTGAGGAATCGGGTAGAATTCAACCTTATCCAATTAAAATTAACTCAACTCGCAAAATAAAAGTCCATCCAAGCCTCCCTGAAAAAAGATCCAATTAAGCCAGATTCGACTCAAACTATTAGTTGTGTTTCATTTAACTTACCCAATTCAATACAGGAATCTATCCAAAACGTGATCTGAATCCCCCCCCCCCCCAAAAAAAAAAAAATTACATCTTCCACATTTCAATCTAAACCTAAATATGCCAATCTCGATTTAGTTTGCAATTATACCTCCTCTAGTATCGATTTTGATTGTAAAATAAAAGTACAATATACTATATATTGTACTTTTATTGTACTTTGAAGATTAATGAGTACATGTATATTATATGCATGTACTCATTAATCTTCAAATGAATAGTTTTTCATCATAAATTAAAACTTTGCAAATTCTTTTGAGAAACAGATTCATCTCGAATCAAGAAATGTAAGAATCAACATCTAATCCGATCCTGACACAATTAAAGTTAACCTGACTCGAATCCGAGCCATAACAACATAAAATTTGATCCAACTCCATCTGGCCCAGATCATGACTCGATAAAATAATTTTCGTCCTCCATATTCATGATGAAATCCAAAATACTTTAAATCAAGTGAACAGTATATCCACAAATAGTGAAAACTGGTTCACAATTTAATAGTTATAAAAAAAAGCTTATGATCATAACTCCAGGATAAGTAGTATCTTTTTATAACATGTAAAGAGTCAACCATGTATCAAATATGTAGATTTTTACCAGAAAGAATTTGGACTTTCTTTTTTTCAAAAAATCGGGTTCATCTGAAGCTAAACTGCAAGAGTCAAAATTCAGTCATAAATCAATTCATATCCAGAAGAATTAGTTTAGTCAATCAAACTTCCAAAAAAAAAAAAAAGAATTCCAACACGACTCAACCTGACCAGGGCGAAATTGAAAAGTCAAAATATTTTTCTCGACAACATTGAATTTTGACCCCAATGCGGGGAGGGGGGGGGGCATGTCCCCTTGGACCCTTTTCTGGTACCTTGAGGGTAAGTAACAATCTTATTTTCATTTGAGCTCTTATCACATTATCTTTTCATTTTTTAAGTTAAATGTAAAACATGTAAAACACATCAGACATAGTTAGATTTATTTAAATTCAGTTTTGGTTAAATTTTTGCATAGTTTAAAATTCTAAAACTTTTATTGATGTAAAGAAAAAGATCAAAATTTCATAAAATATTAAATTAAAATGTTTCAAATAAAAATTTTATAGATGAAACTTATTAGAAAATTCATTCTAACACTTTAAAAATATTCTGTTCATTCCAATTCTGTAATGAATGTTTTCTAAAAATTAAAATATACATATTAATATATTTTGTAGAAGGATAAATTGCACAACATATTTAATTTATTTTAAAGTGCACCAATTTAAGTCTAAACCATCTTTTTCACAACAAATTTGATAGCTATACATATTACAAACTGTTCAGAATCCAGCTGAGAAATAAAGTAGAAAGATACTCTTTTGTTATACATATGGCCAATCATTATGATGGCCCCTAAGGTTACATGAAACAGAATGTGAAGATACAAGATACAGATGGAAAAGATATTGCTACAAAGATTTAGATGAGCTTTCTTAGAACACATTAATTTTAAATTACCAATTGAAATTTTACACCTGCAAGATAGAATAATAATAGCTAATGTCTCTTTAGTGCAAATTTCAGAAATGATTGTTTAAAGACATGTTGAAACTTTATGCAAAGTAGAAACAATTAATAGTTAGATTGAAAAAAAAGCTGTAAACCAAATATAAAATTATTGGGTTTAAACTACACAAATCTTGCTTACTGAATATATCCTCACCTTTCTAAGCATAGAATTCTAACTACGGGATCACTACAAAACAAACACAATGTCTTTTCTTGAGGATCCAAAATTATTTTGTTTACAGCTACACCCTAAATTAAAAAAAATGCTATAAGCAAATTTATAAAAGCATTTCATTAAAATTTTGCAACACAGTAATCTATAGTTGATAAAAAATTAATATTATAACTTTTTAGATGATGTATATCATGAAATAAAGGATGGTTGACTTTATCAACTTTATCCGAAGTAAAATGTACATCTTTTAAACAATATATAAATAGTTAGTAATAAATTATACAAACATATTGAAGCAATACCTACAAACTATTTATTGTTTTTTATTATAAAAGTTCCACATATCGTTTTAATCTAAGCTATGAAATTACGGTATTTTTAGATGCAATTTCCAAACTTCAATTATATAAAAATACTGTCAGATTGGTCAAAAACTGTGATTAAATTTATTTGTAATGAATAATGTTGATTACACACCATTATATAGAAAAATAGAAGAATTTATTTAGTAGTTCCAATTTTGACTTTTTAAAATTCTCATCTTGCTTCACTTTATGGAAAATAGGGTTGAAAATGAATCTCCCATTCTGAAGTATCCAAGCTATAAATTTGTTTTTAACTGATGTAAAAGAAAAATTACAGTATTTTGACATTGTTACTTTAAGAAAAATTTGGAGAGGAGGGGGGGGGGGAGCAGTTCACTGTTTCAAACAAAAGTTGCATTTTTTTTTTTTTTTTTTTGTAGGTGATAACACATTTTTGTATGTGAATGGTATGCTGGTATGTATAAGATATTTAATTAAAATTACTTTATTCATGTGTTCATGGGGTATTCATTAATAAATGTCATTATCACAGATTATGTAGGCATAGAGTACATAATTATGTTTAGAATAAATAAAGGAAAAATTACACATTTGAAAGATACAGGTAGTCAAATTTTCAAATAATTTATGTACTTTTAAGGTCTGTAAATTATTGGAAAGGTCTATCATTATGGTCTTTAAGGTTACATGAAACAAAATGTGAAGATAAAAGATACAGATGGAAAAGATATTACTACAGAAAAACTTCCTTGGAACACATATAAGAAGAATTTGATAGCATTTGAATAGAATAATTTGATATAACATAATAATAAATAAATAATTTGAATGTATATTTTTATGTAAGTGTTGTGTGACCATCAGAATTTAATTACAATTTACATTAACTGTCATAAACTTTTAGCTATCATCATACAATAAAGGTAAAAATAAGCTATTAAATAAAACTATAGTCCAACTGAAATTAGATTTTTAACTATTTACTGAAGTTATAATAAAAAAAAGTTTCAGTGTCCATAATTAAAAAAAAAACAGTGTTTTTAAGAGATTTGAGATGGCTTTAACAGATTCAGGAAGTAAGCCAAGTACAATATAACTTCTAGGGACCTCCAGCAGACTTGCAAATGCTGTGTACCATTGGATGACAAAATAAAAGAAATTTTACCTCCAAGGGTGAGATGTCAAATCAAATTATTTAAAAACTCTTGCATCACACAATTGGATTTATTAAATACACCAATAGTTGTGACTGAAAAAGAGCCTGTAAATAGGTGCATATTTACATACATATACAATAATCATTATCCTCTGTTAGCTACTTTTATCAAATTAGCCATTTCTCACATCTTATTTGTAATAAATTGATATTTATGAAACTCAAAAATTAAATAAGCCATAGTTGCATGCATAAAAAATGTACTCTAAATATCAAAATAATAAAATTTTGGCTTAATATTTCTCACATTTAATTTAGAAAAAATGTAAAACAATGTCTCTCAAACATAACTTAACTATTCCAAATCTGTTTTATGTATTGCTCTCTAAGCTGAATGATTTTTTAAAAAATAACTATTTTTTATATTTTTTTTTCATTAAATATATATTAGCTTTGTGAAATGTACTAATGGTATAATTATAGTAACCTTTTAAAAAAAAATTATAAGGATCAGCGATATATCATTCAATTTTAAAAATTTTGAATTACATCATAAAATAGTTGATTTTCAAGATTTAAGGAAATATGCATTACTTTTTAATTCAGTGTTATTGTAAAGAAAAATAATACAAATTGACTTGTAAAACAATATAGATTACTTTAATCACCAATAATATTAAAAAAGTGTTGCAACAAGAATAAAGTTATGTCACTATTTGGGGTTATAATAATCTATTTTCATGCATGTAAAGTTACATATGATACCCAAGCTTTCAGATGCATCTCATTTGAAAATGTGAATTGTCTGGAGATTGAGTACTATATAAAAAAAGTGCCAAAAGATTTAAACATTTATAGTAGAGGGTAAATAATGAATTGCATGAGATTTTTATGTAAGCTTAAGAATTTTTCTGCCATGAATAAATAACAGATCATTTTATTTTCAGAAAAACTTAATGAAGTTTATTTGTAACTTGATATGAGTAGCTTTGTTATTCAATTTATGAACTATTGATACATATTTTTACATGATACATTCTACATAGCTACATTAGTAATGTTATAAATACCAGCCATATATGACAGTTGTGGAATCATGACAATAGAAGATATCATAGATATATGATATAACCTTAATAAAGAATTTGCAAATCTTTTGGTACTTACAAGTACTGGCTGTCTGAGTTCATAAATTTTATCTTAAAAACAGCTCTAATGATTTTGACAAAAATTTTCATTTTAAAATTTTAGGCACAGGAAGACTATTGGACTAGGTCACAAGTTTGAGAAAATTTGAGTGGGTCATTTGGATCATAATGGGTCAGGATCAAACTAGTAATTCCTAAAAAGCTGCTCAATGGATTTAAACTAAATTTTGTACCCAACTGTTTTATGGCTTGAGAAAACTATTGGGCTAGGTCACATGTATGAAAACTCAGGCATGAAAGTGGACCAAAGAAAAAAAGGAGGAAATTTTTTTTCAACTTCAGATGACAAATATAAAGAGAAAAATTCTAATGACGACATTTTATAGACTGGAGTGCAGTTTTAAATTTTACAAAAACATAAAAATTACAAAAAATTTTATAAAAAAAAAAAAATTCAAAATTCACAGTATAAATGTGTATCTCTTGATAAAACAGGAAACCACAGCCATCAACCTTCTGTAGACCTAACAGAAAACCGACAGATTTCCTCAAAAGATCTTGAAAGAACGAGAAATTTTGTCTAAAAATCACGATAAAACGACAAATTTTGTCAAAAAATTCGCGAAAATGACAGATTTCGTCAAAAAATTCGCGATAAAACGGCAAATTTCGTCAAAAAACTCGGGAAACGCGGCAAATTTTGTTTAAAAATTTCGATAAAATGACAAATTTTGTCAAAATTCGCGAAAAAATGGCAAATTACGTCAAAAGATTCACGAAAAAATGGCTAGTTCTGTCGTAAATCGTGAAAAAATGGCAAATTTCATCGAAAAATACGCAAAAAATGACAAATTTCGTCGAAAAATTCGCGAAAAATGCCTAACTTGTCATAAAATTCGAAAAAAAACCGACAAAGTTCCTAAAAAAATTGAGTAAAAGCAACAAATTGTCAAAAATTCGCGATAAAACGACAGATTTATTCAAAAAATATTTGGGGATATTTTTATTTTCAAAACAGATTCCAAAGGTAAAAATATCCCTAAAGATTTAAAAAAAAAAAATCTGCAAACAAAATTGAAAAATTAAAAAACGGTCTTTGTATATAATAACCTCAAGTATTCAATACAAAATAAATAAAATTTAAATTATCAAAACGCAAACTGTATGCTTAAAAAAATTTCTCCCATAGAATTAACATTAGCGAGCGCGCGTTCTTGAGTGGTGAAGCAGCCTCTGAATAGAGGTCTGCACGGGCCGAAATTTCCAGGCCCGAACCCGAAAATTAAAAAATTTTGGTCCGGGCCCTGCCCGAACGCAAAAAATTTTGGCTTTACCCGGCCCGGACCGGAAAAAAAAAATTAAAGTTGGACCGAACCCAGCCTGGCTCGGGTGAATTTCTACAGAACATTGATCTTTAGTCTACCGGAAGAGTTCAGACCAAAAAAAGAAAAAAACTTTCTTAGTCTCTTTTTTTTCTTCTTTCATGTTTAAAATCTATTTATGCAGCAGTGCCATAGGCTGCGATATTTACGCTTTTAATGAATCTTTTTGTTTGTTGTATGTAAATGTTTCAGTTATCATTAATATTATTAATGCATAAAAAAAAAAAGTCTAAAAAATGGTATATGGTAAAAGTAAAATCTTCTAAGACATTGGAAAGAAAAAAATACTTTTCCTTCTTAGCAGATGTAAATGTTTAATATATTTTTTTTCTCGCGTATTGTTGTATTCATTTTGCATGAATGAACAGTTTTTAAAAAAATTGCAGTTTTCGGTTTAAACGAAAATTTCGTCATAATCATGTTTTTTTTTTTTTTTTTTTTTTTATGTGATTAATTCTATTTTGAGACGCCTAGTGATCTACAATTCTTTAAAAAGAATAAATTCTAATGTTTAATTGTAAAATAATGATGAATTAAAAGTTTATTCCTATTTTGCAAAAATTTTTGGACCAAGCCAAACTTTACTGATTTGTAAACAGACTTATTTCCACGTCGAGAAAAGGATTTTCATATGGGTAGATTCAACAGGAACTGATTATTTTGGTCCGTGAAGATTAAAAAGAATGAAATCAGTCTCGGTTTTTATGGAAGAAGTAAGTTAGGCTCGGCCCGGCCTGATACTCCAGAAAAAAAAATTACGGCCCGAGCCCGGCCCGAAAAGATTAGTGACTAGGCCCGTCCTGAGTCTTCAGAAGCAAGGCCCGAGCCCGGCCCGAATGACGTTGCAAATCGGCCCGAACCCGGCCAGCGGACCGGGCCGTGCTCGGGCTTCGGACCGAGGCCCGCCCCGTGCAGACCTTTACCTCTTAACGCAAATATCGTAAAAGCCGTACTTGTAAATGGAGTGTAAATGCACCATAAATAATTATACTAGTGTTCTTTGTGGCAGAATGTACATAATTTATCAATACCATATTCTCATTTATTTCAGAAATTATATAATTCATCGATCAACAGTATTTATAATAATAATGATGAAGATATCAGTCTTAAAACTCTTAATTATGATTAGTAGTCAAGTCTTGCATGTACTCGCGTTTGGGTATTTTAGTTCTAACTGAAAATTCCACTCGAAATAAATTCAAACGCAACTAAAAAAATGTTTAAAAAAAGTTGACCTGAAATTGACATATTTTAACCAGAACTGAAGTACAATAATAATAAAACAGAATTTATATTAGCTCGTATCCGTCGCGCTGCAAAAACAATAGTTATTCTGGAAAACAAAACTGAAAAATTATTATCACTGTTTTAAAGCTCATTAATCCAGATTAAATTATTCCCTCCCAAGATTTCCTTTCTCTTCAGCTTCACAGTGACCTATGGACCCATGTGTCAGAAAACAGCTGCCAGTCTAAGGCTGCGGGCACACACAAAGTTTTTTTGCGGTTTGCAGGCGGCGCATTTGATGTAAATGAGTTTTTCAGTTCAACTTCAATCCAAGAGTAGCACAGGAATCTTTCCCTTCAGTAGGGTTAAGATAGTGATTTTCTGTGACCATTGTATCTCCCTCGTTTCCCACTGTCAGTAAACCGTAAGTGAGAGAAAAGAAAAGGCAGTTCCGGGAATAAAGTTTAACTTCAGAATAGTTAGTTTGCCCGGTCCTTAAAAATAGATTTTCGCCCCGCGAAATGTACCGCATGTGATGCTCCTGAACGTAAATTGACCGCTGACCTTGACAGATAGCTCTTCGGCAGTTTGTGGGTGAAGTCTAGCGGGTGAAAGATAAGTCCGAGAATTACTCCCGGAGCTTCTTGGACCCCCCCCCAAATTACCAGCAATATTTTCTTTGCATTTTTGCATCGATCCAGAGAATGGCCAAAATCATGTTCAAAAAGGCGGATTTCCGCCTTTAGGCGGAACTCTTTCATCCCTGAAAACTTTTGATTAGTGGGTCATTTTTGAATAATAACAGGTGAAACCAATTTTATTTGCAACTCTAATGATTTCAACTAAATTTTGTATTTTACCATTTTAGATTACAAGAAAACCATTGGGCTAAGTCGCATGTTAGAAAAAATTTTATTAGTGGGTCATGATAATTTTATCTAGAAAATGGCTCTAATGATTTTGACTAAATTTTGTATTTTATGATTTTCGGGCACAAGAACACTATTGGGTTAGGTTGCATGTTCAAGAACATTTGATTAGTGGGTCATTTTGGGTTCACTATGGGTCAAGCTAATTTTCTAGAAAAGAAGTCAAACTTTTTTAATTACATTTTGTATGCTAGCATTTTTAGAATTGAGAAGACTATTGGATTACTTTGATTGTTTGAAAAAATTTTATTAGTGCGTCATTTTGGGTCACTATGGGTGCAGGTGAAGCTAATTATATCTAAAAAATGGCTCAAACTATTCTGACAAGAATTTGTATTAGACCATTATTGGGTACAAAAAAGGTGATTGGATTACATCTTATGTTTGAGAAATTGCCAATACTGGGTCATTTTGGATCAAAACAGGTCAAGCTAATTTTATTTAAAAAATGACTGACAATTTTGATTGGATTTTGTATTTTAACGTTTTCAGAATTGAGAATATCATTGGACTAGATCATGTTCGAGAAATTTTGATTTAAGGGTCATTTTGGGGTCACTGTGGGTCAAGATTAATTTTATCTAAAAACAACTCAAATGATTGTGCCTATATTTTTTATCTTTTCGTTCTTGAGCTCAAGAAGAACAAATAGTTAGGGAAATTATTAGTTTGTTAGTTATTAGAACATTTAATTAGTATTATTTATTAGCTTGGTTACACGTTCAAGAACATTTGATTGGTTAGTCCTTTTGGGTCCCAATGTCTCAGAGTAAAATTGTATGTAAATAAAAGTTTAATGATTTTGACAAAATTTTACATTATAACATTTCAGGGCTTGAGAAGATTATTGGGCTAGATTACATGTTTGAGGAATTTTTAATAGTGGGTCATTTTTAGTCATTATGTGTCCAGGTCAAGCTAATTGTGTCTAAAAAATGGCTCAAATGATAAGAAAATTTTATACTATACCAATTTTGGGTATGAGAAAATCACTGGGATAGATAAAATGTTCGAGAAATTTCAATTAGTGTATCAGTTTTAGGTCACTACAGGTCAAAAAATTTTATCTAGAAAATGGCTCTAATCAATTTAATTAAATTTGTATCCTATTGTTTTCAAACTCAAGAAGACCATTGGGTTAAGCAGCATATGAGACAATTTAATTAGTGGGTTTATTTGAATCATAATGGGTCCAGGTCAAGCTAATTATATAAAAAAATAGCTGAAACATTGACAAAATTTTGTATCATATTATTATTGGCTACAGGTCACATGTTCAAGAAATTTGAAATTAATGGGTCATTTTTGGGACACTACAGGTCAAACTAATTTTATCTAAAATATGGCTCTAATTTTTTTTAAAACTGAATTTGGTATTTTACCATTTTAGGTCTTCAGAAGATCACTGGTCTCAGTTTGATATTTGAGAAGATTTTATTAGTGAGTTGTTTTCGATTGTTTTCAAACTCAAGAAGATCATTGGGTTCAGTTGCATAATTCAGAAAATATAATTAGTGGTTTTATTTGAATCACAATGGGTCCAGGTCAAGCTAATTATATCATAAAATGTCTGAAACATTGAAAAAATATTGTATTATATTATTTTTAGCCACAAAATAATCATTGGGGTAGGTCACATGTTGAAGAAACTGATTTATTTATCATTATTTTTGTTTTATTTTGATTTCATTTATGGGACACTACAGGTCAAGCTAATTTTTTCTAAAATATATGGCTCTGGCAATTTTTAACTGAATTTGGTATTTTACCATTTTAGGTTTTCACAAGATCACTGGGCTCAGTTTGATGTTCAAGAAAATTTTATTAGCAAGTCGTTTTTTATTGTTTTCAAACTCAAGAAAACCATTGGGTTAAGCCGCATATTTGAGAAAATTTAATTAGTGGGTTTATTTGAATCACAATGGGTCCAGGTCAAGCTAATTATATCAAAAAATAGCTGAAAAATTGACAAAATTTTGTAACATACTATTTTTGGCCACAAAATATCATTGGGGTAGGTCACATGTTCAAGAAATTTTTATTAGTGGGTCATTTTTGGGACACTACAGGCCAAGCTAATTTTATCTAAAATATGGCTCGAACGATTTTTAACTGAATTTGGTATTTTACCATTTTAGGTCTTCAGAAGATCACTGGGCTCAGTTTGATGTTCGAGAAAATTTTATTAGTGAGTCATTTTGGGAATCACTGCAGGTCAAGCTAATTTTATCTAAGAAATAGCCAAAATGATTTTGACTAAATTTGTATCTAATCGTTTTTGATTACCAGAAGGCCAATCAGTTAAGTAACATGTCTGAACAAATTTGATTAGTGGGTCATTTTGTGTAACTACAGATCAGGATCACAAAGCCAAGAAGTTGGTAACAGCCAATAAGAATACAATATTTGACAAAATATTGGTTACATTTGGCTGAAAAATAAAATTTTAAGATAATGAATGCCAAAACACATACATGGTGCCCAATGAAAGAGTGTCACCAAATTTGGCAAAAAAATTAGCATTCAGAATGTGAAGATATTTTTTTAGACATTCTTAATAGGAATCAAGAATCGAGATGCATGGTTAAACCAATCAAAGTCAGCTAAAGTACAATTTGAATTGATGTTCTTTGATTGTAAAAGTGTAACTGTTGTAAAATTTATAAACATTTATGTACATATATAGGTTTCATTTTGATTGTTTTTGTAAATAATACTATTATAAAAAACATGCTTTATAAAAATAATACAGGAAGAATGATTCAGTGAGAATATTGTATTGAGCTGAACACAAAGTTAATTTTCACCAAGCTATGCTAGACCATCCCCACTAGTGAAATACTTAAAGACAAAAGAAGCATTTTACATAATATTATAGTTGATGTTCTTGGACGTCCAGTAAAGGAATATGGAAGTTTTCATGAAAGAGGGGGCATGTGAGCATCAAGAAGTTAGACTTCTTATATGATAATATAATTTGTATCTAAGACCAGACAGTGAGGGTGTTGTCTGGTTAAGAACTCTGAAGTTTGGCACTATATGCCTGAAGAGAATGGTATGAATCCACAATTGATTTATTGTATACCAGATATCCTTAGCTTACATGACAATATTTGGCTGTAGACGAGAACTGGACCTTCAACAAAGAGTCCAATGCTCAGGCAATTGCAGAGCATACTTTATATAATGAAATAGTTTATTACACAATCACAATCAATAACTTCAAACAGTTTTATCAGAAATACAATTCTGCATAAATTTCAATGAAAGTATTTCTTTATAAAAATTTGCACAAACTGTACTAATTTGTATGGTTCTATGAACACAATATCTTCCCACAATACTAAATTCATCTAGAACAATTTTAAATGTGTGCATGGAACTACATTTTTAATCATATTCCAATAGTGCTTAATAATTGAACCATAGAAATATTTCTAATGACTTGTAGTTTAAAACTAAAACTAATAAAATAAATTTTATATTATACTGCATTTAAATATGATAACTTGAAAAAAAATCATAGAAAAGAATCAATACAGTTAAATTGATTATTTTTTTACATTTATTCATATTAATATCTATGAAATAGCCTACAATCTACTAAGAATAAAGAAGATAACGAATAACTGTTTTTGATATAAGCAAAAAGAATAAAGCACAATTAAAAAAACAGCTTTCAACATATTTTTTTTTTTTTTATAGACAATGTACCTTAATTTCTGTTGGGTTTATTTCACTTTCTAGTTGAAAAGTTTCTAGATGAATTGCTGCTTTTCTACCTGAAAATTAAAAAGCAAAGCATAAACAAAAGCATATCAGTTCCTCGATTGTTTTAAAAATTGATAAAAATAAATTTTAATTAAGAGAAATATAATTTAACTGATAAAAATCATTCAATGTTAATTACTTTTAAAAATTTAGTTTTCTCAAATAAATAAATATATGCTTCTTATTTTTATTATTAAGAAAGCATAAAACACCCTATTTATACTTGATTGGTTTTACAAAAAACAGCCACAATATACTAAACATATTTTAAATATAATACATATATATATATATATATATATATATATATATATATATATATATATAAGCATAATGTAGATAAAAAATTTATGGTATATTAACATTGAAAATGTATGTAATTCAATCGCTGACATTGACAAGCATTAGATATACTTACATTATATAAGGCACAATGCTACATTATGAGAATTAAGATATTGATCTAGTAATAATGTTCTTAACATCAGCAATTTTCATATATTGCCCTATATATCGCAGTTATAAATTGAAATTATGTTGTGTTAATCAATATTTACAGATAGCTATATAATAAACTATAGAATAAACTATATTAGCTAATAAAACAGTGATTATTTGACTCTTCTTAAAAATACTCAGAAAACATGTAAGTGGGGGGAAACTAAGATCTTGATTAAGAAAAATATATATCCAATGAGCACAGAATAAATTAGAATGAAACATAAAGAGAAAAATCAACTGACCCATTCTATTCCACCCCCTCCTTCTTATTGTACAGAACACTGAGAGCACACAATGTTATCTTATTTCAGAAACCTATCAGCACCATATATGGAATCCATGAGTAACACTTTAGTTTTTTACCTGCTCCATACAAACTTCCACCCTAGCATTTTAGAGAAGTGGGGGTTTTTAGAAAGAGACAAAAAGTAGCCTATGTCACTCGCCATCCCTTCAAATATCTCCACTTAAAAAATCACGTCAATTTGTCACTCCATTTTGCCATAAAAGACAGACAGACAAACACACACATGCACACACTTTCCCATTTATAATATTAGTATGGATTATTAGTTGTTATTTTCTGAATTTATGACATAAAATGTTAGAATTTGTGACTTCACTCTGATTTTTTTAAAGGTATTTTTATTTATGCAAACAAAGGGTAATTGTTTTTTATATATTTTTATTTTTTTGAAAAATTCATTCAGCTGTATCATTGAATGGACTTTATTTTATGATTTTTTTCCTATTGTTGAAGTTGTATAAAGTAATTTTAAATAAATACTGTGAATTATTTATATCACTTTCATAATTCTTCTAGTTTATTTAAAATAAATTGATTTAATTTCATAAATATTTTTTTTTTAATGTGACTTTGAAAAGAAAGTTTTTTTTTCCTACCTGATATCAGACAATAATTTATCCCAAATTAAATAATTATACAGCTGAGTAATTTTAATACAAAATAAGAAAAGTTAGAGTGCAAAAAGAAAAAAATTCTCATTAAAATACTCAAGATACTTTGAAATGTCTAAAAATAATTTTCAGAAAATAGATTAGAATGCATATTTTAAACTCTATTTAAAATTAAAATTATCATAATTGACAATTTGATTATTTAGCTTTAATAAGAAAATCTAACGTTATCTGATGGTAAACAAAATGAAAACACATAACAATAGAAAGGATTTTTTAAAAAATGTCATTAAGGAAATATATAATTGACATGATAAACATGATATCATAATAAACATGAAATTGCATTATTTATTTATTTATTAATAATACATGTGTCAAAATTTATGCTTATATAATGAAAATGGAATAATTATCAATAAGTGTGAAAACAAAACAAACAGTAACATAACTAAGCTAATATTATGTACATTATTTAGTCATAAATTCAAAATTTGTTCTATAAAGAATACTTTTTGAAAGATTGTTTAAATGGTACAGTATTTTTGCATGAAAAACAGTGTTAATAATCATTTAGGTTAACTTTTCAATAATAATAATAACAATAATTTACTTATCTTGAACTTTTTTAAAAAACTTAAAAGACAATACTTGGCATAGAGATTCAATTAATCAGATTACTTTATGAATTAATAATTTTAAATGTAAATGAAATGAAACAATTTAAAAATCTCTTTATAATTTTTAAAACATATAATAGAATAAATAAACAAATTAACAAATTCACTATGCCAAGTATTGTGGTTGGAAATTTTCGAGAAATTCAAAATAAATTTATATATGTTTTACAAGTGTACCAAAATGATTGTTAATATATTTGTTTTCATGCATAAACTCTTTATCAATTAAACAATCTTCCAACAAGTATTTTTAATAGAATAAATTTTGAATTTATATCTAAATAATCTTTATGGCATGATAATGGAAGACTTTTGGTTGGGTTACATTTAAAAGAAACCATAAAAGGATTTTTTGTGGGCATCTTTGGGCAAAATCTAATTATTCATAATCACAAATGGCAAGGCTATGGCTAGCTTTCACTTTTAATAGCTATTAAAAGAGTAACTGTAGCCGTTTGAAACTATTAGAAAAAAAAAAAAAATCAGTGGCATGATTGTAGACATTTTGATGCTTTTACGAGCAAATGTAATGTGCTGCTTTGTATCAGGCATGGCACTTTTTAGCTCACAGGCTATCATAGCCTGAGAGCTTATGTGCCCGTCCGTTCTGTATGTACGTGCGTTCGTGCGTAACGCGATAACTCATGATAAAAATATCGGATCCACTTGAAATTTTGTATATAGGTATATCCTGATAAGGCGCTTCCCTGATTAGTTTTTGGAGTTCATTCGATATGTATAAGAGGGGGAACGGGGGGCTCATGCCCCTCCCCTTAATGGATATAAATGGGTTTTTCATGCAGAATTAACAGTTTTTGTCCAAAATTTAGATATAGGATCATTCTGATGAGGCGATTCCGTGACTGTTATTATGTGTTCATTGAATAAGTATAAATAGGGGGAACGGGGAGCTCATGCCCCCCCTTAATTGATATAAACGGGATTTTCATGCAGAATTAACAGTTTTCGTTCAAAATTTAGATATAGGATCATTCAGATGAGGCTATACCGTGGCTGTTATTAGGTGTTCATTGAATAAGTATAAACAGGGGGAACGGGGGTTCTAATGCCCCTCCCCTTAACTTGCATAAATGGATTTTTCAATCAGAATTGTCAGATTTCGTTCAAATCTCTGAATAGTTTTGGAAGTTTAATGGTTAAGTATAAAAGAGGGGAATAACTCCTCTTAAATTATATAAATGCTAAATGGGTTTTTATTAAGAATTATCCGATTTGTTCTGAATTTTGGATATAGATTTTTTAATATGATAAAGTATGTACTTGATAGTTTAGGAAGTTTAATGATTAAGTATAAAAAAGGAGAAAGGGGAGAACTGTTTCCCCTTCTTATTTATTTTTTTTTTCGAACGGAATTAACGAAAATACAAGGCTGTAATGTACAATTAGTATGCGTAGCCTGTGAGCTCAATGCCATCAGTTTAACTGGGCAATATTCTTTTTATTTGATGGAGCTGTCACAGAAAAAGATAGTGGGTCCCTATTGAACAGTTTTGGTGAAAGCTAATGAATCCATCAGATGTTCACAAGTTCTGTGTTTGTTGGGCCATCAATTTTTATAAACCATCAGTTTTGAGGTATTGTTTAAATACCAAAATGGTTAGATCAAAATTTTAGTGCCAGAAAAGGCTAAAAACTAACGTAATTCAAAGTATCATAATAAGTTTTGATTGTTTGAAAGAGGAATTTTTCCCCTGTTTTACTTTTTACAACATGAAAACAGTTTTTCTCAATATAACTTATAATCAGAGAATGTATAAACATTTTAATTTCATAACTTTAGTAAAATAACTATTTTGGGCATAAATGGCTTCTAATATGATGAACAACATCTCAAACATTTTTTAAATTGGAACTATTATTCTAAAGCTAACATTGTAGGAATAAGCTATATGATAAAAATAAGAGGAGACTCATTCTCTCTCTGTTATACATACAAAGCTAACATTTTAAATATTGAGAAGAAAAAAGAAATACCTTGTTTGGAATTTCCCCATACTTTAATTTGACCCACACCATCAGCAGAATAAAGTTTTGTTCCACAAGCATTCCAACAAAGAGTACAAACAGTAGAATTATGAGCTTCTAATTCTTTTAATAACTGACATTTTTCTAGCATCCAGATCCGAATTAAATGATCGTAACAAGAAGTTGCAAATAAGTGTTCATTTTTTGGATGAAATTTAGCACTATAAACATAAGATGGGTGAATAAATGCCTCTTTAAGACTCCAACGCTTAGTATCCCACATCCTATGAATAATAATAGATCAGAAAAATAAAAATAAAGGTATAATAATAGTATGTTATTATATACAAAACTAAAATAGAAGATTCAACAATGGTGATAAAGGTGGAAAAAGCCAGGATAATAAAATACATCATCATCTTTTAATTAAAGTTAAAACACCAGAAATGCTTAATTTATGTATACATAGAATATAAAATAATCATTAAGGGTCAAGATTAACTATGATTTGATCAATGAATTGATAAAAAATCAAATGTTCTCCATAAAATTAGTAAATTATATTTTTTACAGTTGAACATATAGGGTGTTTTAAAAAGACTGAAATAATATGTAATTTAGTTCAAGATTGATAAACAATGTGAATTGTTTACTTTGTATATTGTGTGGTTGTGAATTTAAATGTTCAAAATGAAGTAAGAAAAAAGATAATGTTGATACAATAATCATGCCATCAATTTTCAGAAAGTCAAATTTAAAAAAAATAAATTTCAAAAATAAAATGCTCAAAACAGCCCAAGATGTAGCATTGTGGATCAATATTTGTATACATTTATGTAAAAACAATTTGTAAAGCACATAAGGGTTACTTAAAAAAAACAGGAATTTGCAGCATGTTTTTCATTTATATCATTCAGGGTTTTCAATCAAATTTAATGCAACTTTCAGGAAACTTATAGTGATAATATTGCTACTAAGTGAAATTTCAGAAACTACATCTTTGAAAATTTCAAAGCATATTTACATATATTAGCTAAAATAAAGACCATTAAAGAATTCAAAATTTTTTAAACTTGTGAAAGTAAAATATCAATAAACTTGTGCACACAAAAATATGTTAATATATGTAAAATTTTAATTATAAAAAATATGATCCTTTCAATGGAAAACATAGTTCAAACAATTTTAATTCTAAGCTGCCAAATAGCAGTCAGAATTTTCTAATAAAATTTTAATGCCATAATCATACATGAAGAATATCTTTTAATTATTTAAAAATAAATTTGTTTGTAAATTTTGATATCCTTCAATTATTTCACCTTTTTGCAGCATAAGTATTTTGCCCCAAAAAGAGTCAAGCAAATACATTGTCTCAAATTTTGTTTTATTTTATTTCGCACTTATATTATATCCTTGTTAAATTTTCTGTTCCATGAACCTTGAAAACTCAACTGTTCCACTTTTGTGTAAATTTCACATATACTTAAAAAATAATTTAAAACTCCAAAATATGTTTAAAAAATTTAAATTTTGTTTTAAATTCTATAATAAAATAGTTAAACTTCAATAAAACAATAAAGTTATACATCTGTTATACTTTAAATGTGTTTGTAGATAAATTTACTTAAAAGTACTCAGTGAGCAGAGTAGAAACTTTTTTTGGTTACATTTTACCCAACCCATGGATGGAAGGATATCCAAATCATCTTTTTAATACTTTCCGACAAAGTTGAAAAATGTTTATGCTTTTGGTTTGTCTGGCCATCTGTCCACGCTCTAACTCTCATAAATATACTTGGATTGCCATGAAATTTTGACATTATTGATGTTTACCCTATTGAAAATGAAGTTTCTACCATGATTAGTTTATTTACAGGGATAGTCAAAAGTTTTCCATTAGATTATGGCCTACGGGAAAAAAGCATTTCAAATGAATTTTAAAGATATTGCACTTGGTCAAACATATTCAAATTTATATGCATTAATGAAGTGCACCAAAATATGCATTCTGTAAAATATACAGTGAAAAGAATAAATATTATTCATTTATGGGGCCACACAAAAGAATTTCATTACATAATAATAAAGAGGGAAATTGTGACATATTTTAATTATGGCAAACGATTTCATGTATAATCAAATTCATAAACATTGCTGAGGCTTAATATGAGTTATTTCATGCATAATACGAAGTGCAAAGCATTTACAAAGACACACAAATGATTTCAAATAGTATATTCTATTTGAAGTACTATATATTATGGATGATGGCTTTTGGACGGATGAAATGCTTTTTTAATTGTGATATGCACTTTCAATTTCACTAAATATATGTACATTATATGTTGTGCGTAAAAGCTAATAGCTACACAATTTTGATAAACAGGGTTACACAATTAATGAATATCAATGTAATTTATTTAAAAGTGTGTTTTAAATAAGTTATGCATTTTTACATTGAACTGCATTCAGTTCTCTATGTTTGTAGAATATACTGTATAACACCGTTAATCCACCCCAGCAAATGTGACGAAAAATCAAAAAATAATCACAGAGGGTGCTTAAACAGGATTTTTCTGCAATCTTTTCAAAATTTGTGTTTTATTAACAGGAAATTTGGAGGGTTTTTTCGGCAATATTTGACAAAATTTGCATGGGTTTTTTGGCGATATTTGACGAAATTTGCAGATTTATTCACGATATTTGATGAAATTTGTCTTTTTTTTCGCAATATTTAACAAAATTTACATTCCCCCCCATAATTCTTTAACAAAAATCACATTTTTCCTGCGATCTTTTGATGAAATTTGTGTTTTTTATGGAATTCTTTTTCGATGTGCATGTTTATTTCATGATGCTTTGATGAAATGTTTTTTCGTGATTCTTTAGTAAAATTTGTGTTTATACGGCGTATTGTTTTTGACAAAATTAGTATTTTATTGACGAACTTCACTTTTTTTGAGATTTTTTTTAACTTAAATCGCCTTTTTCCCACGATCGTTTGACTTAATTCATATTTTTACCACGATCTTTTGATGACAATCACATTTTTTATCACAATCCTTTAACGAAATGTGCTTTTTTGCGATTTTTTGACTGTGTTTTCATTGTAGATCTGACATACTGAAGTTTTTTTCCCTGCAATCTTTTGACAAAATGTGCGATTTTAGGCAAACCTTTAAGAAATTCACGATTTTCCCATGATCTTTTGACATATGCATTTTTCTAGAGATTTTTTTTTAATGCAATTTGTGTTTTTCAGTGATCCTTTGACAGCATTTTTTAAGATCTGACATAATTTGCATTTTTTCCTGTAATCTTTTGACGGAATGTTCTGTTTTTGACAATCCTTTGATAAAATTCATGATTTTTTCATGATCTTTTGAAGAAATTTGCATTTATTACATGATTCTTTGAAAAAACTCATGATTTTTCAACAATCGTTGGATATTTTCCTTTTTTTGAGAAATTCACGATTTTCCCAGAATCTTTTGACGTAATATGCATTTTTCCACAGATTTTTTTTTAATGCAATTTGTGTTTTTCAGTTGTCCTATGACAGCCCTTTTTAAGATCTGACATAATTTGCGTTTTTTCCTGTAATCTTTTGACAGAATATTTTGTTTTCGACAATCCTTCAATAAAATTCATGATCCTTTGAAGAAATTTGAACTTTTTACATGATTTTTTGAGAAAATTCGTGATTTTTCAGCGAGCATTGGATATTTCCCTTTTTTCCGCAACTCTTTGATGTATTTTCTGTTTTCTAGCAATGTTTTTACATAGTTTATGTTTGTTTAGCGATCTTTAAAAAAAGAGGGAGGGGGGGGGGCTTTCTAGGCATTTTTTAAAAATTTTAATTTTTTTTGTAAAGTTAGGAGAGGGCATTTACTATAAATAAAATGATATACAGGGTTACACAAGGAACTGGATACAGGGTCACCTATGGAAAATAATTTCTAGATGTGATTTAAGTAGTTTAAGGAATATTTTTGTTTGAATTAAATTTTAGAAAAATACTTTCATGTAATAAAGGTACTAGTTAAACTAAACGGCTGAACAAAAGTATTCAAGTATGTTTCAATCCAGGGTTACAAATTGGGAATTTTAAAAAAGGCGTCAAATGATGCTTATAATTTTTTTTTCTAGTGCCAAACAGCATTTCATGGTTCCAATTTTACATTGCATCATATTTTCTCATTTCTTTTTTCAACCATATTAACAATAATATTGCTTCTATTTTTATATTTTAAGGTACGAGGAAAGTGTATATATTAAACACTATCCCTCTGTCTTAATTACTAAATCAAAATAAAAACTGGCTTTCTATAAAACTGTAAAACCTGATTAAACTACAATATATGGATTCTAGAAAAATATTTAGCTAATTCTTTTTATGAAGTTAACATGAATACAAAAATTAAAATCATGATATTTAGTTTTTAAAATCAGGTATCTTAACTTGACTGTGCATTACACCGAAGTGCCATAAATTAAAGGACTTTTCAGCATTAAAATCTTCCAATTGGGGTCCATATAATTTTTAAAATGTGGCTTTGAAGTCTGTTTTATCTGTGATTGGTTAAAGTGAAGTCAGCTTACATTTGATTGACAGATGCATGGGAGTTTTAAACCGTCAAATTTCGGGAGTCAAATTTGATGACTAGATATAATTTTGTGGTCTTTAAATGCAATAATTTAGTTGCATTTGGTGACTAACAACTGCTAATTTCTAACCCTGTTTCAATCTATTAGTATAAATTGCTGAAAGAAATATTCCAACCAGTTAGGTGTTTTATTTGCTAAACAAAATTTCTCCATTATATAGTATATATATCAACGAACATATCAATTACTGGACTGTTCAAAAATATTGGAATACATATTTAGCTATGGACAGTAACACCTTATTTCCCTGGATAAAGAAGTTTTGTTAAAGATTTCAAGAAATGCTGAAAGTGTTTCATAATTTATGCTTAATGCATGATTTTTCTTACTTGTTTTTATATTAACTTGTGTTGCTAATCAGTGATAAATTGTCAAATAATATAAACATGAATGTATTATTTGACAATTTATACATGAAAGGATAAAACCTAAAGCCTTTTTAAAATTTAAACTTAAAATTAAAATTCAAAAACTTAAAGTTCCCAATTAATATTTTTAACTTTAATCTAAAATTTAAATGCCCCTTCTTTTAACCTTAATTCTAATACTTAAAGCTATTTTGCCCCTGTTAATGTTCTTTCCCAACCTAACATTTATTACTTTCAGAGATCATTTTTGGATGTTCTTTAAGATTAAAAAAGATGACGTAAACGCAATTCTTAATTTGTAGAATCAGCATTCAACCCTGGAAAACCGCGCCTAACAACGTCATACTGCCCAGATATTTCTTAACCAATTAAAATTAGAGTAATACCCATTATTTAGTATCGCGACCTGGTAGAAATAATGCGAATTAACAGCCTTTAAATAGCGGGAGCGCCTAAAACAAGTGGCTTTTTGACCCTAACACTTGCCTAATAAAATGCCGCCCAAGGAAACGAACTTTTAAACAGAAAGCGTCAAGTTGCAGGGAACTGGTTTCTCCCAAGAGATCTTCCAAAAAAGGATTAATAAACCAGGCCCCAAGTGAAAATGTTGTGTCGTTATTTCTCTCTCCATCACACCTCATGATTCAACAAAAATAACGGCTTATCAATGGTAGAACACCACAATCGTTCCCCGGCCATTCGGACGATTGATTCGGCGCGATCGCCAAAGTTCTCTCCCCGGCACTTCCACGCTGGACGCGACGGATCTCTGAGCCTCATCGCCTGAAGGCACGCATCTCTCCACGACTACATCCCTCTCCTCGATTGATGACGGTCCCACGAACGTATGCCAAGACTCGGGTTCCTTACAAAGAGTCAGTGAGGATAAAAACCTGACAAGCGAAACGAAACCTGGAGAAATCGCTCTGCGTCCAGGAACGTGATCGGCGGATACAAGCGGTACCAGATGTCCTCTCAGTCCGAAGACTAGTGCCGGAATACGGCATGATCTTTCGCCAAAACGCGATAACTACGGTTGTGTGGTGTGACGTGACTTTCGTTCTGCAAACCCTGTGAGTGCGCCGCGCTCCTATCACCTGTGCAAAGATTTTGTTTCAAAGGGAAAGGAGAAGTATCTCGGATCAAACTCCGATAGTTTGAACATTTAAAGAGAAAAAAGAAAGAACAGAATGTGCGCGTGTATTTTTATTTATTTTTTTTCCGTTCCATTTTTTTCTATCAATCGCAGATTATTTTCCAAGGTAAGATGTTTTATTTAATATGAAAAGTTAGAAGGAGCAAATTCAGGCATTTTATTAAAAAAAAAAAAAAGTAAAGTTGATTTTTTTTTTTTTTTTTTGTACTTTGTGTTTTTATAAAAGTTATTTTTAGTATGTAGTTAAGAGTTTAATCATAGAAAAAGAAGAGTGAACTAAGAATGAACATGATAAAATATTTTTATTTTATTTTTAATTTTTGCTGTAAAGTTCGTTTTGCATTTGTTCAATTCTGCTCCTTTCAAGTTGAAAAAGATAAATAAAAATTATCTTTTAAATTAAGATTCATAATTTGAGTTATAAAAAATGATTTAAATATCAGGTTACTATTATTTTACTATTATATTTGGAATTATTTAATGTTATTTGTATGTGTTACTATGTTGGAATATATTATGATTTTGTGAGATTTTATTTGTAAACATCATGAGTACTGCCCCACCATCAGAGAAAGTAGGCGACCCCCTCAAAAATGATGATGTGGTTCCCGAGACTCCGGGAAAGGAAATTAATGGAGCAAATTCTCAGTCCTCAGGTAATAGTGAAGGCACATGTCGAAAAGATCCCGAAATTGTGCCATTCTCTCCGGACTCGAAGATGTTATGGATTCCTTGGCTGCGATACTTTGAGTCAGTTTGTGTAGAGGAACACAAGGATGATTTGTGGAAAATCCGCAACATCCAAAAGTATCTAAAAGATACCGCGCTTACCTTATATATCAACAACTGTCTTCATGTCCTCCATTGGTCAGAGTTAGTGTTATTGTTCACCGAACATTACACTACTCCTGATACACTATCATTGACAGATTTCTCCCAGATCAAATTTAAATTTGGAGGTGACTTAAATGAATATTACCACCAAAAAACTAAAGTAGGATGCACTTTAGGTTTAGATCAGCGTTTCATTTTGGATGGTCTTACTGATGGACTGCCAGTAGAGATGAAACAGTTGGTAGTAACAAATGCACCTGCAGATGTCAATGAATGGAGAGAATTAGTATTTAAATTAAGTAAATTGCAGTTAGAGCAGAAAGATAAAACAGACAGGAAGACTGAGCCCAACCCTCAGCATCCCCCTCAATATCGACAATGGAAACCTTTTAAATCCCATATTGACCATGGACAAAATTCCTACCGACCATGGAATTATCATGTCCCATACCAATCACCTCAAGTTCGACATTTTAACCCAAACCCACAAAGAAATACATTTAGACCGATGCAACCAATTCCCCCAAGATCTATGCAGACCGATCAACAACGCCCAAACCTACATTATCAGGCTACGTTGCCACCAACGCCTTGCCGGGTTTGTCTAAATGTGGGCATTTCGAATGCTTATCATTGGATGCGAGATTGCCCTTTTCGTAAACAAACGCTGAATGTTACTGCCCTAGCACCAAATCCAAGTGTTTCAACCCATAATCTAGATCAGACTGATAATGAGTTTCAACAAAATACAGAAGAGAGCCAATGACAATTAATAATACCCGGGTATATCAAAACACATAATGGATCCAAACAAAAAATTAACAATTGTCAAACAGCTACTCATGTGAAAAGTGAAAACTCATTACCATGTTTGATAGATACAGGTAGTTCTATCAGTGTAATGCCATATCATTTAGCCCATAAATTTAATCTAAAAATATCTAAAGTTCAAAAGAGTATTTCAGTCGTACAAACTCAAGGTGTTCTAGCTTTGAAAGAAAAATGCCTTGTCAGTTTGCAATTAGGACAAATAACTCAAACCATTGAACTGTTTATAATTCATAACTCTTTACCATATGTTTTAATTGGGCTACCACATTGTGAATTGTTTAGATTAAATATTGATTGCTCTAAAATGCAAATCCATCAAAATAACAAAAAAATATCACTTATGCGTAATATTTCAAAAAAATCATCCCACCATACTTTGCATTTGTCAGAACCATATATCCACCCGCTAAAAGCAGAGAGCCAAAATGCAGAGATATTTGAAGAAAATTTTGAACCAGAGTTGTTTGAAACCTCTGACCATGGGCCCAAAGTTCAGTTGGCTAAAGAACAACTACCTGCTCTTCTCACCAAATATGTCTGTATTTTTGCAAAAGATAAGTATGATGTAGGCTGTGTGAATATAGAACCCCAAAGAATCCATTTAACCTCTGACCTTCCCATTTCACTTAGGGCTTACCGTACATCACCCAAAGAAGAGGAAGAAATCCGAAACCAAGTCCAAAATTTGTTACAGGCAGGAATCATTAAAGAGAGTTGTTCCCCTTATTCGTCGCCTGTCACTTTAGTTTACAAGCGCGAAGAAGGGAAGAAAACTCGTTTATGTGTAGATTTCAGAAAATTAAACGCTATTACCAAGACAGACGCAGAACCCCTACCCCGAATTGATACCCTTTTGGATAAATTAGCACAAGCTAAGGTCTTTTCCACTCTCAACTTGGCCAGTGGATATTGGCATATACCTATCCACCCTCGAGACACCGAAAAATTGGCATTTGCGACCACTTTCGGTTTATTTGAATGGTTGCGATTACCTTTCGGATTAAAAAACGCACCTGGGATATTCAACCGCTCACTCCGAAGAATCTTTAATAAGTACAAAATTAATTTTGAATGTAGTTATTTTGATGATGTTATTGTATTTTCTCAAAATGAGGAAGAACATTTGATGCATTTAGAGACATTATTTAATATTTGTGTCCAAGAAAACCTCAAATTAAAGTTATCAAAGTGTAATTTTGTTAAATCAACAATTAATTTCCTTGGTTATGAAGTTTCTAATGGATGTATTACCCCTGACAATCCTAATGTAGAAGTTATTAAGAAATTAAAACCACCAACCAATGTAAAAGAGTTGCAACGCTTTTTGGGATCTATTAATGTCTATAATAAATTTATTCCTAAGTATGCCGAAATTAGATATCCTCTCAACCAATTGTTAAAGAAAAATGTCCCCTATGTATGGGACCAAAATTGTCAATATTCTTTTGAGAAACTAAAACAGGCTTTGATTGAAAAACCTATCTTAAGATTGTTTGATCCCAAAGTGCCTTGTGAACTGTTTGTAGATGCCTCAAGTCTTGGAGTAGGGTGTGTTGTGAAACAGGTAGATGAAAAGGGAAAATTACACCCAATAGCATATCACTCTAGAAATCTTCGAGATTATGAAAAAAATTATGCTATAACGAAATTAGAATGTTTGGCAATTGTGGATTCCTTGGATAAATTTTATCATTATTTACATGGTCAAAAATTTGTCATCCATACGGACCACGCGGCACTTACCTGGCTCAAAAATGTTAAAAATTTAAGAGGACGTCTTTTCCGCTGGTCTCTCAAACTTAGTATGTTTGACTATGAAATCAAATACCAAAAGGGCTCCACTAATGTTGAAGCTGATATGCTATCAAGACAACCTGTTTCAGAAAATGTACACCATGTTATACATCTCCTTGACTTGAATGAAGTAAGAAACAGCCAGAAAAAGGAAAATGTAACAGCAGATGGTAAAAAATACACTGAAGTAAATGATGTTGTTGTAATTAAAAAGAAAAGTTTGTATAAGATTGTTGTCCCCATGTGTTTACGGTTACCCCTCTTAGAAAAAACCCACACACAATTTGGCCACCCTGGTATTTATAAAATGATAAATTTAATTTCCCCACAGTATTATTGGCCTAATATCAATCAGGACATTGAAAATTTTATAAAACATTGTCATACATGTCAAATAAACAAAAAGTGTAAACAAAAAAGATTTGGCATGTTACAATTGATGCCCCCAACAGATATACATTTTGAATGCTTGGCATTGGACTCTGTTGGCGGATTTAATTACTACAATTCTACGAAAAAATATTTGCATTTGGTGGTTGACCATGCAACTCGCTATGTGTGGGGCTTTCCTTCAAAAAGTGTAACTACTGAAACTTATACAAACATTTTGAAACAATTATTTCAACTACAAGTACCAGAAAAATTGTTAACTGACAGAAATGGAGCATTTACAGCTTCCAGATTTAAGAGATTTCTTCGTACTTACAATGTTAAACACAGATTGACAAGTAGTCACCACCCCGAAACGAATGGAAAAATTGAACGCCTAAATCAGACTATTGTAACCAGATTAAAGTGTAAAGTTAATTCTTCTTCTAAGAAAGTATCCTGGACTAAACTGTTAGATGAAGTCTTAGTTGAATATAACAATACTCCTCATTCTGTAACTCAATTTACCCCTAGTTATTTATTGTTAGGAAAATTGCCATATGATCCTCCTTTGCCAAATAATAGTTATTATCCTCCAGTTGATGAAGCTAGAAAATTGGCTAAAGAAAGAACAATTGCTTACCATAAGAAAAATAAAGTCCGCTATGATGCTCGTTTTCTTCCTGTAAAGTTTAAAGTTGGTGACCTTGTAATGTATGAAGAATTTCATTATCCTAATACCCGTAAATTAACTTCCCCATATTCTGGACCATACACCATTCTGAAACAACTTTCTGAAGTCACTTTTGAAATCGATAAACCCAGCCCACATTTTAAGAGAAATTCTGAAATTGTGAATTGAAAATTATAGCAAGTTTATATTTTTACTTAGTAGCTATAGTTTTCAGAGGTCTGACATTTTTGTATTTTGGAGTTAGCCTCGAATTAAGCCTAAAGCTGGATACTGTACATTGTTAGAAAAGGTGCGACCTAAGAATTAAGTAGAGAGAGAGAGAAAAAAAAAAAAAGAGTTTTTATAGTATTATAATTAGTATTATGTTATATAGTGTTTTATTATATAGTGATTATATTATATAGTGTTAAAATTGTGTTGTGTTGTAATTACTTTTGGTGATATTTCAGTGTCAACATACAGTATTTTCAGGAAAAAAAAAATGTGCATTTATTATACAATTGTATTTTGCTGATAATATTGAATATCATATTTTTTGAGTATTTTGCTATTTTTACCCATGTTTAATGTCAATAACTTGTGTGTGTTTTAGTATTTTATTTTTGAATATTTTATTATATTATATAGTGTTTCAATTTTACATAAAGAATGTTTCCAAAGGACTTTCCTTCATAAAAACTTTCAACCAAAGGAAACATCAGACATTTAGAAAACTGTTTAGTGGGAAAAAAAAAAAAAGTTTATTTTTTAAATGTTATGTATTTTAGTCAATATGTGTTTCATTATTTTAAGTGTTGATATTTTAATTAATATTTCTTTTTGTTGTCCTTCTCGAGAATGTCCCTTAAATACTGCAGCATTATTCATCACACATTATCTGTCACATTATTCATAGCATTATCCATAACATTATCAGTGTTCATGTTATTCAATGCCAAAATATTGACAAATCTTTTGTTGTAATATAGTGTTTTTTATGTAAAGAATAATGTTTTCATATAACCTTTTTCATGTAACCTGTAAATAATGTAGAAACTAGGTCCAGCTGGCTTGATGTTTTAAAACTGAAAACCACTTAATAATAAGGAAGAAACCCAAACCCAGGTAAAGAATTTAGGGGAGCTGAGACCCACAGACCTCGCAAGCAAGATCTGTGGCTCTTGTTTTAGTGGGGGGGGGGGGGGGGGCATATGAAAGGATAAAACCTAAAGCCTTTTTAAAATTTAAACTTAAAATTCAAAAACTTAAAGTTCCCAATTAATATTTTTAACTTTAATCTAAAATTTAAATGCCCCTTCTTTTAACCTTAATTCTAATACTTAAAGCTATATTGCCCCTGTTAATGTTCTTTCCCAACCTAACATTTATTACTTTCAGAGATCATTTTTGGATGTTCTTTAAGACTAAAAAAGCTGACGTAAACGCAATTCTTAATTTGTAGAATCAGCATTCAACCCTGGAAAACCGCGCCTAACAACGTCATACTGCCCAGATATTTCTTAACCAATTAAAATTAGAGTAATACCCATTATTTAGTATCGCGACCTGGTAGAAATAATGCGAATTAACGGCCTTTAAATAGCGGGAGCGCCTAAAACAAGTGGCTTTTTGACCCTAACACTTGCCTAATAAAATGCCGCCCAAGGAAACGAACTTTTAAACAGAAAGCGTCAAGTTGCAGGGACCTGGTTTCTCCCAAGAGATCTTCCAAAAAAGGATTAATAAACCAGGCCCCAAGTGAAAATGTTGTGTCAATATTTCTCTCTCCATCACACCTCATGATTCAACAAAAATAACGGCTTATCGATGGTAGAACACCACAATCGTTCCCCAGCCATTCAGACGATTGATTCGGCGCAATCGCCAAAGTTCTCTCCCCGGCACTTCCACGCTGGACGCGACGGATCTCTGAGCCTCATCACCTGAAGGCACGCTCTCTCCACGACTACATCCCTCTCCTTGATTGATGACGGTCCCAAGAACGTATGCCAAGACTCGGGTTCCTTACATACATATATGATACAATTTATGGCTGTGTAATTGAGATTCAAATAATAATAATAATAAAATAAAGTAAACAAGTATATCCACATAAAAACTTTATTCCTAATTTTTTCAAATATTTTTGGGTATGTGCTTATGGATATGTCTTTGTTAGACCTATTAGGCATTTTTAGAGGCATGTGCAAAAAACGAAAAAATTCAATGTAGTAAAAAATTATTTTACATATTGTTATATTAAGAACATTTTGAAAGAAGGGAAAATAAGCATACAACAAACATGCATAAACCCAATTTTAAGATTGCAGAATTAAGAGAGCCTACTGTATACATAAAATATATATGTATGAATATAAGTATGTGCCTTTCAATAGCTTGCTTCCTTATGAGTTAAAACTGGCAATTTTTTAAACAAGTTTTTTCACTATCATTGTCAAACAATACTTTTTTATGTGTAGGTACAAGAAAATGTTACTATCAACGTCTTAAAAATGCTATTAGGACATTAATTTTATACATTTAAAATGTCCAGATATTTTATAAACAACATGAAAAAATATAATTATTACACAAAGAACCAATGCAAAATTGTCTTATCCCACAGAAAGCAATTTTACTATATTTTAAAATATAAAAACAAGGTGAGTCAGGTACTTGAGAATACATATTGCAGATGAAATATCAACTTGTATATTACAGTTACAAATCTTTTCCTGCTACATGTAAACATGTTAGAACCTAGACTAACTGAGGAATTGAAGAGGTATGCTGTCAATGGCTCATTGGCTGAAAAGTGCTTCGATTTAGAGATTGCCACATTTTTTAAACTTGAAGAGTCATTTGTCTTTAATGTCAAAGGAAAGAACTGAAGGTTTCCAGGTTTCATGTGGCAAACTTTTCATGCAGGAAACGACATTATTAGCAATAAGAAATCATCAACAGACCAGAATTTGTCTGTCAAGTTGATGAAAATACTATGAAGGCAACAAGGGCACTTGCTAGAAGAGATGCAGGCTGATGAGGCTACAATCTGATGTGTGATTCATGAGAAATTTCATTAGAGGCTGTAAGTGATGAGGAGAAAGCAATTCTTGTCTGAGAGAACCAGGAATAATCACCTGACCAGAGACAAATGCCTCCTTAACAAGTTGAAACATCTAAAGATATTAACCAAATGGTTTATTAAATATGTGGTATAGTTGAGAGGGACTCCACTAGTCATTTGTACAGCAATGTGCAGCCCTTAAGGCAGCCGTTGTGTATGCAGTGGTATATGTTCCCAACACTCATCTGATAATTACCAGAAGTCAATTTTGACAGACTGTAGAGGTGGTAATTGGGGCTGGCAGTAGTTTCAATGAATGATGTCATCCAGTGTGTATGTGGTCACCTGACTGTACAGTATGTGCTCTATAGTTGGTGTATATTCCTGTCTGAAAGCAGTCGTTGATTTCTTGTCAAATACCTGACTAACACTACACATTCAAAAATTAAAGCTTAGACCATAAATTTCAATTGAAAGTCTGTAAAATCATTTACTATTAATACAGACTCCTTTTTGGAACCAAACAATGAATATATGCATTACATATAACAAAACTTAGATTTAACAACTTACTTAACACTATAATCACCAGATGCACTTAAAAAATATTTGTCATTATGTGACCAGTCTAAATCATAAATTAGCTCTGAGTGAGCCAAAACTTTATGAAGTAATTTCCCACTTGGAATCTGTAAAAAAAGTTTCAAAATAATTAAAAGGTCCTTTTTTAATTTTTAAACATTTTATAGCTATTAGTTATATGCATAAAAAAAAAAAAAAACAATTGGGGAATGTAATAAAATTCTGATATGGCTTCTCTTTTTTTTCATGAAATCTAATAACTATTTTTTTAAAAAATTTAAAAGTAAGGTGACTATAATACATGTTTCATAAATCTTTCAATTAACAATATGAATAAAAGAAAATATTAAATAGCATATAAATATACCAGGTGATTCAAAAGTCAGGACGAACTTTAAAAACAAATCAAGATACAAAAATACAGTTTGCACCAAATGGATGAAAAAGAAACCAGGTTTTGTGTGACTACCCCCCCCCCCCAAAAAAAAAAAAAAAAAAAATAGTTCTATTGGCAACCAACAGATGACGCTGTTGATTTCTGAATTGCAAATGCGACAGGCACTTCAAACAGTCACTTTTATGCAAGATGGAACACCACCTCATATTGCTCTGCCTGTGTAACACATGCTATGCTCAATATTTGGGGGAGGATCGCATTATCAGTTGCTACTTTAATCATGCATGGCCTCCAGGATCTCCCGATCTGGCACCCTGGGACTTTTGACTGGGGGGTTTATTGAAGTCAAAAGTATACCATGACCAATTGGCATCACTAGCAGCACTGAAAGATGCCATCCCCCAAAATGTCTCTGCCATAACGCAAGAAATGCTACTCTATGCTGTGAACGGTGAGGTGTCTCATCTCACAACTGTACTTCTGAATTATGGACAGTACATTGAACATTTACTGTGGTACTAATTAATTGTAATTAAGCTGAATTGTAAGTTGCCAACATTTTTTTCATTTGTAAATCATCTTTTTGTGCATTAAATCACTATAGTGCCATCTGTTGGTCACCAACAGAACTTTTTTTTTCATTGTCGCACAAAACCCGGTTTCTTTTACATCTGTTTGGTGCAAACCGTATCTTTCTATCTTGATTCATTTTCAAATTATTCATTTTTAAAGTTCGTCCTGACTTTTGGATCACCCGGTATTTCAAATACCTATTCAATACATGTATCTTCTCTATCTCATATCTCTAGTAACATACAAAATGAATAAAACATTTCAAAAATGAAATTAAGGCAAAATACAGTAGAACACTGCTAAACTGAAACGATTTTATTTAAAAAAAAAAAAATATTTGAGCTGATTAATTGAAAAGATTAACTTTTGAAATTTTCTGGATTAAAATGTATAGACGTTAGAATTAACCAAAAATGGCAGTAAAGCATGTTTTTTATTTAATAAAAAATATGAATAGAATAAAAAAATATTCAACAATGCAACAAATGTAGATGAATATAAATGAAATATAACACTAACAAGGAAGGTCTCCATTGGGGGCATACTCAGAATTTTTTGAAAAAAATACGAATTAAACTACTCATGTAGGTAATAAAGGATCAGTGAAAATTAGCGGCGGAATTACATTATTAGATATGTAAAAAAATAAAATAGTTTGGGATAATTGGCGTGAAAAGCTGAAAGCGACGCGGGATTTGGCGAGCAGTGCATTTCCTCGCCAAAAGCAGATGATTTTAATGAATCTGAAAATTGATTTTAATTGACTTCACTGTTAAAAATCTGCAGCATTTACTGCAACGTCACTCCACTACTTTTATAGAATATCTCTCTTCTGACCAATGAGAATGCTCCATAGCACGATGAATTGACCGTGTCATACACTGTTAAAAATCTGCTGCATTTTGTTGCAACGCACTCCACCACTTGTATATAATATCTCTATTCCAACCAATGAGAAAGCTCCATTTCACGGCCAAGTAACCGTTTTCTATACAAGCAAGGGAGTGCGTTGCAACAAAATGCAGCAGATTTTTAACAGTGTATTTTTCAATTTGGAACAATTTTAATCAATTTAAATTGTGTTTTAAATGATAAAATATAATAATTTCATTTTGTTATAAGTACATATAAACGTATATGACAAAATTACACTTAAAGTAAAGTAAAAATTCAAAACTAAAATTACTTAAACTTATTTAAATAAATTGACCATAGAAAGTTTTTTCTTTAAAAAGTATTCGAAGCATAAAAGCGTATTTTTCAAAATTTCGTTTTTTCGCCAACCGGAGATAAATCGCCAAATAAACGAAATTTTTATTATTTTTTTACGGACGTTATAAGGAGGTTCCGCCGAAATTTTTTTATAAGCATATATAACTATATGAGAAGAACATTCTATAATTTTTCCAGATTTTTCTGAGTATGCCCGTATGTAGACCTTCCTTGTAAGTCTACTCGTAGAATCCATCTTAAAAAGAATCTTTAATATCAATTCTCTTGTCATTCACTATAAAATTCTTTTCCAAAATGCAAAAAGTATTCAATTTAGATGATAAAATTTATTTTTCCTTTCAACAGTTGGATTTCTCAAATTATCTATAGAAATTTCTTTCCTATGGGTTGTTATATAATTCTTCATTCCATTAGATTATTATAAACACCAGGAGGAATTAAACAAGGACTACTATATTTTCAAAAAGTTGTGCCTAATTATCTACTATGCCGAACCTTGGAATGCTGGATTAGAGGATGCTTATTATACTACATTATAACTTACAATTTTTTTAGACGCATCTTTTTCTTTTCTATTTCTATCAGAATTTTGGATAATTCAAATTCTTTGCACCATAATTTTCAGCCTATAATCTGCAGCTGCAATTTTTAGCCCATATAAAAAATAATAGCAGGTAATCCACAACAGTGCATAATCTGCATATTATACACTGGGCTATATGAAGATTAAGTCACCACATTTTTTCTCTTACTTTGATATATAGAAAAGCCTTTTCAGGGCTGCCAGCAACTTTGGTACAAAATAGTAGGGACTTAGGGACTTAATGATTAAAAATTAGGGACTTTTTAGGGACGAAAAGTCTGAAATAGGGACCTTTTAGGGACTTGAAAAATAAACAATATTTATATAAATCAAATACAATTTTTAACAAATAAAAGCCAATTTTTTTTAACTTTTATTTAATCAAATATAATATTTACAAATTTCTTAAATTAACCTTCTTTAGATTTGTTACTCATAAAATTTGTAATTAAATTATTTTTTCTAATTTATAACACTAGACAAGCTATCAGCTTTATCCCTTTTTACTTTCAGTTCTTTGTTAGCTGTTATACCAGCTGCAATCAAGTTTTAACCACTTTAGCTTCAGTTAAATTTCCTTTTTCTAAAGCAATTTTTAACCATTCATTGATCAATCTGCCCAATACAGTTACTTCTTCATTCACATTTTTGTTTAAATTTTCCAAAATTTTGTCAAGAACTACAATTGTACTTTTATCTTTTTCAGCTTCTTTTTTTTCTGATTTCTTTTTCTTCTGTAGCTTTTTCCACTTCAAGTTGTACTTTCCTTTTTTTTTCTTTTTCTCTCTCTTCATTTTCTAGGTAACTTTGATAATTTTGATATGCAATTTTAGCCTTTTTTATCACTTTACTAGTTACTGGTACTAGAGCTGCATGGTTTTCATAATGATGTCTTAAAGCATCTGCTAAGTTTAGCCTAGCATTTAGCATCCGTTCTTTCATAGAGACCCAGTCTTCGGAAAAAATTTGATGTGAAAGCGAAAATCCTCGTTCTATATCTGCACTGCCATGGTACAAACTGAGGCTACTCTTCAAAATAAAGAGAGAGATTTGGATATTTTAATCCTCCCTTTTCCTCTTTAGCGTTAATAAAAGTAGCCCAAAATGAATCAATCCTATTTACTTTAGATTCTTCTTGACTGAGCTTGCAAATTTTCCATTCATCCAAGAGGGCATCAATCTCAATGTTTATAGGCAATTTTTGTGCAAGTTTAGCAATATTTTTTAAACTTTTCGGAGTACTTTTGAATTCTGGGTTAAAGCAACTGAGATATTTCGATTTTGATTTTGCAAAAAATTCTTATTGTAAATATATTTACCAGAAGCTATATAATGACGTTGCACATCACTTAAAACATAACCTTTATCTTTTTCAGATAATTGCAAAAACTCTTTGTAATTCTTCATTAAAAACAATATCTCTTGGAGAGATTAAATTTTTACTCTCAAAGGGATCTTGACTGACATCATCCTTGAAAGATTTAATGGCTGACTGTTTGTAAATACGCACTGCTACTTTAATGATAAGACATTTTATTTCATCATACACTAAGTGGATCAGAGGATCTTCCCTTTGGAAAAATGCAGTAAACTGGGTAAATAGTTTGGCACTGGATACAATAAACAGTAACTGACATTTCATTGTTTTCTCCTTCAAATATTCAACATTTTTTTTGTAGCTGACTGTATTTAGTGTCCTTTGTTCTTTTCTAGATGAAATATATTTTAATAAATACTCATGGAGACAATTCCATTGTTCTAACAACCAATTTGCTGCAGGTTACAGAGTTAACCATCTGCTTGGCACATGTTTCATAAATCTATGTGCAGGAACATTTAGTTTTTCCTGTATAAAACTAAAATCTTCCCACCTGGATGGCCAGTCATTAAAATAGTTATATACTAAAAATAATAAAATCAGACACATCACATCCATCAGGCCTAGAAGCGACTTTTTTCAAAAATATTATAGGAAATATAGGAATTTTTTTGAAGAAAATATAGGAATTTTATAAGAAGTTTCATTTATATGTAAATATATTGACACACGTTTTAATATATTTAAACATGTGTATCAACACAGACATCAACATTGTAAAAACTATAACATGAATAAACTATTTAAAGTTCATTCCTGACTATTTCAGAAATTTTTAGCATACTTTAGGATTAAAATACTGGTTTCAGGAATAGTGCGCTTTTTCGTTTTTTTCAGCAATATTTAACACTTATTACAATTATTTTCTGAATCATCATCACTTATATAATTTGCATTTATGAACACAAACATAATTGAGATAAAGGTTATAAATGATTTTTTTGTAATAAATTTAAATGAAATGAGTTTCTGTAGTAAAAGAAATTCAAAGTTCTAAAAAACCCTGAAATTCACGGCAAATTTTATGAAAAGTTACAGCAAAGAGGGAGAGAGGAAATCCTTCCCTACATTAATTATACATTTTTTCAACGGCATTCCCAGGGGTTTTCTTTTTCTTTTTTTTTGTAATGCTTTGATGGAATTTGCATTTTCCCTTTGATAATTAGGGGAAAATACCACCTTTCTCATGATCTTTTAATGTAAAAGTTTTTAAAAACTTTTTATTTTAAATTCTCTGGTAAAATTTGAATTTTTTCCGCAATTTTTAGGCAAAAATCACGCTTTTTTCACTATTTTCAGGTGATAATTGGGTTCTTTTTGCAATCTTTAGACAAAAATTGCTTTTTTTTTTTTCATGATCTTAAGACGAAAATTCCATTTTTCTCGCGATTTTTTGATGAAATCGCCTTTACCTGGCGATCTTTTGATGAAAATTGCATTTACCTCACGATCTTTTGGCGAAAGTCGCATTTTCCTCGCAATTTTTTGGCGAAAATCGCTTTTCCTTGCAATTTTAAGACAAAAGTCGCATTTTTCTCACGATATTTTGACAATAAACATGTTTTCTTGAGATTTTAAAACAAAATTAGAGTTTTTTCACAACTTTTTGATTAAAAAATGCGTTTTTCTCACAATTTTTAGACGAAAATAGTGTTTTTTTTGCAATCTTTGGACGAAAATTGCGTTTTTCTCGCAATTTTTTGACAATAATCATGTTTTTCTCACAATCTTTTGATAAAAATCCAGTTTCTTTTCAATCTTAAGACAAAAATTGCAGTTTTTCACAGTCATTTGGCAAAAATCTCGGCGAAGATTTCCTTATGAAAATAGCATTTATACAAGACCCCTAGACGAAAATCACGTTTTTCTCATGATCTTAAGCAAAAATAGTGTTTTTCTAGTGATATTTTGATAAAAATCGCATTTTTCTCGCAAAATTTTGCCGATAAAGGCGTTTTCTCAAGATTTTTAAACATAATTGCGGGTTTTTTTCTTGACTCTTTGACCAAAATTGCAGGGTTTTTTTACTACAATTTTTTCATTTTTTCCACTATGATCAGTTATGTGCTATCATCTACAATATTAAATTTTAGTAAATTTTCTTGATAAATTTTGGTAAAATGTAAGGAAAAAATTAACTTAGACACAGTATAGATAAAAAAAGGGACTTTTAGAGACCTCTTAGTGAAAATAGGGACTTTTAGGGACCAAGTTAAAAAATAGGGACCTTTTAGGGAAATAGGGACCAACTGGCAGCCCTGCCTTTTCTATGTCTCATGAAATTCCAGTTTGGTATTTCTGAAATGTGTTTAAAATACAAGGGATTACAGTAAAACCTCCGAAGAGCGGCCATTGTTGGGACTGGGTAAAAGTGGCCGCTTCTTAGAGGTGACTGGTATATAGAGGTTTTGCTTCAACTTATTAGAAAAATCAAACAAAACTAATTAATTCAATAAAATACTACAAATAAGTATAATTTTTTAAATTATTTTTCACATTAAAGAAATCTGTTAGTTTCACATATTTTGTATATTTCGAACTTATTTTTTTTCAATCGATAGGATAATATCTGTGGTTTTATTGTACAAATCTTTAACGTTCTTATTTAGAACAAAAAATTTAATGTCTCGAACATTTGCAAGGACTTCTTCATAAGACTTTATCTTGGTCTCTTTTTCAATTTCCGCAACTTCCTCACTTAAAGTTTCAACTTCCTCTTCTTTCATCAAATCATGACCTATTTTGTGTATGCTTTCGTAAGTGCAAATACGGGTAAATGATTATCAATAGAAATAAATTCATCTGACATTATGTCGGTAATTTTTGCTGCTTTAAATAATGCGTCTAACTCACTATCACAAAGATCGTTATTTGATTGTTTTTAAAAGATATTACCGACATTTGAAAGTTTCTAAAAAGGAAATTAAACCTCATAAATTTTGAAAATTTAAACATTTATATCTTTTTTATTAAATATCAAAAATCAAAGAAATAAAATCCGGAGCGACCGCCCCTTTCACATGGTGCTGGATGAATAGGTGTAATGTCGCAATTTACACTGGTGTAAGAAATTAAGAGAATTTCCATAGTTGATCTACGATCTCCAGAACTATTGGACAGATTTTAATTAAATTTGGTGCGAACATAGATTGATATAATGCAAACAAAATACACATTCAACAGTTATAATAGGCACACATATTCGTGCGTAACACTCATAGAAGTCTGAAGGTCTGAAACAGCAATTGCAGAATACACAAAAGAAATGGATTAATAGGGGGTATAGTTCCCTCTTACAGCCACATAGGCCTCGCAGCATGATGTCATACTGGAAAGAAGGCAGATTATCAGTACCTGTGGCAATAGGTCCCACTCATTCAGCAATGCTGTTTTCAGTTCCTGGATGCTTCTCGGAGGGGGGTTGCGAGTTGCAATTGCCCTCACCAGCGCATCTCAGATGTGTTCTATAGGGTTGAGGTCTGGAGACCTGGCTGGCCAATCCATCCAGCGAATATCCTCACTCTCGAGAAATTCATCGACCAGAAGAGCTCTATATGAACTCGTGTTATCGTCCTGTAAGATGAACTCGGGACCCACTGTACCCCAAAAAGGTGAACATAGGGCTCCAAGACCTCATTCCTATACCTCACACCAGTCACAGAGCCTCTGTCAAAGACGTGGAGAGGAGTTTGGCCGTCCCATATGATGCCTGCCGAGATCATTACACCACCATTGCCATAAATGTTGATTTCGTGGACATTGGAGGGTAGGTAGCCTCTCTCCATATGAAACTACGGCGGGAATCGGTGTTTAGGCTATGACGGGACTTGTCGGAGAAAACTAATGTCACCCATTGCTCCATATTCCAATCACTGTGCTGCCTGCACCATGCTAATCGGACTCTCCTGTAAGTAGACGTGGGCAGAACACAAACAGACGGTCTTCTGGCAAACAACTCTATATCTTTCAGTCTTTTGGAAACAGCAACTGCTGTTACACGGATTCCTGTGGCTGCATACAGGTCCCAATCGAGATGAGAAGTGGCATTCCCTCTTTTCTCTGGCAGTCGTGGCTCTTGGACGACCTTGCCCAGGCTTTCTCTCGATGGAACCAATCCTGGAACTGTTTCCATAGGTTACACACGACACTGGGCATTAAATTAAACTCTCTGCATTTCTAGACTTGCGATTGGTCTGCCTCTAGTGTCCCCACAATTCATCACCTCATTCCATCATCTAAACGTTGGTGGTTACTCATTTTTACTGTTCGAACTGATTTTAACTAGATAACATCATGAAATTCGCTTAGGTGTCCTATGGAACGCAATTCGTCTTACCCTCCACACGCTTATAAAGCCTATTTTTCTGCTGGCTCCGCCTTCACACATGTGTACGGTTACGTATTTGCTGTACAAAATTTGAATTTTTATCTAGAAGGAGTGGTTTTTCCTTCAGTTCAGTTCTTTTCATGCAATTCAATAAAATATGCAAATTCTCTTAATTTATTTCATCAGTGCACAATGCTCTTGGCTTCTTTCAGTGGCTGTGTCAGAGTGAATTTCCCTGACCGCGGCCGCTTTTCAGAGGTGACGGTATTCGGAGGTTTGATCTAATATTATTTCAATACAACCCGTTCCGTTCTATGAAAAAATGGCTGGTTGTTAGAGGTGACCGCTCTACAAAGGTGACCGTTAATGGAGATTTTACTGTATTTCAGTTAAATTAAGTCCATTGGTGAGACATTCACTCAAAGATACACAGTTTTTAGTGTGTGCAGATGCATTAAAAACCAAACAGATTTTAGTTATTTCACTATTTTCCTTAAGTATCACTGTGCAGTAAAAAGTATATTTTATCTTTCCTTTCACCAGCTACTTCTTATATAATCTGGCTATATTTTCATAAAATAAAGATTTCTTTATATTCCTTTCTTTTATTAGTTTGATAATTTTATTTTCCATCTTATAAAGGTGTTTTTCTGCTAATGATCAATTTATTGCTAAGACTGATTGTTTATAATCCGCAGTAATGCGGTTTTGTAACAACTATTTTTATCAAGATTAATTTTCTTTAAGAAATGCTTTTTGTTTCTTCTGTTAAATCTTTTTTAGTTTTGATATGTTTGTTACTTATAGATAAGGCATAAATTAAAATATCAGTATAAATTAGATAGATTAGCATTCAAAGTAAGCTAAGACAGTGATATAACTGATAACAAACTCCCTGAACTAATTTAATTATCCTTATTGTAAACAATCTAATAAATGTCAAACAAAACTATACAGGTAAGTAAGAAATACTTACCAATCCAAGGTAAGCCACCTTCAATGAATCAAAAACTGTATTCTTTAGAATACAAGTGAATGTCTAATTTCATGTGACAATACTTCCAAATAAAAAAGTATTTCTTGTGTTGTCTATTATTTTATATCTTATTTGACTAATATAATAACCAATATTTGCATAATTAGTTGAAGAGTATTAAATTTAATATCTATATAATAATATGTTCACAGGCTTGACTATAGATCCAGGATCTGAAGACACTGAAGGAACACACATGTCATCTACAGGAACAAGAACTCTGTAGATTAAAAAAGGATGCATTAGCTTATCATTAATTTCTAGAGGAGGATATAATATTTTAAGTGGTCTCAAAAAGGAACTTGTTTCAGCTTTTATTTTGGCTACATGAATTTTTCCATCTTTGCCAGGATACAGTTCTTTATTTTGCCTAAAGGACACTTAATTTGTTTCAAAGTGTTATCCTTAATCCAAGCAACATTGTCCTTTTTAATTCAGTTTCTCTTCCCACATTTTCTCGAAGTTGTCCCAGGTATTCTATTCTAAAGCCTTTTCTAAGATCTTTGCAAATTTTTTTGCACACAGATAAGTAAATCTTTTTCTCATTTTTCTTGAACCAATTATGTCAAATTCGGGAACTCTCAAATCTTTGATAGCTTGCAAGAACACTGCAGGAGTAAGAGACAGGATCAAGGTCATCATTACCAGCAATATTTGTCAGCAGTCTAAACTTGATTATGCTTTCTGTGTCACATAACACAGTGTATAATTCTTCATAATTTAGGCTACCTTTTCCAAGCACTTTTTATAAATTTTTTTTAACATTCCTATCATATGCTCAAAAAACCTCCACATCAGACAGCTGAAGGTGGATTAAATTTCCATTCGATTTTTTGTTCAACAGCAAAATTTTATAAGCTTTCAAAAATTATTGACTTTAATTCTGAAGATGCTTTTACTAGATTTCTTCTGTTAATAGTAGAGGGTCTCCCTCTGCTTGATATAAATTTCCTCACAGCTAAGAGGAGATTTTCCATTGAAAGCAAAGAAACTAGTTCAAGATGTACTGCACAAAATATGGAACATATAAAAAGGGCTACCCAAAATTTTGAGCAACCTCTTAAAAATAATGGTCCACATAAATCTAAACCAACAATTTGAAAAATTGAAGCATCTTTGACTTGTTCACCAGGGAGAGTGGTATAAGGTGTCTCAACAGGTGAGGTAGTGAATTGCCTGCATGTTAAACAATTTTTTTATTATTTTTCATTACTATGCTTGCATCTTAATATCCAAAATTGTTCCCATAAAACTAACATTACAATTTGTATTCCTGTATGATTGAGTTCAATATGTCTTCTTCTTAAGAACGAATAGGTAATATTATGATCAAAAGGCAGAAATATTGGCTATTAGAAAGAATGGAAATTTTCTCTCATAGAAATTGTTTTATCATTTTAAAATGTGAAAATGTATTTTCATACAACTCAGTAAGGTTTGAGCAATATTTATCGCAGTGAACACTTTTTTTTTTTTTTCTTCTGAGTTAATTATTTCAAAATTGAGAATTAAACTACCTTTTCACTAAAATTCTGGAGGCTTTTTCAACCAGTTTGAGTACTCTCTCCCACCAGAAGGATTGTTTAAGGTATTCTGCAGAACATCCTTTGTAAGGTAGATAGTCCAGGTTAAGAATTCTGGGCACATAAGTGCCAATTTACTGACTTACTAAGTGATTGAATTTCTTTAAACATGATTGTATATGAATGCAGCCCAATTTACACCTCCTCTTATCCGATACAGCGTATTACAAGAGTCTGTAAAGAAAGAAGTTGGAAGGTTTTCTAATTTAAGTCAGGCTTAAACTCCTTTGGATAATTGTGTATTAATCGTACACATGAAGAGTTCTAGTCTTTGGATTGTGATGCATTTCAGCTGGACTACTCTGCATCCTGTTTGGATCAATTGACATGATGTTGATTTTCTATTTTCATACCATAAGTATAAGCATGTAGCATAGGCTGCTTTGCTCACGTCATAGAATATATGTGAACTTAAATCATTAATTTTATCTGGATCGTCTTTTAAAAATCTTGATACAGCAATATCTTTAAATGAGCTCAGTTAATTTTTCCATTTCTGAAATTTCTGGGCAATTGATGTTGGTAATTCAGAGTCCCAAGTTATTTTCTTTTTCCATAATTCTTGTAATAGTATTTCGGGGAAAAGAGTAACTGGACAGGTATAGCTGATGATGTCAAAACTTTTGGGAACATCTGATATTTTCCTTTTAGCGACAGGTTCATCATCTTTACTAATTTCCCTTACATCTATAGAAAGAATAACTGACAGTAATAGCCATCATACGCCTAAAACTGGGACAATTTAGTTTTCTAAAGAGGAAACTTGCTTCATTGAGGAATGAGAATAATTGTGTTCCCATCCTCTCAGGTCAAATTTAACTTGGCAAAGAATATATTTTGACTCTGTTATAAAATTACTCAGTTGTTCCTCATTGTCAAAACTAGTGCCACAATTATTAATATAAAAGAATTCCAACAATCTAGAAGCTGTTTCTAGCATAGAGAGAAGTGACCTTTTTTAAAGTGGTATCGCGAAGTTGCTCCCAATAAATAGGGACTGCAGGTAAGCCCAGAAATTACTCTTTGATGTTGGAAAATTTTTGTTTTCTTAGAATTTATCTGCTTTCATCATAAAAATCTTAAAAAGGTTCTGTCATTTTCATTTAAGCTAATCTATAAAAAGGCATTTTTTATATCCGATATTGCACCAATTTTCTTCAATTGAACTGATTTATCAATGAAGGAATAAGTTCTATTAAATTGGGGCCTTTCAAGAAACAATTCATGCAAGTAAATTCATGTGAATGGATTCAAAACTCCCGAATTACAACTTCAGAGTTATGATAGAAACATTAAAATTAGACTGAGTTTCTAATTTTAATTTTGCTGATTTTACTTTTGTTTTCCAAATTATTAAATTAGAATTATACTTATCACATTTTAAAACTTCAGCTTCTAATTCATCTAATTAAATAGTTTTTGAATTTCAGTATCGAGATAATGAAGCTCTTTTTCTTTTAAATCTAACTCAGTGAGAAATTGCGCTAACGCCTCTTCATCGGCATTTTTTTCTAAAATTGCTGCTTCTATTCTATTGATTAATTTTGTTGTTTGACTTCTAACAGTAATGTGTTTTGTTTTATTAATCGCATTCGTTATCTTAAATTAATATCATAACTATCAATTCATCAAAAAAAAAAAAAAAAAAAATAAATAAATAAATAAAAATAAAAATAATTGCAATTATCTGATATAAATTAAGCACTAACTTAACAAATTCTAATTGTTCCGATTCAAATGGTTTAGGCAGTCCCTGCTTTCAGGCACAGTAATATTGTAAACAATCTAACGAATGCCATACAAAACTATAAAAGATAAGTAAGAAATAATTAGTAACATAAGGTAAGCTGCCTTTGATGAATCAATAATGGTATTCTTTAGAATAGAAGTGAACATCTAATTAATTTCATGAGACAATACTTCAAAATAAAAAGAACATTTATTGTGTTTTCTATTATTCTATATTGTATTTAATTTACATAAAGTTAATATTTACATAATTTACATAATTAATTGAAGAGCATTGAATTTGATATCTATTTTGAAGGGGAAAACCCACTTCTCTCGTCAAAACATTCCTTGTTCTAAACACAATGCAGTTAATGTTGCCAAAAGGCACAAACAAAAGTTCACATTCACAAAAAAAATGTTCATATTGGTGGGTGATTTTTGATAACTCTCTATTTTCCCCATAATTGTTCAGCCTAACTTTGTTACAAAAGGGGCTAAACCTAGAGCAGTGAAACATATTACCAGTAAATAGTTTTATGACAACATCAGGGCTAATTAATATGTGTATTTCTTCTGGATTGTTTTGATATAAACATAATCTGTTGCTTTGATAAACATCTGTCAAAAATATTCCTTCCTTTTCTAAGGTTCTCAGTAATTTACTGTCATGACATAAATTTACTTCTGCATAGATTTTTTCTTAATCTAAAGCTTGTATATCACAGTGAAAATTTTGATCTAAACTACCAATAGTAAATTCATAGTGATTATGATTACTTCTTCACTCTATGCCTCCAAAAAGTTTGTAATTAATTATCTCTATTTTTATGGTTTTTAATTTTAATTTATAGGTAGCATAACAAGTTATATAGCTATGATGGCTCCTTGTATCTATAATGACTTGAATAAATTCACTTGAGTGATTATTATTAGAGACTGTAGCTATTAATGTTTGCAAATACACTGACGGAAAAAAAAATCCCAACACCAAGAAAAACTTATTGCAGAGTAATGAAATTTGGACAGTGCATTTGTCTAGTTAACATGTTTAATTGATTAGATTTTCGAGATCACAGGTTAATTTAAGGTCAATAAAATGCATATAAAAGTTGAAATGCCGTTACAATAATAATTGCTATAACCTCCAGAATTTCGAATGCAAGCCTGCATATATGCATGCATTGTGTCATACAGGTTTCCGAATGTCACTTTGTGGTATAGAGTTCCATGCTTGTTGTACAAGCTGTGTCAATATGTGATGTTCAATGCTGGCTGGGGATGACACTGGAGTTCTCATCCAATGATATCCCATATGTGCTCAATGGGAGACAGATCTGGTGATCTCGCTGGGCAAGGTAACATGTCAGCACTCTGTAGTGCGTGTTGCGTTACAACAGCGGCATGAGGGCGAGCGTTATTCTGCTGAAAAACTCCACTTGAATGCTTTTCTTGAATGGCAGCACTACAGGCTGAATTACCAGACTGACGTACACATTTGCAGTCAGTGTGCTTGGGAGAACCACGAGAGTGCTTCTGATGCCATAGAAAATTGCTCCCTAGACCATGACCCTAGATTGTAGGTCCAGTGTGTTTAAGCCGCAGACAGTTTGGTTGCAGACGTTCCCCTGGCCTCCTTCTGACCAGCACATGGCCGTCATTGGCACCAAGACAGAACCTGCTTTTATCAGAAAACACAACAAATCTCTACTACATCCTTCATTGAGCTCTGGATTGACACCATTGACGTCGCAAACGGCAATGACTTAGAGTCAGTGGAATGCATGCCTTGCATCGAGCTGTTCTTGAAATAACCGATTTCTAACAGTTCTTTATGTCACTGTGGTACCAACTGCAGCTCAAATTTCTGTCGCAGACGCAGTACGATGCACCACAGCCGTATGCCGAATACGACAGTTTTCCCTCTCAGTAGTGCTACGTGTTCACCCGGAACCTGGTCTTCTTGTGGCAGTACCATCCCTTGACCACTACGCCCAACAATCATGCACAGTGGATACATTCCGTCCAAGACTTTCTGCAAAATCGCGGAAAGAAAATCCACTTTCTTGTAGCCCTACTTTACGACCTCTTTCCAACTCGGGAGCTGATGATAATGGCTTCTTCGTATTCTTAAAGGCATTCATGATCAACCTCAACTCAATTCGTCAAATTTTGAAGATAAATAATGCTCACGAAATTTACAGCACGCATTTAAAGCAAACCTGATTTTAAAGTTCTGAGTAGCGTTACTAGCGCCACACTTATGTGCGAAGCATGAAATTTAAATCAATGTCATCTTTCAGATGTATAAACACGCCTACAAAATTTCGTTTAGCTAACACAAGTCTTTCTTGGTGTTGCGATTTTTTTTCCGTCAGTGTAATATTCCGTTTTGAGAGCATATGTTTTATAACATCAACATGAAAATATTCTGTATTTATAGGTTTCCATTTTAAATTTATTTTATTACACATCACCACTGAATGTTTCCTACACAAAGCAAAACTCTTCAGTTGTTGTTGTTGTTCACAGTTTGGATCACATTGTTTTCCAATGTGACCCCTTTCTAAACAAAACATAACATATACCTTTTTTTTGGTAAAAAATTAAGTCTTTTCTCAAAAGGTAAATTACGCATGCTAAAACATTTATTACTAGGGCATGAACACAAACAGAAGGAACAAGTATGCTGATGATAATTTTTAATTCTGAGAGTCAAATTTATTGATGTGAGGGGAGGAAAAGGAATTCCTCTTAAGTCATTGCATAATATAATTATTTTGCATTGATTGATTATTAATTTCATTTGCTGTTGATGTAAATGTTTTTTTCCTTGGGATTTTAATTGTTTATTTAAAAATGAAATGCTATCTTGTCCCTTAAAAAAATCCTCAAGAGTTTTATTATATTCTAACATAAGATTTCTTTATAATAGTTTAAATAATATCAGTTTTAATAAACTTTCATAAAATTCCAATGAAACATTTAAGGACTCTAAACTTCTAATATTTATTTAAATTTCATCATACATTGTTCTAAAGGATCTGGTATCATTTGAATGCCTTACAGGAGAAATATTTAGAAGTTTATTCATGTGTACAGATATAAGCAAATCTGTATCCCTATACTACTCCTTGAGAGTTTCTATCACTTTTATATAGCTATCTCATGTTATGGAAAATCCTTCAATACCTTTTAACAAGTTGGGAGTTAAAAAAGATTTTAAATAGTTGAATTTATCAACTGAATCCATGAATCGTAATTATGAATAGCTGTTTCAAATGCTGACCAGAATGTTAACCATTCTGATTTGTTTTCAGAAAATTTTGCAACATTTAATTTAAGCAATTTAGTATTCATATTTTCCTTAAAAAAGGATACTCGTTTAGAAATTAAATCATTATGCATTTCCCTTTTATTTAATTCTTATCTTTTTTTGGCTCTAAAATGCCAAGAATTCATATTTTTTCTTTGAAAAAGATTCTTGTTTAGAAATCGAATCATTTCGCATTTCCCTTTTAAATCTTTTACCTTTTTATTGGCTCTAAAATACCAAGAATAAATATTCCTGAACATTTTATAATTCACTGTTTGACAAAGCTTCTTGAATTATTCTTTTATAACTGTATCTACCTGTTTCAGCTTTATCTCTGCCCCATTTAACTGGCTGTAAAGTTTCCTTCAAATCTAGGAGATCATGTTTGGCATCTTTTAAAACCGATTCTTTTTATAAAGTTTTATTTATAAATCTATCTATGCTCTTGCAAAGGACCATTTCTTTCTTAACTAACAATAAATTTTTTGTCATTTTTCATGACAACAAATATTAAAACTAAAACAAATACTATAATGTTAAATATTATAACTTTTGATTCTTTAAATAGAATATCTTGATAAAATAAACTTAGATTAATTATTCTCAATCATCAATTTTGATAGACAGACTGCATTTTGACAGGGATGCCACTAAATATTGTTCAATCTTAAATCAAAGTCAAAATCTCAAATCAAACTTTCTTAAAAAGAATTAACTAACTAATGTTCCCATACCTGTTTAGGATTTCATCTGCTTTGTCTGTCATTCTTTGGAAAATAAATGCACAGAACTTTAAATAAATCCGATAAGCACTGAAACTTGAGAAAAATCTTCTATTTCGATCTTGATTAAAATAGCAAACAAATAAATTGAAATACTATAAATTAAAGCTAAATCATTTACAATGTAAATTTAGAAATTTAAAGTCTTAAAGTTTTATAATTGTTTTATTTAAATTCTTCAATGTTCAGTTTTGGAAAACAGATGTGAGCTTAAAATTGACCTTGTTCTTTCATTTCTTTCTCAGTTTTCTGAAGTGTGTAGTTGTTGCTCATTGTCACATAATAATAATAATAAAAGGTTTTCCGATTGCACATTTATTGTGTTGGGATAATTACAGTATTTACACAAATGAAATTATTGCTAGGCAAGGATTTCTGTGAATTCTGTAACATAGAAAAAGTAAAGAAAGTGGGATTTTCAGACCATAAAATTTCTGTAGACTGTCTGAAAACTGACTAAATACTCTATAAAAAATAAAATTCATAAAAATTATAGGAACTGTGCAATTAAATGATCAAGTGTTAATCTTGTTATTATTATTTTTTTATACAAATGCTGAGGAGAAATTTTACTGAAATTAGTAATTACATATTTAAGAATTAATCCAATTATACACCTACAACAGTGATTTAATGCACAAATTATATGTGTATAACAATGAAATATATATTTTTTCATTTTCAAACTAAACTAATTTGCCAATTCCTTCCTCTTTTTTTTTTTTAAAAAAAAGCCCCCTATTTCTATTTTTATTATTATTAGTTTAGTTTTTTTTTAAAAAAAAGCCCCCTATTTCTATTTTTATTATTATTAGTTTAGTTTTTTTTATACTTTAAAAAATATTTTATCTGGATTCATTTTTTCAGTTTTAAAATTTTAAACTTACTCCATACATTTGTAAATTATAAATATTTACCTGGTAAAACAAGACATAATAACTATCTAGATTACCACAGCCAGCAGCAAGAACTCTGTAAGACAAAATGAAAACAACACTGTATACTTACAAGAAAAGAAATAAAAAATGTGATTAAATATCATATTTTTTATAACAAGCTTCAACTTTAAGGTATAACTGAAAAAAGAAAGGAGAGGATATTAACACAGGCAGTTACTAATAGAATAGTATAATTTTATAATAATAACATAATTTTGCAACTTTTACAGAAAATACTTAAAACCTCTGAAGGAAAAGAGGGAAGCCAGATGAAGTTGATAAAATGAGGAATGCACTAAATTTTATGTTTGGAATTTTATATCCAGCGAATATAGTCTACTACAATAAACTCTAAATTATGCAACAATTAATAAACTGAAAATTCAATTAATTAGTACTCTATTACATAAATTTACTTTAAAGAAGCTGTAGGTGCCAGTTTAGATAAACATTGTGAGCATAAATTGATCAAAGTTGGAAAAACTCAAAACATTATAAACATTTTATCAACATTTTGTTTCATTTTTAATTCAGAAACATACAAACTGAAATACCAAGTGAAAGATAAGGATGCAAACAATATGTTATACAAATGCACTGAATGGTTTAACAAACCTAGAAAAAAAAATTGTACTAATTATCACACTTTGATCATAGTGACAGAGATACATCGATAATTCTGCTATTAATTACAAAGATTTGTTGCTGATGATTTGATGTTTGACAGGAGAGAGAAAATAACGATTAATGATAGATTGAGATTATAATCATCAATTCCATCTTACTTAATATAATAGTGCCTTTCTTTCCTTGGTTGTGCTTACTAGTGTCTGAGGAGAGTCCACAAACCCTGGGTCTGAGGTTACCTTTAGAGACTTCAAGGATGGGCCTAGTCTATCTCTCACTGCTAGGGCTTCTGTCATGTACCATATATCAGCTTTTCATTTAGGAAATATATATTATGTAGTCATGATCTAATATGCATTTTTACTTTAGCATATGGGTGCTCCTCCCCCACAAGGACTCTTTCTGAATTTAAGAAATTTTGGTCTCCTTTCTTCCCATTCCCCAATCCCTTTTTTAGATCCCCTGGTTAGACCTCTTCCCTTTCTTATTTTCATTTTTAGCCTAGGTGGCCTCTTTTTTGAGTTATTGTTATTTTCTGCTTTATGTTCTACATGTGTTCAATCGGATTTATGTCTGGGGATCTTGTAGGTCAATCCATGCAATAAATGTCCCCAATCTCCAACAGCTATGTAACAACCACTATACAATGAGGTGTAGCATTGTTGCCCGTGAAGATGAACTCAAGAACCATACACCTCTAAAAAAAGAGCCTAAGAGAGGATAACGTCAGTACAATAGCAGCACCAGTGACTGAACCTCATTTGAAAATTTAGACGTCAATATTGCAACTGAACATACTTCCCTGAAAGACAATTCTGTACCTCCAAAGAAGTCCCTTTTGATGATATTGGAAGGAATGTTTTACGTTGCCTGCTCTCTCCATATGTATACATGTCAAGAATTGTTAGTCAGAATAAAATGGCTCTCATCTGTGAAAAATATTCAACTACATTGCTGATCTGCCCAGTTCTGTGTCTCTGTAAAGATAATGATTGAATGAGCAAGCATTAATGGCAGACACTGTAGAGGCTATCATGCAAATAAACAAGGTTGCTACTTGCAGTTATTTTTAAGTTCTGTCTCACATCAATTTCTTGAAATAAAAATCTTCCATACACACTTTGACAACATGTTCAAAATATACAACAAAATTTATTTTTGAAAAATAGTAATGGAATATAAGAATAATTGCCAGTGGAAGCCCTGAATAAACCATTCTTTGTACAACCTCCTATCCATGATAAAATATGAAATTGGGCATCTAGTAGTCCATTGCACATGTTTTGCAATTTCTATCTCTGCCTGCCTTCTTATTTGTAAAACAACATACCAGTCTTCTGTAGCCATAGTTATTTGTGGACAACCACTAGTAAAACCTCTGACAGCTATTCCTGTCATTTGAAATTCTAAGTTTGTAACATGATGAAGTGAGTGACCCTTGCTCCTTGTCCATACCAGTCACCCTTTGACATTCTTCTAAATTTTTTAGAATTCTGCCTCAAATAAAATCACTCAGATATCGTCTACAGGATTGTCTAGTGGATATATCATACTGAGGAAACAACTCAGTGTCATTCAAACCAGTATACACAATGGGGTGTATACAAAATTATAGAAAAGAAACTTTTTTTTTAAATTACTTTTCATGCAGAGTGCAAAAGTTGTCTTTTATCTATATTGGTTTACATCTATTTTTTTTTTTTATTTTTTTTTTTTGAAATCCATTCACATTTTCTGATGCCTCAAGCACCCCAAAAATACTTAAAAAGTGAAAAATTTAAGAAAATTCACATATTTTTTGTATTTAAGATTAAAAAAAAATATTTTTAACATGGGGTGTGAAAGTTGTCTTTTATGTATATTAGTTTGCAGGTTTTTTATTAATGAAATCCATTCTATCATCTGGTACCCCCCCCCCCAAATAGTTAAAAATTAAAAATTGAGAAAATTGATTTTTGTTTTTTATTCTAGTTATTTATTTTAAATTCCATTTGGCGCCTGATGAGAAAGTTTTGCATTTGTGTACTACATTTTTGCATAGTTTGCATGATTTTTCATCTAAATGCATTCTTAGGTTCTGGTGCCTAGTAAATATAAATTTTTAAGAAAATGTGTGAACATTTTAAATTTACAAAAATTGCTTACAAATTTGGCAAAATGCTTAGTCAATAAACAATAAACTTATAAATAATAATAATTTTATAATAATACAATGAAGTATAAATTATAAAAAATAAAAGCATTATGTCATACAAGTTACAAAAATTGAATTTATGCAGCAAAGTTTTTAATTCTCATTATTTTGAAGATTTACATATTGCTGAAGTTTGTAATTCTTTTTGGTATTAAAATGTCTGATACAACTTCTTAATGTTATTCTACTTAATATAAAACATTATCACTTTTCTTGTCCAGATACACTTTCTGATGCCTCAGATACTAGGCGAATGTATCTTTCAACAGTGTCGGTATAGCTTGGATATTTTGACCATTACTCTGTTTTTCCTATTTTTACTATCAGCACAATTTGTACACATTGATCATTCACTAGAACACCCAACTCATTGTTTTCATAATACTCTTTTGATTTGACATGTATTTTTGGTATTTGAAAATTTTTTACTTTTAATGTTCCTCTATTTTCATTTCTAGCACAAATTAGATTTTATATTGCTGAAGACCTAATATGCTCTGTGTTATGTGAGAGCATTGACAATAACAAATTTTCTTGGATGACAAAAGAAGCTATATCATTGAACAACAGTATCTACTATCTTTCTTAGAGTGGATTCAAAATATCAAGTAAATATGATAAGTTCCAAATATGCTACACTCCTTTTGTTATGAAAGTTTTTGTTTTGATAGGGAATGATAGTGTCATATACCTTCATATGTATTGTAAGAATAATGAGATTATCAGATGAATTTTTTTGTGGTCACATACAATCTTAAAATTCTACCTGCAGTTCTCAGCCATCTTGAGTGAACAACTGGACCAGATTTTTTTATAATGCCAGGTCGAAACCACATTCATCAAGCAATAACAATATGCAGATATCATATAAATATTGCTGATCATTGCTGAAAACTATTCTATCTATGTTATGGGACATATTTTCCACCCTTATTGAAGAAAAGGAAACTACAGCCAGCTTATTGCAGGTTTTGATTGCTGAGCCAATTGGCCCACAAAAGGCTGTAGAACCAATTGTTGCACCATGTAAATAATTTAGTAAATGTCATAAAGGTAACTCATTTGTATGAAATAATTAAAAATTAATTATGAGGACCTATTGAGTTGAGTTTCATCAGGTGAATATCACTTTCTTTGTGCCCAATATTTACATTTGTTCCATTGCATCCAGTCACTGCGAGCCCATATAATTGCATGTTATTTGTTTAAAAAAATTTTATTGCTTCTTTTATGGCTTTAGCTTTTCCTATTGCAACTGCACAATGTTTAATATGCAGAGAGTAAGGTTCATTTACAAGAATATAATGTTCCTCTTTTGTGATTTTTGTGCCCATCGTCACTTGCCCTTTTGTGTTGTCTTTACTGTAAAAAATAATTGTATAAATTTAATAAGAAAAAAATATAAAAGATTCTTCATCTTTTATGGAGTATAAAGAATATTTTTTACACTAAGCAAATGATTCTTTAACTCTTATTTTCACTTATATTATTTTATTTCAAAATTTGCATCGAAATTTATTTTTAGCTATTATTTAAGAGTTTTGGAGCACTGGAGGAAATTTACCACATTTGAAAATTTTTAAGGGATGCTAGTATGCTTAAAAGACAACTTTTGCACCCTGTGCCAAAAATATATATATTTTTTAAATTACAAATTTTCATGCAAATTTCAATTTTTAACTATAAATTTGGAGCATCTGAAGATATGACTGGATTTAAATTAAAAAAAATATGTAAACTAATATATATAAAAGATAACTTTTGTACCCCAAGCCAAAAGTAATTTACAAACAATTTTTTAAAAAATGTACTTTTTTATAAAAATTTCAATTTTTATCTAATTTGTTGGCACTTGGGGCTAGAAGAAATACCTATCCACTATTCGCGAAGATTATCATAATTGAAACATATGTAATATAGATGAGACAGGCTTATTTCCTGAGTGCTTCTTTACAAGATGACAAAATTTATGCAAAGTAATTGCAAGGGTGGTAGATAGCTAAAGAACATCTGAACATAGAATTTTGTGTGAATGTTTTAGGGATAAAAGATATACCCTTAATAATTGTAAAAACTAAGGTGCTGCGATGTTTAAAAAACAATATCTTTACATATCACATAAAGCAATAGTTAAATATCCAAAATATTTCAAAACATATTTATTTAGATTGGCTAGTTATTCAAATAACAGTAATAAAATCAATTGGTAATAAAATAGTTTAAATTAGAACACAATAGATGAGTTCTCTAATATTTAATTGCAACAGTAAATGATTGCATCAGTGCCATTCAGCTTGTCAAGTAAGTAACAAGTATTGAATGTAGCAATAAATTTTCATGCAAAAATGTAAAATCGTTAAAAAATGCTTTAAGCCACGTGTTCTTTTCATATCTGAGGAAAAACAGAAAGAACCTCCTATAATAACTATAATGCTGAAACAATGAACAATGAAATGGATATTGAAGTTTTGACCATCAAAGTTGCAGGAGTCATTCAGTTTGTCCCTGGAAAATAGTAACAGAAAACAACGAGTATTATGACAATTTGTTTGAAAACTAAGATTTTTTTTTTGAGGATTTAAAAAGTTAGCTTTTGATATATATCACCTAAATCTACAATCTTAGATGTGTTCTACATACTTTAATTCTAATTCACTCCTTTATTAGGCCAATTTATCACAGAAAATGATAAAAAACACAACAGAGCTGAATTTCTTAAAATCTCAAACAATGAGACTTTTAAAGAAATGGAAAAACTAATTTTAACCCTTTGGACTCCAGTGACTCTTACACAAATTTTATTCCATTAGCACCACTTTTTTAAAAGAACTTTCCTTGAAGCAGACAATTTCAAAAATTCTCTGATTAAATAAGGAAAATTTTATTTTCCTTTATTACTAGTGCCAAAAACAAATTCTGGAAGGAAAGATGATGTCTCTGTAGCAGAGACAATGGAGTGCCAGGGGTCATAACATTCAATGTCATACCAGGGGTCATAACATTCAATGCCAGGAGTTCAATCATAACTCTGCTGATAAAAAAATGGCTTAAAGCATTAAAAAATGCTTTAAGCCATGTGTTTTTTTCATAACTGAGGAAAAACAGAAAGAACTTCCCATGATAACTATAATGTTGAAACAATCAACAATGAAATGGATATTGAATTTTTGACAATCAAAGCTGCAGGAATCAAATTTTTGACCATCAAAGTTGGAGGGGTCATTGGGTTTGTCCCTGGAAAATAGTAACAGAAAACACTGAGTATTATGACAATTTGTCTAAAAACTTTTTTTTTTTTTTTTTTTAGGATGTAAAAAGTTATTTTTTGATATAATCATTTAAATCTACAATCTTAGATGAATTCTACATACTTTAATTCTAATTCACTCCTTTATTAGGTCAATTTATCACAGAAAATGATGAAACTAAATTTCTTAAAATCTCAAACAATGAGACTTTTCAAGAAGTGTAAAAATTAATTTTAAATTCAATCATAACTAAGCTGATAGTGAAAAAATTCAAAATATATTTTATAATTTAAAGGAGGTCCCAGCTATAAGTGCTGTAAAGACCCAATTACAAAAATGCAAACAAACAAGGTTTGAAAATTTTGCAAATAAAATGGAAATAAAAATGTATATATAATTTTTTATTTAAAATCCTATATTTTACTTTGAAATTCAATTATTCCCTACTAAGCAACCACCCTTCTTAATGACAATTTTCACATGCAGCCAAAGGTGGTCGCTTTAGAGGAGTTTTACTGTAGTAAGTCCAAATGCATACATAACAGACAATGGTAAAAAAAATTATCAACAAAGGTGTCAAAAACAAAAATGTCCAGTTTATGAGAGTTATCTTTGGACACTAGTGAAGTTTACAGACCTCAACAAGCAGTGATATCTTCTATAAACTATCAACACACAAGCGTCGGCATACATTGTCCATTGTAACACTTATCTTTATAATAATAGTTACACTGTTTTCATTATATATACAATCAAATCATGCTAGAATGAATATCTCCAACATTTGTTTGTTGTAATGAAATTTTATTGCAGCGAAGCTTGTAATTTTACAATATTCATATTATGAGTATTAAATGTATAGTGCTTTTATTTCAAAAGCTAAAATAATTATGTTCTGGTATTATGATTTGTTTACCTCTTGGTGATGAAAAGATTGAATCATACTGGTTTAACAGATTCAGAATTTTTAAAGAATCAAGTAGAAAAATGCAAAGGAAAGATTACCTGCCATTTGTACTAAACTTTACTATCTGGCAAGAACTGTATATGTTCAACAATAACATTTTCTTTTTAGGTATTTTACACAATTCTCCTTTCTTTCTAGACCAGATAATTTCAAATTCTTGACTAGATACAGATGAACTGAAAAAAAAAAACAGGTTTTTAATAATATTTATATAAAATCATAATCAGCTTTAAAATAAGTTTATTTCCATAAGAAATACAATCTACTAGGGAATAAAGAAAAGAGAGAACACCCATTCATTTCAATTGTTAGATTGTCTCAGATAAAACCGAAAACAGTCATTCAACTGGGAATAGTCTTTTTGACATTTACAATTTGTGCTTAAAATGTCAGTTTAGTGTCATCTTATTTGCTGAAATTAAAGCAAACTGAAAATTTGAATACAAACATCCAATTTTGCCATCTATTTGGCTTTTTTGGTAAATTCTACCAAAGCATACCAAACAGTCAGTCATTTTGTCAAATAGTTTATAAAGATTTAAAATTTTAAACTTCTAAAGTTAAATTAATTTGTAATCATCAAAAAACAGACTAATATGTGTAGATTTTTAAGCACTACTCATAAAGCACATGGTCAAATGAGGTCTAATTTTGAATTTGGATATTTGAAAAAAAAAAAAAAAGCAATACAGTAGAAGAAGTGTAATATAGTAGAATATCTTCATAGCTTAGTTCCAAGTGCTGTGCAAATTTGAGGCTATTTTGCAGAATATGTCTATTTAATATTTGTTTACATTTTTTAAAATTCATATTTTGGATAATTTAGATTATTCATTTTTAAAAATAAATTACACAATTAAACATACAAATAAGATAAAAACTATTTTTATAACATTTTTTTTTCTTTTAAATGTGGCATCAATGGTATTTCAAAGACATTTGGGTTCTGTTGTTGAATTTTATCTTTCAGTCTAAATATAGCACAGTAATTTAAGAAAGAAACCCCATACCCATTGTAATTGACACAACCTCAAAAATTGATATTATAATATATAAAACCCCTCCGTGTATAACGTTTCCGGGATTCACCGATCATCGAGAAAAAGAAACTTATTGCGATTCGGCGTCCACGTTAGTCTTAAGTATTCTGAGCAGTTCACAAATATTTTAATCGTTCAATTTATGGAAATATACATATAAAAGATTTATTCATCACTCATTTTCTTTAAAACCTACAAAAACTATCTAATCATACCTACAAAAACTGTCTAATTATAATGTTTAAGTTCTAAATAAAACAACCAGCAATTACGAGATAAACAAACGATCTAAGCAAGTTAATGCTGTTGCCATTCAAGAATGACAAATTCCAAACCTATAAAAAATATTGTGAAAAGTTACCTCCAATTTTAAAGGCTATCTGTTTCCTGACCAATGAAAACATTCCACAGTTGTAATGGAGCGTTCTCATTGGTCAGATTTACAGTTGAAGCTGTAAATGACGTCATTACATTTTAATGCACTTTGAAATCTTTTCAGGATTTCAAAAACAATATTTAATTAAAACCGTTTATTTAAGGAAAGCGAAGGTGCGTTTTAATGTAATATTGTTAAATTTTTTATATTCGGGTTGCTTTAATTTTTTTTCTGCCGTGAATGATTCTTGAGAATGACTCCTTTGTCACATCACGTTTCACATGTGGATATTTACTCTTCACTATATTGACGTTTGTTTTCGATCGTATAAAGTGTTTTCTTTCAAGTTTTGGTTAACAAATTGAAGTTTTACATCGTTATAATTTTTTTAAATGCAATGAGCGAAGACGAAAGTCCCATTGCAAGAAGACAACGCTTGAATAATGAACGGCAAATAAGGTGGTTATCGCGGCAAAGCCAGGAGTCGCGGGATAGAATTCGGGCGGCCTCACCCCAAGTCCGACGCGAAAAAGAGGCAGAAGTCCATCGTGCTCAGGAGTTTCAAATTCCTGAAAATATTGAAGACGAAGAACACTATTGCGGATCAATGAACGTTATTTGCCAGTTTTGTGGTTCCAAAAATTTCAGAGCTGAACGTCCGCATGACGGAAAATTTACAAGTTGCAGCCGTAAAGGAAGATTGAAACTTTAAAAGCCTATACTGAGGAAAATATTTTATCATACCCTATTTTTTTTTTTTTCAATTGCTATGGATTCAAGCAACCCTGATTACAAGAACAAAAATTTTTATACATTTTGGATATTTTTATTATTTTCTCTCAGTAACTTTATATATTTTTTGGCTGTAGTTTCACAATATATTCTTTTATAACTGTTTTTTTTTTGCCTTACTTTATTCTTTTAAAATTTATATATTACCATTTGTTCATAACAATTCCCTCCCATCCACCAGATAGTTTTGTTACAGTTTTGAATGCAAATTTCTTTTAAAATTTTCTTTCTTTTTTTTTTAGATTTCCTCCCCTTATGTTTAATTGCTATATTTTTCATAATTATTTAAGCTTAAAGTGGCTATGATTGACCACAGTTGGTGTATTTTTTATTACCCTTTTAAAAATGCAAACACGTATCTTCTAGTTGTTAAAAGAAAAAAAAATTGGCATAATCGCCAAACTTGTCATAAACACCACAGTCAAAAGGAATTATTTGGCCCTATTAAAGAAGCAACAGCATGCACAAAATAGCCCATAAATACGGCTAAAGAACTGAACTATCAGACTACTAATTGTCTAAAGATATTTAGGATTAAAATATTTATAATGTAGAACCGATTTTCTGAGCTTCCAAATCCAGAATTTTTTCATGAAACTTACTTGATAGGTTATCTTTATACTTTAAATATACACCTTGTAATAAAATCTTGAAAATATCACCACTTTCAATTTTAAACAAATTTCATTTTTAAAAAAAGTTCATAAGATTCTTACCAAAAATCTTTTCTCTATACATATAACAATAAAAAATCCATGCACAATTCCTCTCTAAATAACCAAATGCATTATCCATCTAAAGCTGATGATCTAATTCCAAAAATATTGACATTCAAGTTCATGGAAGTTGAATAAACAAAGTAAACCTCAAATAGTTCTCTTCTTTTTCTTTGGAGTTGCTTTTCAGAGGACCTTTTTTGTAGAGTGCTGAAAATTTTTAATCATTTATTATATTTTAATAAAAATTTGTTACACAGCCTAATTTACTATTATTGTAAATTGCTGAAATTTGAATGAAATCGGTAAATTATCAGGGAAGATAAGGATTTTTTTTAATAATAAGAAAGAAAGCATGCTTTACTTATCGTTTCTTTCTTTTTTTTTTCAGCTTAATAATTTCTACTTGCATGACAAATTCACAGAGTTATTTTCATAATAAATAATAGAATTTCAATAATTTTTGTTTTAATTTACTAAAAAAATTTTAATACTTTTTTGAAACTTTTTTTTTTAAATTTTAAATATTTATGGGATGTGTCTCAATGTTTACCAATTAATTTTTGTTAGTTGAATTAATGTTAATAAGTATTGAGGAAATTTTACAGAAAATTCTGTTTATAAACCACTTTCTCACTTTAGTCAGTATTTTATATTGTCAGGGAGAGGGAGGGGACCGCTGTTCTTTAAAACTTTAAGGTACAGTTATGGAAAAAAAAAGTAAACACCACATACTAACTCTTTAACAAATTATTGTAGATAAAAGTTACTGATACCAAAAAATCAGAAATAAAATCTACTTTTAAATGACGTATATAAAATTTGCTTAGGGGGTCATCTACATATCAAAACAGAACCAAACTTTTTTTTTTTTTTTTCAATGACAATATACAATTTTAACAAGATATTTCAAATCTGTGGTTCAAACTATGCCGAGATACCAAATTTCAAGTTATTTGAATGAAGAGTTTTTGAATTATAAACGTTCAAAATTTAGTGCTTCTAATGTTAAATTCCATTTTCATACTTTTATTAATATCGCCTAAAATTATAATATTATAAAAAAAAAGGATTCAGAATTCTTAAAACTGGTTCAAAAACCTCTGCACTCTTCTAATAATTAAAAAAAAAGAAAGAAAAACTAAGATATTAATATTCTTTTTATTTAATAAGTCTAGCGGCAAAATGATCATACAATCTGTTCTTGCGGCTTGCCATAATGAGTCTAGACTATATTTTTTATTAATTTTTTTTAAATTATTAGAAGAGTGCAGATGTTTTTGAACCAGTTTTAAGAATTCTAAATCTTTTTTTTCTTAAACAGACACACACACACATATATATATATATATATATGTAAGGAACCCGATCTTGGCATACGTTCGTGAGACCGTCATCAATCGAGGAGAGGGATGTAGTCGTGGGGATTCGGGATGCCGGGAGAAGAAGCTCATAGATCCGTCGCGTCAGCGTGGAAGTGCCGGGGAGAGAACTTTGCGATCGCGCCGAGTCCGTCGTCCGAATGGCTGGGGATAGATGTTTGCATTCTAGAGTCTAGGCGGCGTTATTTTGTGGAATCATGAGGTGTGATGGAGAGAGAAGTAACGACACAACATTTTCACTTGGGGCCTGGTTTATTAATCCTTTTTTGGAAGATCTCTTGGGAGAAACCAGGTCCCTGCAACTTGACGCTTTCTGTTTAAAAGTTCGTTTCCTTGGGCGGCATTTTATTATGCAAGTGTTAGGTCAAAAAAGCCACTTATTTTAGGCGCTCCCGCTATTTAAAGGACGTTAATTCGCATTATTTCTACCAGGTCGTGATACTAAATAATGGGTGTTACTCTAATTTTAATTGGTTAAGAAATATCTGGGCAGTATGACGTTGTTAGGTGCGGTTTTCCAGGGTTGAATGCTGATTCTACAAATTAAGAATTGCGTTTACGTCAGCTTTTTTAATCTTAAAGAACATCCAAAAATGATCTCTGAAAGTAATAAATGTTAGGTTGGGAAAGAACGTTAACAGGGGCTAAATAGCTTTAAGTATTAGAATTAAGGTTAAAAGAAGGGGCCTTTAAATTTTAGATTAAAGTTAAAAATATTAATTGGGATCTTTAAGTTTTTGAATTTTAATTTTAAGTTTAAATTTTAAAAAGGCTTTAGGTTTTATCCTTTCATATCCCCCCCCACTAAAACAAGAGCCACAGATCTTGCTTGCGAGGTCTGTGGGTCTTAGCTCCCCTAAATATTTTACCTGGGTTTCTTCCTTATTACTAAGTGGTTTTTTTTTTTCCTTCAGTTTTACAACGTCAAGCCAGCTGGACCTAGTTTCTACATTATTTACAGGTTACATGAAAAAGGTTATATGAAAACATTATTCTTTACATAAACACTATATTACAACAAAAGATTTGTCGATATTTTGACATTGAATAACATGAACACTAATGCAAATACTACTGGTAATGTTTGATAATATTACTGATACTATTACGGATAATGGTACTGATAATGTTATGGATAATGGTACTGATAATGCTATGGAAATGCTATGAATAATGGTACTGATAATGTGTGATGAATAATGTTATGGATAATGCTATGAATAATGTGACAGATAATGCTGCAGCATTTAAGGGACATTCTCGAGAAGGACAACAAAAAAGAAACATTAACCAAAATCATAATATCAACACTTAAAATAATGAAACACATATTGACTAAAAAACATAACATTTAAAAAATAAACTTTTTTTTTTTTTTTCCACTAAACAGTTTTCTAAATGTCTGATGTTTCCTTTGGTTGAAAGTTTTTATGAAGGAAAGTCCTTTGGAAACATTCTTTATGTAAAATTGAAACACTATATAATATAATAAAATATTCAAAAATAAAATACTAAAACACACACAAGTTATTGACATTAAACATGGGTAAAAATAGCAAAATACTCAAAAAATATGATATTCAATATTATCAGCAAAATACAATTGTATAATAAATGCACATTTTTTTTTTCTGAAAATACTGTATGTTGACACTGAAATATCACCAAAAGTAATTACAACACAACACAATTTTAACACTATATAATATAATCACTATATAATAAAACACTATATAACATAATACTAATTATAATACTATAAAAACTCTTTTTTTTTTTTCTCTACTTAATTCTTAGGTCGCACCTTTTCTAACAATGTACAGTATCTAGCTTTAGGCTTAATTCGAGGCTAACTCCAAAATACAAAAATGTCAAACCTCTGAAAACTATAGCTACTAAGTAAAAATATAAACTTGCTATAATTTTCACCATGCCCAGTGTTAGTGGGAGATGGGTTTCAATACTTTGTGGTGAAAGATCATCCCAAAAAAAACGTGCCACTTGCACTATAGAAAAGGAAAGTGGGAAACTGACATTCACCTACAAAGGGCAAGCGAAGCAGTTTTGCCAGATTCTCCGTTCAACCTGGAAAGAGAATCTGGGAAAACAGTCTGGCTAAAGACGGGTGATCAAGGAGTGGAGGACCCTTACTGACGTAACACATTTCATCATATACTAGTAACATTTAAAAAAAATTTAACAGTGCTTTTAAACTGTAACTTTCATCCTTTACCACTGGGGGTTGAGGGTTAAACATCCAGCTGGGTCCTCTTCCAAATACTAATGATAGAGGGACGATAGAACAGCAAAAATAAAAAATTGAAAGATGAAAGAGATAGATGGGGTTTTATTCATGGTTGAGTTTGAGATTTTGAGGAGAATGGTAGTATCTTAACTTGGATGAATGGACAATTTCAGAATTTCTCTTAAAATGTGGGCTGGGTTTATCGATTTCAAAAGTGACTTCAGAAAGTTGTTTCAGAATGGTGTATGGTCCAGAATATGGGGAAGTTAATTTACGGGTATTAGGATAATGAAATTCTTCATACATTACAAGGTCACCAACTTTAAACTTTACAGGAAGAAAACGAGCATCATAGTGGACTTTATTTTTCTTATGGTAAGCAATTGTTCTTTCTTTAGCCAATTTTCTAGCTTCATCAACTGGAGGATAATAACTATTATTTGGCAAAGGAGGATCATATGGCAATTTTCCTAACAATAAATAACTAGGGGTAAATTGAGTTACAGAATGAGGAGTATTGTTATATTCAACTAACACTTCATCTAACAGTTTAGTCCAGGGTACTTTCTTAGAAGAAGAATTAACTTTAGACTTTAATCTGTTTACAATAGTCTGGTTTAGGCGTTCAATTTTTCCGTTCATTTCGGGGTGGTGACTACTTGTCAATCTGTGTTTAACATTGTAAGTACGAAGAAATCTCTTAAATCTGGAAGCTGTAAATGCTCCATTTCTGTCAGTTAACAATTTTTCTGGTACTTGTAGTTGAAATAATTGTTTCAAAATGTTTGTATAAGTTTCAGTAGTTACACTTTTTGAAGGAAAACCCCACACATAGCGGGTTGCATGGTCAACCACTAAATGCAAATATTTTTTTGTAGAATTGTAGTAATTAAATCCGCCAACAGAGTCCAATGCCAAGCATTCAAAAGGTATATCTGTTGGGGCATCAATTGTAACATGCCAAATCTTTTTTGTTTACACTTTTTGTTTATTTGACATGTATGACAATGTTTTACAAAATTTTCAATGTCCTGATTGATATTAGGCCAATAATACTGTGGGGAAATTAAATTTATCATTTTATAAATACCAGGGTGGCCAAATTGTGTGTGGGTTTTTTCTAAGAGGGGTAACCGTAAACACATGGGGACAACAATATTATACAAACTTTTCTTTTTAATTACAACAACATCATTTACTTCAGTGTATTTTTTACCATCTGCTGTTACATTTTCCTTTTTCTGGCTGTTTCTTACTTCATTCAAGTCAAGGAGATGTATAACATGGTGTACATTTTCTGAAACAGGTTGTCTTGATAGCATATCAGCTTCAACATTAGTGGAGCCCTTTTGGTATTTGATTTCATAGTCAAACATACTAAGTTTGAGAGACCAGCGGAAAAGACGTCCTCTTAAATTTTTAACATTTTTGAGCCAGGTAAGTGCCGCATGGTCCGTATGGATGACAAATTTTTGACCATGTAAATAATGATAAAATTTATCCAAGGCATCCACAATTGCCAAACATTCTAATTCCGTTATAGCATAATTTTTTTCATAATCTCGAAGATTTCTAGAGTGATATGCTATTGGGTGTAATTTTCCCTTTTCATCTACCTGTTTCACAACACACCCTACTCCAAGACTTGAGGCATCTACAAACAGTTCACAAGGCACTTTGGGATCAAACAATCTTAAGATAGGTTTTTCAATCAAAGCCTGTTTTAGTTTCTCAAAAGAATATTGACAATTTTGGTCCCATACATAGGGAACATTTTTCTTTAACAATTGGTTGAGAGGATATCTAATTTCGGCATACTTAGGAATAAATTTATTATAGACATTAATAGATCCCAAAAAGCATTGCAACTCTTTTACATTGGTTGGTGGTTTTAATTTCTTAATAACTTCCACATTAGGATTGTCAGGGGTAATACATCCATTAGAAACTTCATAACAAAGGAAATTAATTGTTGATTTAACAAAATTACACTTTGATAACTTTAATTTGAGGTTTTCTTGGACACAAATATTAAATAATGTCTCTAAATGCATCAAATGTTCTTCCTCATTTTGAGAAAATACAATAACATCATCAAAATAACTACAGGCAAAATTAATTTTGTACTTATTAAAGATTCTTCGGAGTGTGCGGTTGAATATCCCAGGTGCGTTTTTTAATCCGAAAGGTAATCGCAACCATTCAAATAAACCGAAAGTGGTCGCAAATGCCAATTTTTTGGTGTCTCGAGGGTGGATAGGTATATGCCAATATCCACTGGCCAAGTTGAGAGTGGAAAAGACCTTAGCTTGTGCTAATTTATCCAAAAGGGTATCAATTCGGGGTAGGGGTTCTGCGTCTGTCTTGGTAATAGCGTTTAATTTTCTGAAATCTACACATAAACGAGTTTTCTTCCCTTCTTCGCGCTTGTAAACTAAAGTGACAGGCGACGAATAAGGGGAACAACTCTCTTTAATGATTCCTGCCTGTAACAAATTTTGGACTTGGTTTCGGATTTCTTCCTCTTCTTTGGGTGATGTACGGTAAGCCCTAAGTGAAACGGGAAGGTCAGAGGTTAAATGGATTCTTTGGGGTTCTATATTCACACAGCCTACATCGTACTTATCTTTTGCAAAAATACAGACATATTTGGTGAGAAAAGCAGGTAGTTGTTCTTCAGCCAACTGAACTTTGAGCCCATGGTCAGAGGTTTCAAACAACTCCGGTTCAAAATTTTCTTCAAATATCTCTGCATTTTGGATATCTGCTTTTAGCGGGTGGATATATGGTTCTGACAAATGCAAAGTATGGTGGGATGATTTTTTTGAAATATTACGCATAAGTGATATTTTTTTGTTATTTTGATGGATTTGCATTTTAGAGCAATCAATATTTAATCTAAACAATTCACAATGTGGTAGCCCAATTAGCCAAAACATATGGTAAAGAGTTATGAATTATAAACAGTTCAATGGTTTGAGTTATTTGTCCTAATTGCAAACTGACAAGGCATTTTTCTTTCAAAGCTAGAACACCTTGAGTTTGTGCGACTGAGATACTCTTTTGAACTTTAGATAGTTTTAGATTAAATTTATGGGCTAAATGATATGGCATTACACTGATAGAACTACTTGTATCTATCAAACATGGTAATGAGTTTTCACTTTTCACATGAGTAGCTGTTTGACAATTGTTAATTTTTTGTTTGGATCCATTATGTGTTTTGATATACCCGGGTATTATTAATTGTCATTGGCTCTCTTCTGTATTTTGTTGAAACTCATTATTAGTCTGATCTAGATTATGGGTTGAAACACTTGGATTTGGTGCTAGGGCAGTAACATTTAGCGTTTGTTTATGAAAAGGGCAATCTCACACCCAATGATAAGCATTCGAAATGCCCACATTTAAACAAACCCGGCAAGGCGTTGGTGGCAACGTAGCCTGATAATGTAGGTTTGGGCGTTGTTGATCGGTCTGCATAGATCTTGGGGGAATTGGTTGCATCTGTCTAAATGTATTTCTTTGTGGGTTTGGGTTAAAATGTCGAAATTGAGGTGATTGGTTTGGGACACGATAATTCCATGGTCTGTAGGAATTTTGTCCATGGTCAATGTGGGATTTAAAAGGTTTCCATTGTCGATATTGAGGGGGATGCTGAGGGTTGGACTCAGTCTTCCTGTCTGTTTTATCTTTCTGCTCTAACTGCAATTTACTTAATTTAAATACTAATTCTCTCCATTCATTGACATCAGCAGGCGCATTTGTCACTACCAACTGTTTCATCTCTACCGGCAATCCATCAGTAAGACCGTCCAAAATGAAATGCTGATCTAAACCTAAAGTGAGTCCTACTTTAGTTTTTTGGTGGTAATATTCATTTAAGTCGCCTCCAAATTTAAATTTGATCTGGGAGAAATCTGTCAATGATAGTGTATCAGGAGTAGTGTAATGTTCGGTGAACAATAACACTAACTCTGACCAATGGAGGACATGAAGACAGTTGTTGATATATAAGGTAAGCGCGGTATCTTTTAGATACTTTTGGATGTTGCGGATCTTCCACAAATCACCCTTGTGTTCCTCTACACAAACTGACTCAAAGTATCGCAGCCAAGGAATCCATAACATCTTCGAGTCCGGAGAGAATGGCACAATTTCGGGATCTTTTCGACATGTGCCTTCACTATTACCTGAGGACTGAGAATTTGCTGCATTAATTTCCTTTCCCGGAGTCTCGGGAACTACATCATCATTTTTTGGGGGGTCGCCTACTTTCTCTGATGGTGGGGCAGTACTCATGATGTTTACAACTAAAATCTCACAAAATCATAATATATTCCAACATAGTAACACATAAAAATAACATTAAATAATTCCAAATATAATAGTAAAATAATAGTAACCTGATACTTAAATCATTTTTTATAACTCAAATTATGAATCTTAATTTAAAAGATAAATTTTATTTATCTTTTTCAACTTGAAAGGAGCAGAACTAAACAAATGCAAAACGAACTTTACAGCAAAAATTAAAAATAAAATAAAAATATTTTATCATGTTCATTCTTAGTTCACTCTTCTTTTTCTATGATTAAACTCTTAACTACATACTAAAAATAACTTTTAAAATAACACAAAGTACAAACAAAAAAAAAAAATCAACTTTTTTTTTTTTTTCAATAAAATGCCTGAATTTGCTCCTTCTAACTTTTTATATTAAATAAAACATCTTACCTTGAACAATAATCCGCGATTGATAGAAAAAAATGGAACGGAAAAAAAATAAATAAAAATACACGCGCACATTCTGTCCTTTCTTTTTTGTCTCTTTAAATGTTCAAACTATCGGAGTTTGATCCGAGATACTTCTCCTTTCCCTTTGAAACAAAATCTTTGCACAGCGCGGCGCAGTCACAGGGGTTGCAGAACGAAAGTCACGTCACACCAAACAACCGTCGTTATCGCGTCTTGGCGAAAGATCATGCCGTATTCCGGCACTAGTCTTCGGACTGAGAGGACATCTGGTACCGCTTGTATCCGCCGATCACGTTCCTGGAAGCAGAGCGATTTCTCCAGGTTTCGTTTCGCTTGTCAGGTTTTTATCCTCACCGACTCTTTGTAAGGAAACCCGATCTTGGCATACGTTCGTGAGACCGTCATCAATCGAGGAGAGGGATGTAGTCGTGGGGATTCGGGATGCCGGGAGAAGAAGCTCATAGATCCGTCGCGTCAGCGTGGAAGTGCCGGGGAGAGAACTTTGCGATCGCGCCGAGTCCGTCGTCCGAATGGCCGGGGATAGATGTTTGCATTCTAGAGTCTAGGCGGCGTTATTTTGTGGAATCATGAGGTGTGATGGAGAGAGAAATAACGACACAACATTTTCACTTGGGGCCTGGTTTATTAATCCTTTTTTGGAAGATCTCTTGGGAGAAACCAGGTCCCTGCAACTTGACGCTTTCTGTTTAAAAGTTCGTTTCCTTGGGCGGCATTTTATTATGCAAGTGTTAGGTCAAAAAAGCCACTTATTTTAGGCGCTCCCGCTATTTAAAGGCTGTTAATTCGCATTATTTCTACCAGGTCGCGATACTAAATAATGGGTGTTACTCTAATTTTAATTGGTTAAGAAATATCTGGGCAGTATGACGTTGTTAGGCGCGGTTTTCCAGGGTTGAATGCTGATTCTACAAATTAAGAATTGCGTTTACGTCAGCTTTTTTAATCTTAAAGAACATCCAAAAATGATCTCTGAAAGTAATAAATGTTAGGTTGGGAAAGAACGTTAACAGGGGCAAAATAGCTTTAAGTATTAGAATTAAGGTTAAAAGAAGGGGCCTTTAAATTTTAGATTAAAGTTAAAAATATTAATTGGGATCTTTAAGTTTTTGAATTTTAATTTTAAGTTTAAATTTTAAAAAGGCTTTAGGTTTTATCCTTTCATATATATATAAACACCAGTAAGCAAAATGTCTGGATATTGGAGAATTCCAAATTTTGGATGTCTGGATTTGAGACTTTGTACTATACAAGAATTTATCATTTAAGAATTAAAACACTAAACCTTCATAAACTAATTCTTTGGTTCATTTATAAATTGTTGCCATTTGGTATTCTAAAAAAATATATTGAAAAAGCCAAATTTAATATCAAAATTATGTGATTCTATTGAAAATTTCAGAGTTTTGTCCATTTTAGCATGAAGATTACACCCCCCCCCCCTCTTCTGAAACACATGTTTTTGATATAAAATGAAAAAAGACATTTCCCAATAAAATGGTTATCTTCATATTTTTCTGGGGTAATTTGATTATTAAAATGCAAGAGGTTGTTCTCCCTCTCTTTCCCCCCTTGCCCAATTGTACACATTATATAGGCAGTTTTCAGAAACCTTGCAACATTTTAGAACTTCATTTATTAATAAGTAGGAAAGATAGGAGCTTAAAACTCACAGATGAATTAAAAAAATTATCTGGTAAAGTAAATAGAGCTCCTATAAAACAAAGATTTTTTTTAATGTCATTTCCTGTATTGATAAATTTTCGGCAATTTTATTTGAACATGCAGTGAAAGGTATTCAGATATTTTCTTTCTAGTTTTGAATTTGTTAAATTTATAATAATTGCTATGTTGTCCTCACATTCATGGGCTAGTTATTATTGTTATTCACTTAATTTAAATTTCATAGTAAATGTATAACAGACTCATCAAAAACTAGAAATGTAGTTTATCATAGCAATAAATACACTTTTCTCCACACATAAATCTGAATCAACAATAAGAAAAGACAAGTTACATATTCAATATTTTAATATAAACTGAACATTATTACTTAATTACATTCTCATCAGAAAATTATCTGACATCAGAGGTGCCTATGCTTATAACACAATAAATATATGAAGGCAATAAATCACACTTAATGCTTTAGGAAATGACATCAATAAATATTACTTAATGTTTTAGAAAATGATTATGATGACAACAAATCTCACTTATTAACTTGAGAAATTAGTTTACTTTATTTTTTAAGTAATTTATTGTGTTTAACTGATTACTTATTCATAACACCCATTAACCATTTTCTATTAAAAAAAAAAGCTGTTACCCAACAATGTAAATTAATGTCAATAATACAAAATCATGTTTTATTCCAAATGTAGTAGTACTAGCATATATTTTACATATTCTACTTTTATTTGTTTGTGAGTAAATCAGTTTACAAAAAGTAAAATGGTTCAGCTAATGTTAAATAAGTGGGTATGTCACCAAACTTGACATCAAACAACAGTGACATTAGCAACGATGTAATGATTGCAGTTTCAATTGTAGCAACTGTATTATAAGAGAAATTATCTGTTTAAAAAAAGTTTACAGACTTATATATGTGAAATGTTTAGAAAAATATTCAATTTCATCAAACCCATTAATTTTGCCAAAATAAATTATTTAAAAAAATAAACAAACAAAAGATCAAAAAAGACATTATGTACCTGCCTTATAATTTTTTCATATCACACAGTATACTTTCAAATAGCATAACATAAATGTATTTAAAGAAATAACCACTTAAATACATTGCAAATTTAAAATAATAGATATTTTAACTTTTGCAATTTCTCATATAAGCAATTGAAAAATAACAAACTTGGGTTTTATGAAAGAATTAAAATTTGTACCAACCTGCACTCAATAAAATATACCTCAGAAACTTTCTCGGATCTTTATATACATTTTATATTTGTTATTAATGATGTGATGGACTTTTGTCAATGAAACTCCACTTAAGACACACAAGAAATATCTCTCATTAATGAGGACAATTTCAATTTCTCTATAAATTTTGTATTTATAATTAATGTTTAAGATACCACTTGAAGCAAACTACTCATCAGATAATGTAGATATTTTTCTTCACAAACTGAAAGAGCAGAATTAAAACTGTTTCTGTACATTATTATTATTATTATTATATTATTTGAAAGCAACTTTGAAGTCACTTTGGTTATTGTGAGATCATGAAATTATTAGTGACAACAATAAAGAGAAAATAAACTGCAACAGTCAAAAAGAGAGATTGAAATTGTCTGCAGATGCTATCAATCAAAATATGATATAGAAGACCAAATTTTCCAATGTGTTGCGAAACTATAGAATGACGTGGTACAAAAATCATTTGATCAAGTAAAGCAAAGAAAAATGAAAGGTTATTTCATAGTTGAATTATGCCTGGCAATTTCTTTGGATATTTTGTTTGCTCTAAGTAATTTATTCTTTAGTATAAACAAAATGTCAAATCTTACTTTTAAACTAAAATGAATAAATTTGAATTAATATTAAATTATTTAGTTAATATTAGTTATATTAAATTACAAAAAAATATTTATTTTAGCATTAACTTGTTAATCTATTTAGCTTGTCTCAAAAATGAAATTCAATTTATTCAATGAAAGGGACTTTTTTACACCATTCAAATATTTACATAGTTTAATGTGGACTTCAGTTAGCATGGACCTCCATCGAAATCCACCATAAATGTTATACCAGTTTGCATTTTCTGATTAAATAAAACTTCCTAAATAAAGCTTCTAATAATTAAAACTTCCTTTATAATTGCCATTCATATGTTCATCCAGAGAACAATTATAACAGTAGTATATAAAACTATAAACAACTAATTTTGATGTGAATAATGTTATCCCGTAAGTTCTAGGATAAAAGTCATGCCTAGTATTTTTAAATTTTTCAGCAAGATATCTTTCTGACAATCTTCTGCAGTTAGAACACATGCATGAAGCATTTAGTTACAGTTATTTTCTGGAAATCTTAAACATATAACAAATGTGATGCCAAGTAAATCTGATGTCATGGTTATGCATTTTTGATATTAAATATCATTGCTTGGGAATAGATATTTTTTATAGAAAAATGTTGACAGAAAGACAGACAGATGATATTTTAGTTAATTGTTATAAAAATGTTAACAAAAGGTAGCTAAATCTGCTCTTGAATTTAAGTAATTAGATCATTTTTCATAAGTTACTGAAAATTAAAAAAACATTGAATATTTGTCACATATTTGACATTTTTAAAAATTGTAAATATGAAATTTAACTTAATAAAACAGAGGTACCTTTTATATTGATCAGGTAAAGGTAAAGCAGATTCTTTGTTAGATTCAGCAAGCCTGTCAAAAGTTGTTGACCCCGTCTCCTTAAAATAAAAAGAAAATCAGTATATGGATTTACGTTACTAAAAATGATTTTTAATCAAACTCTTGAACTTAAACATCCAATAAAATTCTTACAGTACAAGTATGCCACTTGGAAAATAATAAATCACGAAATTACATATAAAGAAAAATTTATATGTATAATTTATAATTTTTTTTGGCAACATTTATGTCTTAATTATGTAAACTATATTGTATTGTATACAATATATAATGATGAAACTGTCACATTAAAATAGAACATTTATAATATTATCTATATAAATACATTGCATAAGAATGACATTTACTCATAAATGAAAACATATAACTATTTAAAAGTTTTACTTTATAAATCAGTGCAAGTATAATAGAAGTAGATGTTCAAACCTAATCTTCCGTAAACTCGAGAGGCAATGTTATCAGAATTAGATCATTAGCACATTTAGTTGCACAGAAAGGAATTACATGGATTTTACTATTACTATTATTGTTAAAGAAAAAAAAACTTTTGGTGGCAGACTTACAAATTATTTTTTACTTTTGAAAAAAGGAATTTGTTTCAAATGGGGAGCAAAAGTATTTTCAGGATTTTACGGTATGCATTTAATATAAAAAGACAACATACCAAAAAAGTTTCAGGAAGAAAGTCCAGAATTGGAAGTTCCAGAAAATCAATTCTACACTATAAATATTTTGATCCAACATATTTTTAGACAATTAGTTATTTTAATAATTTAATTAATTTAATAATTTAGTTTTTAATTGTATTTATATGATATTTTCGGTATGTTATTGCTTCCTTAATAGGGAAAAATAATTCCTTTTGACTGTGACCTTCAAGAAGGTGTTTTTCGAAGTGATGTCATTTTTTTTGAGGAAGTGGCAATCACACCAGGAGCAGCATTTCTTCCCTAAATTACAGTACATATTTCAATTTATTTTGGTTCAAAAACATATAAAAAAGGACAAGTGTTATTATTAAGAAACTATGTATAATCAAAAGACTTTTTAATTTTTTTGTTAAACACAAAAGATCTTTCAGAAAATTATGTTAAAGTTATCATTTTGAACAGATGTTCTGAAAGCAACATCGCATGATGGGATGAAAACCATTCTTGTGAGATCAAAATCTTATATAAGTTGATAAATTATTTATAAAAAACAAAAAAAGAAAAATTGAACTCCTTTTGACTTTAAATCGCTTCAATAATCTGTCCTACCAATTTTTTCCTTTTACAATAAAAAATATGTCGAAAAGTTTCACATTCTAGAGTAGTTGATTTAAGAACCATCTTTATAAGAATACCTAAAAATTTTGCATGTTAAAAAAATTAAAGTGACTGTGAATATATGTAAAAAATGGTGAATTTAGATTTTAGAGCACTGTTAAGCATTGATATTATAGTGAAACGCCAAAAATCAGAACCTCAAAATAACAGAAAGATTAAAGAAAACCAAATATTACTGAAACGCCATTTTTAAATACTGTTTTGAAATCCAAGCTCTCTACCTCCTGATATTCTGATACATTCACAAAGATGTTTTCATTTGTAAATGCAAGAAACTTGCAAGTGTTAGAAATTCACATACCAAGAAATCGGACATCATTTTCTCCTTTTCTTATAAAAGCAACTATTTTTCCCAAAGAAGCTCTCAAAGATATGTTTTAGTGTCCAAAAGAGTCCATGATACAGTAGAGTTGATGGCAGGGATACAAGAAATAGTATTCATTACGTTAAAAGAAAACCATTTTATTTTTTCATGATGAATATCGATGCTGTGTTTCAAAAATAGCAAAAATGATGATTTATCATATCCATACTCTTATTGTAAGCATAATTTAAGAATAAGATACAGTTTAAGAAAGTTTTTGATCTGAAAATGGGACAAAGATTTAGAAATCTGAAAATAAGCTAGCTCCTTAGTGCAGTCATGCAAGAATTATGGTGTGATGTGATTTCTACTGCATCTAAATTATGACTGCAAATACATCCGTTATCTGTAAGAAAAAGTATTTTTTTTTTTTTGACGGAGGGACAAATTAGAAATCACTGCTGCATTATATTCAGGTGCAATCTCAATTATCTGAGCTAATTGGGACCGCTAATACTTCGGATATCAGAAATCTTGGTTAATAGAAATTGTATACAGAAACCCACCATCCTTGTGAACATTTCTTAGGCTAAAAGATAATAGAATGATTTTTAAATGGTAAAAATAAATGTATAAAATTTTGTTTAAATCTTAGCAGATTTAAAAAGGAAAACCTCTACACTGTGTCAATCAAGTGGTTTGGGGATGTAATTGTCCGATTGCAAAAGGTGATCAATAGGGCCACATAAAACAAAATTAGGCTTTGTTATCTGCTCGATTAACAAAAGTTTCAATTAATTGAAGTTTGGTTACACAAGGTTCTACTGTATTTTAATAGAATTACTCAGAAATGATTAATCATACTTCACCACTAAGCACCTTTGACATTTATTGACTATGTGAAGTATGAATTTACCAATAAAAAACGAAAACTACTCTTATCTCATCTACTTAAAGAGAAAAAAAACTAAATTTTTTATTTGTTAAAATTCCTTTAAAAATGCAATAGCTAATTTTTCTCTCAATTTTTTTTTAATTAAAATTTATTTTTAGTTTTTTGAAAATTTACTAAATTTTTTTCATGTTGATTCCTCAAAATTTACAATTTTTTAAGCTTTATGAGATATTTTGCAGGCAACACCCAGATGGGTATGGAAAAATTCATTGTATAGGCCACACAGAAAAAAATTAACATTTAAATACATATAAACAAGAGCTTATCTCGCGGAAATTATGGTACGAAAAATTAATCAGCAAAGTATACACATTAAAGAACATGTTAATTCTATGTTTGACAATTTTATTAAAAGCAAGATATTTTGTTAAACACTTGAACACCTGTCTCCCTAAATATAATAAGACATGATAGTTGCTAGCTTCTTATTGAAAGCAATAATTACAAGTAACAGGCACCTGATCTTCCACATGAAACAGAGAAAAGAAATCACTTCTGAACCATTCCCAAGTAAAGGGCTAAAGTATTTCTTAATTACTTTATATGCATTTAAAAAAACAAAGAAATTAATACATTAAGAAAGAAGTAAAAACACTGACTTACTGGCTGAAAAGGCAGCATTGAACGTAGTACTGGTTCAGCAATGAAGGCTGCGCGAGGTTCAATACTAATGAACAATGAAGCTTCCATCGGCGTTCTTGATTTCTGAAGCCACCATTTATACACCTATATTTGAATTTGATACTAACTTATTCACAAACAAACAAATAATTCTTAAATGTAGTATAAAAAAAAGAAAAGAAAAACTACTTACTTCCACATGTTGCATTTCTTTCTGTTTACTGGACTTCAATGGTTTGAACAACTGTAAACGTAGTTTAGAACCTGTATTCACTGTACCATTGGAACTCAACAGCTGTTTTAACAAAACAGAAAAAAGCAGAGTGAGAAGAAAGGTGTAAAAGCAACATATTAGAGCACCTAAAAAATACATAACCAAAAAAGGAATTTTTCTTTAAGTTTCTGCAAGTATTTTATGCTTACAATATTTTAATGAGGACAAATGATAATAATTGTAATCTCTATATATATTATGCTATTTACATGACACGGAAATTGTGATTCTTTGTTAATTGTTTAATGACAATGCTCGGAAGAAATGCATTTCATTGGTTATTATGTAAATTGGCAGGCAGTGTTTCCCCCAGGAGAAGGGCGCACAGGCCTTCGGGGAAACGTCCACCGGTAAATGTTAGCAGAAGGTTTTTTCTTATTTAAATTCTTAAAGATACAGAATTAATGCCAAAAATAAGGGGAACATTTCTTTTCAAAAATTTACTGGTGGAAGATCAAAAATTTACTGGTCGAAGGCCTGTGCGCCCTTGTCCTGGGGGAAACACTGGGCAGGATTTAGTCCAAGGTAAATTGGGTTCATTTATGTTTAGCTCTTTTGCTGCATTTATAAATCTTCAAATGTCATAAAAAAAGCCTGTAAAAAATCACAGTGAATGCTTGAAAACGAAGATTAAACTGAATTGGCTACATTACAAAAAGACTACATCACTCTGTGTGTCTGCAATGACTAGCAAAACCTATGGTATGTACCGAGGCTTAAATTTTTCATGAAAACAGCTCAAAGACTCTCCTGATGTACCTGATATTCAAAATTTTACAATTCTAATTATTAGCTGAGAAATTAATTATAATCGGAACACATTCTAATAAAGAAATAGCTGTTTCACCCCCAGTCATCAAAGCACATGCCCATATTATACATTACAATGATAAATAATCTAAATTTCTGCAATTTAACAGTGTTCTTCATGGTCTACTGGTTAGAGTATCAGACTGTCAAACTGAAGGTTCCTGAGTCGATGATCAAAGGGCCAAATTCGAAATTTTCTGCTTCATAATAAAACATTTTCATTTTGATTAAATGTAAAGATTACATTTATATGCATCCATTGGAAAATAAATAAAAATAAATAAGTTTTTAATTTCTAAAGTTACAGAAAAATTAGGTTGTTTATTTTTATCATATTAATGAAAGAAATATTTTATAGAAGGACAAAAATTGAAATTTTCTGTTTATAAATATAAAAATAAATTCATTTTCTTTAATTTTAAGGAACACATTTATATGCATAAATAAAAAAAATAATACTAAATTTTCTATTTCTAAAGATACAGACAAAGTTGGTCACTTATTTTTATCAAATTAGTAAAAGAAATACATTATTCTATTGAAGAACCAAAGCTGAAATTTTGCTTATAAAAAAAAAGGGAATTTCTGTTTGTTTAATTTTAAGGGTCACATTTACATGCATTCATAAGAAAATAAATAAATAAAAATCAATTCTAAATTTCTAAAGATGCATCATTTTACTACTGTAGAGGGTAGCACTGCAAAACTGTGTGAGGTTTCGAGAGTTAGAGCAGTTTTTTTTTTCTTTTATTGCCGGATTCCATGATAAACAGGTTTATTCTATTAGAAAATAAATTTTCTAGATAGCATCTTTTTTAAAAATCTATATAGTAATATTTGCTTACAATTTTATTATTTATTTTTTAGTATTACACTTTTAGTATTACACTTATACTACATTCATGATGCATTTGTAATTGCTTTTTCATCTAAAAGATTTTAAATATTAAAAACATAATTAAATTTTAATTGAATCATCAATTAATTTTGAAAAAAGTTTTAAGTATGAGACAAATAAGAATTCTAAACTTCAACCTGTAATTTATAGAACTTTCCAACTGAACAAGAGTTAGGACCTGGTAATGTGCACCATCTCTACCATCTTCCTCTCTCTGTACAGACTCGTGATACAAATTTCTGGTTCATTTAAGAGTATTATTATGGGCCCAGGCACTATTATTTAAAACCTATTAACTATACTATTATTTAAAATTTTCAACATGAAATTTATATCAATTAAATTTTAGTTTCATATGTTTGAAACAAGTTTCTGTTTGCTGAGTACAAAGCATGAATGACAGCAACTGTAATTTTCATGTATATCATTGGTTCCTGATAACACCTGCATTTGCATGAAAAACCTGTCACTGCACTCATTTTAAAATTTAATGATAACTGTATTTATGTGTCCTATTAATCAATGTATTCCATTCCTCCTACTATTGAACGTTTATAGACAGAAACTGGATTTAAAAACCTATTTTAGATAACACATAAAAGATTTTTGTTTTAAATAATATATGGTTAAATTAAAAATTGCAAAGTGCCCATTACAAGAAATTTTAGGCTTGAGTTCAGTATGAATATGAAGCACACAAAAAGAAATGGGAAGAATGTTAAATTTATTAATAAATAGTGAAGTAATGGCAACAATTAAATTTATTATTCTAAAATTACATCCTTTTGTTGCAATTTCTTTTTTTTAATCACACTTTCATACCTTTAAAGTGCTTTCTACCGCACATTTCTTACAAAAAGAAAAGTCTATATAATATATACAAATAAATGTAGTATTAATTACTGATTTCAAGTTACAACAATTTAGGACTGAATAAAAAGTATACAATTAGATTAAAAAAAATAGTACCTTTAAAAAAGCCCATGCTATTTTGTGCATACCATTTTGATTTAATCTTTCATAACTGTCCTTTGTATGTGAAATAGGGGTAATATCGACAACCTATAAAGGAGAAATAGAAAAATATTATTAGAAGAAATCTAAAAATCATTTATTTAGAGATATAGTACACTAGCTCAGACCTAAATGGCATTGCCCAGGTTCAGGATAATGACATTAAATACACTATATTGCCATTGATTATTGGACACTTACGATTTTAGACATTTTACTAAATATCTAAAAAAATACATGAGGAATCGTCTCGAAACTCTTAGTGTATAAATATAATTGTATACGCCATACATCGCCATGAATATTTTTTACCGAAACTCCATAGGGGACCGTCAACAAATTAAAAAAGAATGAATATCTTTTGAATAACCCTGTCAAAACTAATGTAGCAAAAGCGCTCAAACTCTAGATTATGATTGAATACCTTATCGTAATATGCCTTGTTCATTTTTATGCAAATAGCATGCATACTCGCAGAAAAATTAAGGTTTTTATAAAAATGGTCCCAAATTTTTCCAAGTTTTTTCCTTATAATTTTCAGAGTTCTTAATATAAAATAATATTTTTTTCAGAAAATATGACAAACAACATTGCACACAGTACCTTGTAATCAGAATTTAAAAATAATGAAAATTTTGAACAAAATGAGTAGGTTTACTAAATAATTTTTTACTGCGCATGCGTCAACGATATCAAAATTTCATTTGCATATTATGTTAGTTAAATGTGATAGGAAATAGACCCTGTGTTCTTGCCACTGTAGTAACTATCTTTTGGTTGACATTTACTGTAAGAAATGTCATTTGGTTTGAGAGTCAGGCCATTTCATCCAGCCCTTAATCATTACATATTTCATCCATATAAAACTTAAATTTACAGCAAATAATTACAATAGTCATCTTTATTTACAGTTCAATATAATTTAAAGTACACTTACCTTTTATAATAGAAGTTTCATTTCTGGTTAATTGTTATCTATAAATTATATAATTAAACTTTAGTTCTATGTTAATTTATATTTCCCGGCAGACTTATATTTTTCACACACCTTTCAATAGTAAACATCGCTTTTTGACATAGTTCCCCATATCGCCATGTGGAGGCGTAGCGATGAGAGTCGATGACGTAATCGCTTACGCGATCAGACGTAACGATCTCATCAGCCATTCATCTTTCAATGATTGGTGGGTGTGTCTCTCGGCGGGGAGAAACCTGGTGTTTAATCCGTTTGAGAAGTATATATACTTCAGTCTTGCCGGCGTAAAGCAGCTTCGTAGTTTTATCAGCTTCGTATTTTGTTTCTGTTTTTCTTAGTTTCGTCTGTTGAATGTTGTGTTGTGTTATGTTATCTGGAAGTCATATGTGTCATCGGTCAAGTCATTTATTTAATTCGTTTAATACATCGTTCAATACAATAGTTTAAGTCATTTGTTGAAGTAGAACTTTCATCTAGTAATGGCATTTCATTATGCTTTCACGTTTCACTTAAACTTACAGAAGATATTCGAATATATGGAACTTTATTTCTAATTTTCACCTGGAGGCTAGAAGGAGAGGTCTGCCATTGACATGAGATCGTTGACCTGGAACGATGTGATGATCGGCAATATCATGAGATGTTCGAGTAGAAGAGACTTTGAGATTTGGACTTTAACCTTCGCCTTCTTAAGGAAAGTTTGACTATTTGCTGTGGTTTTTCTCTTCGGTTTTTGATCATGGAATTTTTGGAACTTTATCGACGGATGAATTTGACTTAGATGTATTTTTTTTGGAACTGAAACCATTTTCCAGTTTTTGACTTAGCAAGCTCCAGTTCACTTAATCAAGACAATAGATGGACTTATAAAATGTTATTTGAATCTTTACTTATTTTTTTTACAGATAAGTTCAATTTTTATTTATCCTGATATATTTTAATTTACAATATACTTATTTATATATTTGGTTTATTGATTTAATAGAAAGAAAAATATATTTTTGTTTTAAATATGATTCGATTATAGATGCAATATATTTATATTTGTTTTTATATTTTATGTTTATTTTATTTTATGAACTAATAAATGTTGATTGTTAAGTTTTAATTTTGCATGTCATTATTTCAGTTGATTTAAGTTTATTCTTGACTAAACATCTAATTAGATATTCATTTGGGCATTACGTTAAAAATTAAATTAATTTAATTACTTATGGGGTTAAAAATCAGCATAACGCTGACACTGTTTTTAAAGCGACTCTGCTAAACATTCAACCCCGATGGAATTCTTGTTTTATATTCCATCATTTTGGTTATGGGCTTTTTACAACTAACGTTGTGCCCTTTATAAAAATTAATTTTAAAGTTTTAAAAGTTTAATAAAAATATTTACGAATTTTTTAAGTTATACCCTCCCTTGAATATGATAATATATTTAAAGATTAATGTTTAAAATATAGTAAACTTTGTTTGTTTGATTTTGTTTAAAGACTTAATAATTATCGAAAGTAAAAATTTTCTACCGGATGTTTGAAATAGTTTTAGATGGGGGGGCTGTATGTTAAAGTCAGAGATATAAATATATAGGTTTAAATTTTTAATTCTTTTTGAATAAAAATGAATCTGTACTTAATTAAACATGACTTTGGTGTAAAAACTTTACTTTGAGATATTAATTAGTAAATTTAAGAATTTTGAATTTCTATAAAGTGAATCATTTTTGTATGACTTTAAAGATTAAATTTTTTTTGAAATATGAATTTGTAAATTTAATTTATGCTGACCTTTAAATGTAACTTTGAATACAAATTGGATATTAAATGATAGTTTAAAATTTTTATAAGTAAAATTAAAATAATTTAAAAAAAAAATTTAATATACTTTTATGAGTAACTTGCTATATAAAGTGCTCATATAAAGTTTTTTTTAAGTATATGCAGTGGAGCGTGATGGGCTCCATTGTATTTTTGATAAGAAAATATGAATTTTTGTGCTTAACTATGGTAGTAAACCAGGAGATCTGTCTGTAAAGAAGTTTGTTTTTGAATATTTTTGATCACGGTATGTTATAATAAGATGAAAACAAGAAATGTCTTTAAAATTAAGATATAAAGTTTGAATATTTTTGACTTTGAAATTTAAATACCTTTTTAAATTAAAGTAATAGGTTTGTTTTTGAATTTGTCTTGGAGTTTAAATGACTTTTTGAAATGCTTTGCCATGAGTTTTAAAAGCTTGACTGATGTGGAAGGCTTCCTGGTTTTCTCCAGTTTAAATGATTGCCATCTAGTGATATTTCTTTGACTTTTTTTGTGTAGAAAGAGATAGTAAAGTGTGAAAAGTTTTATGTATTAAAAGAAAAGATTTAAGATGTAACATTGTTAAAATTTACTGTGTAATTTTCAATGTTGCTAAATTAAAGAGTGTTAGAATTAAATTGCCACCTGAATCCACCATACTTTCATCATTTATTTAATGAGATGTCTTTGAATCTTGAATTTCTTGTAATTGTGTAAAAATGGCATACGTTTTAAAATATGTCGTAAGGATTAAAAATAATCCCATTAAGGGATAAATGCTGTGTAAAATTGAGAAATTTCAAGTTTAATTTTTGAAAGTTACTTTTTAGAGAGTTAAAAGTGCTTGGTACTTGGGACAGGAATAAATTAATGATCCTCATATTGGATTTGGATCTAAAGTATTAACGAAATAGTTTTTTTTTTGGGTATATATTAGTAAAAACAGGAGCAATTTTTTCTTAGTGAAGAAGTTATCTTAATGACTTTTATGTAAAGTTGAATTTAAAGCATTGAAGGAAAACTTTATTGCAGCTATACTTAAACTTTTGATATTTTTGAAAATGTGGTCTTGACTCCCCATATAGATGCTAATTTCTGCTTCAATAGTAACTTAAAGTATGAATTTAAAGATAATTCCATAACATAAAATATGTAAAGATTCTGTAATATAAATCTAAACTTATGACTTTTCATAATTAATTATACATTTAAAGTTAAAGGTTTTAAGGATAATGATTATAGTTTATATTAAGGTAATTATATTTTAGTGTTACAGTTTTGGACAAATCTTAGTGTGGAATGCTTTGAAATAAAAAGGAGGGATATGTCTTAACTATTTTTATGTTAGAGATTAAGATGCCCAGGCCTTAAAGCTAATATTTCTGCCTGGGATTTGCTCCAATTTAATTTTTTTTTATCTCATTAATATAAATTTACAATTTAAGAAATAGAATTAAAATTTTTCTATTATGGGGAGAGGACTATTCTGATTTTTTTTTGCAATAGATTGTTATTTGAAGTTTAAAAATGAAAGTTTAAGGAATTAAAGTGATAAATTTTGAATTTAAAATCATGACATTGAAAAATGAATAACTCAATTTTCTTTTGATATAATCTTGGTCTATTTAGGACTATTTACGAATCTCTTTTAGAGACTTTTTGAGCTAGAAATTGAGTGTTTTTCTTAAATGTGTAATTTGATGTCATGGATTCATGTATTTTTAACTCCTGACCTGCACTGAATATTTAACTTTAGATTTTTGTGTAAATGACATCCATTAATGAGTGTTAAATGTCCTTTACATGTTTTTGAGTAATGTTGGTAACTTTATTGTGTGCTATCTAAAATGATTTCTATATGGTTTTTATTTTTAATAAAGTATTGTAAAAAAGATTTATATTTTTCGTTTGATTATATTTATATATTTTATTTAAAGATTTAAAATATGTTGTTTTTGCTTATCCTTGATGGTCTATATTTTCAGAGCATATGCCATTGTTATAAATTTTGATGATGCACTGCTTTTTAGAAATGACCTAATATAGTAAAGGTTAATAGTGGACTTCAGGTGTTGAGCAAGGAGACATGAATTTATTTTAGGTTAAGTTTCTGTTTTTATTTAGATGCTGGTTCAGTTGTGAGAAGAGGCTATACGAGTTAAGTACCAGTTTGGTTCATTTATTCCAGACGAATTTTTGAGAAAGGATAAAGTATTTGAGAAATGCTTTGAACCTGATTTAAGTGGTCTGATGTTATGTGGCTAGCTGGGACTGAATCGGCCTTTATTTAAAATCTTATTTTTATTACTTTTATTAAATGTTAAACAATTTTTTTAGTTAATGGATAGCATGCTGAGTTGACTCAACTTTTGGGTCAAAATTTAAATGGATGTTGAAAAGTATTGGACATTTGGGATGTTTTTAGAAGGTTTAAAGGTGGTTCAGGATGGTACTTTGAATTTTCTGGTAAGGATTTGAAGAGATAAAAGTTTAAATTTTTGACAGTGGCTGAAATGGCAGTTTGTGGATTTTCTTTGAAGGAATTTGGTAAATTTGAAGATTGAAATGGAAACTGTTAATGTGAGTTGGATAAAGTAGTATGTTGGGCAGAATGAGAAACTTTGTGTTAGGCTCAATTTTTTTGAGAAGCAATGCTAGTTAAACATTTTTTTTTAGTAAAAGTTTAAATTTGCATTTTTCATTTGAGGAGTTACTAATTGAATTTAATTATATGAAAAATTGGCATTTTTAGAATTCTTTAGGATTAGATTTTAAGGATAAAGATTTAAGTGGAAATAACCTTTTGGAGAATCAAGTAAGTTACAGGTCAGATGGACTTCATTGGGTTTATAGAATGTATTATGTTATAGTGTTGAGTTGAACTCCACTGTTATTCTCGTTAGGCCGGAAATTTTGTAGGCAAGTAATGTTGAATTCCTGAGTAACCCATGTTGTGTCCTATCTGAGAACTCTTTTTGTTGATAGATCTTTGCCCCTTTACAGAATTTTTTTAAACTGAAGAGCGTAAAAGGAATTCCCGGGTTGCTCTTCATGTTGGTGATATATGGTGAGGGGGGGTATTGAGATCTAATCAAGTTTTTAACCTGTTCTACTAAATTTGAATTAATTTAGATTTTTTTTGGTTAAGATCTTATCATTTTTTGAGTTCTACTGAATTTGAATTAATCAAGATTTTTATTTTTACTTGGTCAATAAGAAAAATTTTGAGTTTAAAAATATAATTCTGACAGGCAGCTGTTTGTGAGACTCTGAATAAAATAAGAGATGTCTGATGTTTCAGGATTTCTTTGAGAAAAGACCCTTTTGATGTGTTAGTCTTTCTTGGAAGAAAATGATGTCTTCGTTGATCTGAATACCCCGAGCTCTAGCTGACAGATTAGTTGTTCCTCTGTAGTAATATTAAGTGTTAGGGAATCGCTGTGAGTTGTAGGCGATCCATCCTTTTGAAAAATTTTAGGTGATAGAGTAGCGATTACTCATCCGTGTCTGTGGTTTACCTTCGTCAAATATTTTGAGAGATTGGGAGTGAAGACTTTGGCGCCAGAGCATGTGGATTTTCAAATAGGGATGAAAGGTAGTTTGAGTGTGAGTATGAATGTGACGTGCCCTATAAATTTATGTGTTTTTTTTTCAGGATTCAGAGGTGAACTACAGCTTAAGAATTTTTTTGTGGTCTGAACCGACAATGACTACGTGTATATGTTCTATGTGAGGGAAAGAGATTGAGTGAATGCGTGCCTTGGCATTGGTGCTGAATGGAAGTGTTGACATCCTTGTGTTTGAACCGTGGCAAATACTTGGATCTTCAATACATTTCATGAATGGGTAGAATGTGTGTTATGTCCCCTGGAGATGAAATTTTTAGTTGGTCCCAAATGATTGGGCTAATTAGGTTTAGTTCTGTTATGTCCCACGTGTAAGGATTCTTAGTCATTGGCTAGGTGAAGATAAGGTATAATAGTAATTTTTATAATAATTGTAGTTGGTTAAGAAGTTTTCTTGGGAAGGAACAATGTCAGCTGGTGTTAACAAGTTGGAATTCTACTAGAATTATTATGTAAAAGGGGGGCTTGGTTAATTAGATTATTGTCATGTGTTAGAATTCAACATATCTTACAAGTTACTCTGCCGGAACTTAAAGAAAAAGTGTAATTTTGAAAAGAAAATAGTACAAGTATTTAGTTTCTTTATATATAGAAATTGTAAAATATTGTAATAGATTTAAAATATGTATTTTCATGGAGAAAAATTAATATTTCTAATGTAAGATTTGTTATATTGTGAGAGTTTGTAATTAATCAATATAAGAAATTGATAAAGTATAATTTTTTTTTTTTTGTATGGATAAAGCTCAATTAGAAAATAGAAAGTGTTTTTGAAACTATATATACGAAAATGTAAAGCTGGTGATCATGGACTGGAGGAAAATTTTTACTAATATATGATTATGTGCTGTGTATAATTTTTTTTGTGTATGTATTTATGTAATTGTTTTTAAATATTTTCGATTTCAGGTGTGCTGGGGCTTGCTGATTTATGGATATTCTAGTCATCTATAAATATTTTTTTTAGATACTTTTAAATTTTTTTTAAAGTTAATATGGTTAAGGTGCTGTGGCTTGTAATGAAGAGGTGTTGATGGAAATGTTTTTAGTGGCTTGTTGGCTCGAAGGGATAACTGCATTTTTTTGGTGTTGTCTTTTCTTCGATAGACCTTCAGTTTTTCCTTTGGGCATAGCCCTTGCATGTTATACAGATGGCAAGAGGGGGGGCATTTGATAGGAAATAGACCCTGTGTTCTTGCCACTGTAGTAACTATCTTTTGGTTGACATTTACTGTAAGAAATGTCATTTGGTTTGAGAGTCAGGCCATTTCATCCAGCCCTTAATCATTACATATTTCATCCATATAAAACTTAAATTTACAGCAAATAATTACAATAGTCATCTTTATTTACAGTTCAATATAATTTAAAGTACACTTACCTTTTATAATAGAAGTTTCATTTCTGGTTAATTGTTGTCTATAAATTATATAATTAAACTTTAGTTCTATGTTAATTTATATTTCCCGGCAGACTTATATTTTTCACACACCTTTCAATAGTAAACATCGCTTTTTGACATAGTTCCCCATATCGCCATGTGGAGGCGTAGCGATGAGAGTCGATGACGTAATCGCTTACGCGATCAGACGTAACGATCTCATCAGCCATTCATCTTTCAATGATTGGTGGGTGTGTCTCTCGGCGGGGAGAAACCTGGTGTTTAATCCGTTTGAGAAGTATATATACTTCAGTCTTGCCGGCGTAAAGCAGCTTCGTAGTTTTATCAGCTTCGTATTTTGTTTCTGTTTTTCTTAGTTTCGTCTGTTGAATGTTGTGTTGTGTTATGTTATCTGGAAGTCATATGTGTCATCGGTCAAGTCATTTATTTAATTCGTTTAATACATCGTTCAATACAATAGTTTAAGTCATCAGTTGAAGTAGAACTTTCATCTAGTAATGGCATTTCATTATGCTTTCACGTTTCACTTAAACTTACAGAAGATATTCGAATATATGGAACTTTATTTCTAATTTTCACCTGGAGGCTAGAAGGAGAGGTCTGCCATTGACATGAGATCGTTGACCTGGAACGATGTGATGATCGGCAATATCATGAGATGTTCGAGTAGAAGAGACTTTGAGATTTGGACTTTAACCTTCGCCTTCTTAAGGAAAGTTTGACTATTTGCTGTGGTTTTTCTCTTCGGTTTTTGATCATGGAATTTTTGGAACTTTATCGACGGATGAATTTGACTTAGATGTATTTTTTTTGGAACTGAAACCATTTTCCAGTTTTTGACTTAGCAAGCTCCAGTTCACTTAATCAAGACAATAGATGGACTTATAAAATGTTATTTGAATCTTTACTTATTTTTTTTACAGATAAGTTCAATTTTTATTTATCCTGATATATTTTAATTTACAATATACTTATTTATATATTTGGTTTATTGATTTAATAGAAAGAAAAATATATTTTTGTTTTAAATATGATTCGATTATAGATGCAATATATTTATATTTGTTTTTATATTTTATGTTTATTTTATTTTATGAACTAATAAATGTTGATTGTTAAGTTTTAATTTTGCATGTCATTATTTCAGTTGATTTAAGTTTATTCTTGACTAAACATCTAATTAGATATTCATTTGGGCATTACGTTAAAAATTAAATTAATTTAATTACTTATGGGGTTAAAAATCAGCATAACGCTGACACTGTTTTTAACGCGACTCTGCTAAACATTCAACCCCGATGGAATTCTTGTTTTATATTCCATCAAAATGTATAGAGCAACTTTTGTGAAAGTCACAAAATCAGAACTCGAAAATTCTGAAAATAATCGTCAATTGAATAAGTTGAAAATCCGTTATTCTCAAAATGAAGCAAAAACAAGAGGGGTTGTATCCATATATTCATTGATTAGTGTCAAAATAGAATACACAATATGGGATGTACTACTACATTTGGATAAAATCCCTCATTTTTTTGCTTCATTTTGGAAACAACGGATTTTGTCCTTTTTCTATAGACTATTATTTTCAGAATTTTCAAGCTATGATTTTCAGACTTTTACAAAAGTTGCTCTATACATTTAGTTAGCATAATATGCAAATGAAATTTTGATATTTTTGACGCATGCGCAGTAAAAAATTATTTAATAAACCAACTCATTTTTCATACAATTTTTATTATCTTTTAATTCTGATTACAGGGTACTGTCTGCAATGTTGTTTGTCTTATTTTCTGAAAAAAATATTTTATATTAAGAACTCTGAAAATTATAAGGAAAAAACTTGGAAAAATTTGGGACCATTTTTATAAAAACCTTAATTACTCTGCGAGTATGCATGCTATTTGCATAAAAATGAACAAAGTGCATTACAATAAGGCATTCAATCATAATCTAGAGTTTGAGCACTTTTGCTACATTAGTTTTGACAGGGTTATTCAAAAGATATTCATTCTTTTTTAATTTGTTGACGGTCCCCTATGGAGTTTCGGTAAAAAATCTTCACGGCGATGTATGGCGTATACAATTATATTTATACACTGAGAGTTTCGAGATGATTCCTCATGTATTTTTCTAGATATTTAGTAAAACGTCTAAAATCGCAAGTGTCCAATAATCAATGGCAATATAGTGTATAACTAAAACATTGTAGAATTCAGATATTTTTCTCCAGGAGAAATACAGCATTAGGAATCCCCACTGTTTTTCAGAAGCTTACAAACTTGGAATTGTATATTTTTAAATGAAGATGTATCCATGTAAACCAAGAATTTGAGGCATCACTGCTTTTGGCAGTGCACACCTGCATGTGCTGCTATATATGCTATAGTCTGATTTTGCAAATAACTCTTGAATTTGTATGGCTTTATATTTTTACACAAAATTTTTCCCAAATGAACATAATACTAGGGGGAGGGGCAATTGCTGTTGGTTCTTTTAAAATGCAAAATAATATCTTTCCATACTGGATCCCTAAAGTAAAATTTTCTAAAATTGTGAAACAATGGCAATGTGGCAGAAAAAAGAATCTAGAACTTTAATGAAATGACTTTGTAAATGTATTGAAATGCAAAAAATTTATTATTTTTTTAGACATTTTTAGGATTCCGTACATAATGACAGAGGGGGCATACTCTTTGTACCATCAGCTTTTAAACCTAGGTAACAACTTTTAGTGATATACACTAGCCTCCAAAAGTTAAGGTACAACATGTTTTCCAAAGCTCACCAGAAAAAAAAAAAAAAAAAAAAAAAAAAAAAAAATGCCAGTCAGAATAAATTTCATAGTTTATATGAACGACAATAATCAGCTTTTAAAAAAACTTACACAAAAATTACAGCCAATTACAGATGTGTATTCACAATGCAGGTCTCTATGCAAGGCGACCAGTTCTGTGTGTCCTCCTCAACAGATGACAGAGAAGGGCCCACTTATGTTGGGCAAGAGAACTTGTTTCCTGGATCAGACAACAGTGGGCTTCTTTACTCTTCACAGACGAGTCCAGATTCACACTGGAGAGCGATTCAGGTCTTCTGAACTGGAACGAACAATGCACTTGATACCATCAATCAAACGTTGTTGAAACACACAGACACAGAAACGGCGGAATCATGATTTGGGCAGGGATCTCACTCAGAGGCCACACTGACCTACATGTGTTCCATGGAAGAACTCTGACTGGTGCGAGATATCAGGATGAGATCCTTGATTCATATGTGTGCCAATATGCCAGTACTAGAGTCAATGATTTCATTCTAAAGGATGATAATGCGAGACCACACCGAGCTGTGGCTATTGAGGATTGTCTTGAGGATCACGGTTTGGAGAGAATGGAATAGCCAGCTCACTCTACAGACTTGAATCCAATAGAACATCGTTGGGACTATCTTGGAATACAGGTTGAACCAATGCAGGATCTTAAGAAGTGCCTACTGGAGTCGCTATGCTCCAGTTCACCTTCAATTGAAGTTGATGAATCGAAAGACGTAATGCATAGATGTTCAGCAAGTAAAGTGGAATTTCTAAGAAATTCCGGAGCATTGGGTTTGTCAGATGAGCCAGAGGGTAAAGCAGTTGAAAAAGCCTAGAGCCATACATTTTTTTTAAATATATAAATTAAATAAAATCCTAAATAATTTTTAGGAAAGTATCGAAAAATACAATTAAAAATATAAAACTAAGTTTAATTTAGCAAAAATAACAGAGAAAAAATAATAAAAATATCATTAAAGAAAAAATTTCCAAAAAATATCATAGAAAAATCAAGGAATACAATGAATACTTGATCAATGAAATTTGAGGAGGCAACCAATGAAATTCATCCGTTCGAAACCTTCAGAACAATGACTGTCCGTTATGGAAAAGCAGTCATTTTGAAGGGATTATGTTTCACTTTCCACCTGGAAAGAAGAAACAAGGCTAAAAAAGCGATTTTAGGTAAAAATTAAACAATTTAAATAAAAAATAGTAATATTTAATAGAATGTGGATAAATTATGTGGCCAAATGCAAAGGCAGGAACGATGTTGAAATGATAAAAAGATGAAAATAAGATCGATTTTAAAAGAAAAAGTGAACAAAAATAAACAAAGTTAGAATTTGGAAAAAACCACAACTATGCGTTTAAGGTGGTTTGTGCCTCCTCCTTTTAGAAGGTGGGGCAAAACCGTCATCTCGACTCAAGATAACAAGTGGTCTTTTTTACCAACATTATTGTTAATATTGTATGGTTTTATAGATCGCAATGCATTGTTGGGTATCAGAATACAATCTTCATGAAAATTTTGTGCAAGTTTTTTAATGACTTGCAAAATCGGCTGAATTTTGAGTTCATTATGCATGACATCATTAAGAACGAACATAGTTGCTTTAACAATCTGTCTTAAAATGGTATTTTGAACAGTTTGGGATACAGGTTGTGGCTTTAAGTTATCCTCCAAGATCATTAAATGAATTGGAACAAGGCTTTCTCCATTTCTGGGCAGCACAACCTATTTCGGTGTCCGACAATTTAATTAAGAGCATGGAAAGTCAATGCTGCCAATTTATTCAAGTCCGGGATGGGCATATTCCATATCAGAACCAGTTTATTAATGTTTCTGTTACATTTTACTGTATAGTACTGTGATATACTGATTTTTCCAAGAATGGAATTTTCCCCCATGAGTGCTTTTTTTGTTGTAATTTCATTTATACGTTTAAATTAAATAAATTTCTATGTCACATTTAATAAATAACAGTTTAGTGCACATTTCCTCTAAATTTGTTGTTTCTACATTCATTCATTTGCAAATTAGATCCAAAAAACCAGTTGTACCTTAACTTTTGGAAGGCAGTGTATTTATGTAATGCAAGGTCCAGAAGCATTATAAAAGTAATAAATGTTAAATTGTTGAAAACTGAATAATTTAATTAGAATTCATCACATAAATACTATGGGTTTTTGCAACTAGTTCACATTGAATGGATCTCTCAATACACTTCCTATGTTTTTAAAAGTTAATAAAAACCCATCTGGAAAAACCTGGCACAGACCAAGGCAGTGTTGCAACTTTATGACTTACTTTTGAAGCATGCTAGCACAGTGCCAATTTTAAGCTTTGAATAAGGGTTTTGGTTTGACTATACTGTAAAAAAGAAAAGATTATTACTATATTGAATTTGTTTTTATGAAATGCCAATTGAAATTCAAATATGCCAAATTTTATTTTCAGTACAGTATTAAGTTCATCATAAACAGATTAGGGTAAGATTAAAGAAAGATTTATATAGAATAGCAATATTTGATATTTTTTAGGATTCCTATCTCTTTGAATTTTTATGGTATACCCATCCATATTTTTCTAGTATATACAAATATAATCCAACCTTACATTGTATAGTTTTTTACAAACTCTTTTTATATTTTAGCAATGATTTTTTTGTTTTGAATACAGTTAAAAATTCATATTTATAATATGGAATCCTCTGAGCACGAGTGATATTCACAATTGATCATATATTTTCACAAAAAATTAGGGATGTATTTTTTTAAAATTATTATATTAGTATTTTCAGCAACACAAACTGTGCATTTTTGAATACCAGAATGATCAGATAAAAAATAACTAAAATAAGTAATTCAAAGATAGAAACATATTTAAACTTATATATTTTAATTATATCAAAGAAAAACTTTTGAACACAATAATTATCAATTAATTATGTAATGAAAAATGTTTACAACCTCAAAAAATAATACAATACTGGATTCATTATTAATAAATGTATTATATTCTTCATTTAAAATGAACACTTCTTCCCAGCTCAACAATCTGAAAAATAAAATTAAAAATGTTTACATATAATCAATTTCATTCCAAGAAATATAAAATATCAAATAACATATTAATGCATTAGGAATATTTTATTGTTGGTTAGTTTTAGAATTTATAGTTTTCTCACCCCCCCCCCCTCTTATTTTTTTTCTTTTTACATTTCAAATAAAAAATTAATAATTTCATTCTAAAATGTGGTACTTTTTAAAATCATAGTTAATTGCAAAATGGTGACCATCTTTCGATAGTCACCATGTCCTAAAAATCGGTTTAGACAACCAAATTTGACATTGTTTGAAATATAATTTACTTTTGTAGGAAAATAAAATTGATTACAAATTTAATTCACTCATGAACTAAAATAGCCTTGAGATTATGTCAACACACAATCAGTTTGGATTTTAAAATGCCTAAATATGTCTACATGCATTTAATGTTTTCAAAACACATACATCTATTACATAAAAAAAAAAACATACTTTTCTCCTGCTATAAAACTCTGTTGTGTCATAACTGGCATAACATAATCAACATCATTTCTTTGATTTTCATAAAAAGAAACTGCTGCATGGCTCCTAAAATATGAATTATGATAAAAAATGTAAAAAAATACATGAAAGTTTGAATTAAGATTGCAAAAGTAAACACAGTCTAACTCTTATTCAGAGGAAAGATTTTTGTTTAAAAACTCAATGCTTTATAAGCTCTTTTTTTGGAGGGAGTAATAATAAGTCAGCACAATGTATTTAGCTTTTACTATATAGATTCAGATACAAAGATAAAAAATTCTTTTAATACAAATTAAAGAGAAAATTAACATTTTCAAATAGCATTAAAATGATAATGAAAGACAAATATCTAATCCTCTGACATAACCTGCTTATGCCACTTTCAAAAGTAAGAACAATATTTACAAAAAATGTCACCCATGAGAAATAAATTATACATGTATGATTTCAAATATGATTCTAAAATAATTATGCTCATCTGAATATTGAAAAATATGCTGTTTTTAAAGGCAATGGTTTGAAGGAATTTATTTATAGATATGCTTGATAATACATGCATGATATTATTGGCAATGAAACAATCACATAAATAAGTGATGCTGACTGAAAAAGTGTTTGCTGAATAGAACTTGAATCCAATAGAACATCGTTGGGACTATCTTGGAATACAGGTTGAACCAATGCAGGATCTTAAGAAGTGCCTACTGGAGTCGCTATGCTCCAGTTCACCTTCAATTGAAGTTGATGAATCGAAAGACTTAATGCATAGATGTTCAGCAAGTAAAGTGGAATTTCTAAGAAATTCCGAAGAATTGGGTTTGTCGGATGAGCCAGAGGGTAAAGCAGTTGAAAAAGCCTAGAGCCATACATTTTTTTTTAATATATAAATTAAATAAAATCCTAAATAATTTTTAGGAAAGTATCGAAAAATACAATTAAAAATATAAAACTAAGTTTAATTTAGCAAAAATAACAGAGAAAAAATAATAAAAATATCATTAAAGAAAAAATATTCTGGAAAGGGGGGGGGGCTCACAAGGGGTAGGAGAAAGTGAGTTAAAAGGAAAAATCAATTTACAGATTCTTCAACTTGCTACATAGATATCTTATGTACAGCTGTTTATACTTTTTTTTCTTTTAAATTTTTCCAAAAATGTTCTTTGGGACGAATGAGGGGAGGGGGGGGGGAGATTAACACATGGATATAGGGTTGAAATAAAGAAAAACAAAGAGAAGTTTTTTGAAAAGGGTAGATTTCTCATTATTTTATTTTATTTTTTATTTTTTTTCAGGTTGAGTATCTGTGTGTAGGGGAAGAGAGGTGAGAGGATTGAAGTGAGTTAAGGTAGGAAACAGAAAAATAGGAAATACAAATTTGAAATTTAGCTCAAGAAATGCAATTTAGACATTTTACTGAGAGAAAATTTACATGATCATTTCTTTATGGGTGGGGGGAGGAAACTTCAAGCAGGGAGGGGGAGTTAAAAAGAAAATACAGTTTATAGATTTTTTCAACTAGGTACATAGATAAACAAAACAATTTATATGTGTAATTTTAAAATTTCTATCATGAGTGGACTTTGTGAAGGGGAGGGAGAGCAAGAAGTCGAGCTTTACACACAGAGATTTTAAAAGAGATTGAATAAAGGCAACAAAGAAGTTTTTTTTCTAAGCTGAGATTTTTCATTATCTGCAGGTTTTAGAGTAAGGGGGGTGAAATTAAAGGGGTAAAAGAAAATATAAAATAAAATACTGAAAATTGGTCCACATTTTTAAATTTTTCCTCAGTAAAATAGTCATTTATGTATTACAAATGACTATTTTATGGAGGGGAGGGGGGGGGGGGGGGAGAAAAGCTTTATTTCTTCAAGGATGTGGAGTCTTCAAGAAGGAGAGCAAAAACTTAAGTTCTTTCAACTCACTAGATGGGTAACTGACATATAAGGATAGTTACTTATACATTACATATTTTTTATAGGCTACTTATCTAGTTAATTTAAAGTCTCTGTACATACTATTTAATTTTTTTTAACCTTTGTGCATTTGGTTATACTTTAAACACATTTCCAAATAAGCTATTGTCATTAAAAAAATCTATCTTTTACAATTTTTTGATTATATCATAATGGGCAACCTAACTAAAAGAATATAAAATAAAAATTTTGTTAAAATAAACTATTAATAGTAGTATTAAACAAAAATTTATCTCTAAAAAATAATTACTAAAGGAAAAAAGAATTGAAAATAAAATAAAGAAATACATCACAGTTAATTTTTAACATTCATTAGATAGCAGACAACAGTTAAGGAAAAAAATGTTTATTTTATTTTTTGCTTTTGTTTAATAGGTCTTTTTTTTATTTAAAAATAAATAAATAAATAAATAAATAAAACCCTTAGCATTCACTTATTTTATACAGATTTAAAGTTTTATTTCAAAGAATAAATAAATAAAGTTCTGAATTTAATTTCAGTTATACTGCAAAGTAATCCTTTGACTGCAGTCAGAATTTTTTTGTTTCTTTTTTGGAAGGGGGACGGGGATATTGTAAAAGTACAACTGTACTATCACACAAGAAAAAGAAAATTACTTCTTATTTTATTTTTTATATCTCAACAATTATTTATGTTATGCTGCATATAATCCATGATCTAATATATATATATGTACAAAGATTTTTGATTAATACTAATTTAAAAAGCAGTGGTTTGAAAGAATACTTTTAATAATTATCTGGGCTTACAAGTATCTGCTATTAAGGAGTATTACTATCACCATGAAGTTTATATGCCATGGTTACATCATCTTTTCTAAATAATGTAATAATTTGGGAGAATATTTATTGAAGTTAACAATGTTTAACACATTCATATAGATAATTTCGAGGTACCTCAATCTTCCTCATCATATATATTATAAAGCAATAGACTCTAAAAGTTTGGCCTGAGTGATTTCAAAAACTACCTGATGGATTTTTTTTGCAAATTGTATCATTCAATAGAGAATTTTCCAGTGGCGATTTACGTGTATAATATACAGGTATAATGATATTTGATATAAAATTTTATATTTTATTGGTATTTTGAACAAAAAGATTACCAGTAATTATTTTTTGGCAATAATATCATTGGTTAAAGATTTTAAATGGCTATATCAGCTAGAAAATTATATAAACATCTTGCAAATTAAAGGAAGAAAACTTTTTTCATTTAATAATAAAAAAAGAATCAAATACTTTTGTGAGATAAATTTATAAAACGAAAAAATATTTAACTTAAACATGAAAGAAATAATTTTAAAGTTTAAAAAATAAATTAGTATGAAAGAAGCAGTTGATACATTATTTGATGATTTACTGCATAGGTTAGTAAAAATGTGTGTGAAAACTTAATGAAATAAAATTTAGTAACATTTTTTTAGTCTTTTTCTTCTTTTCAATTTAATTATCATTTTAATATAATTCTCCTATCATATGATTAACAAAAGAAACTAGAAGTATTTGTAAAAATTGCTGTATTTATTAGTTACATGCTATTTATTTAATACCTTGGTCACCAAACAATGCAATTTTAAGCTGCAAAGGCAGAAGCAAAAGAAAAATTTGGTGTACAATTTTATATTAAAATGTAAATTACATAATAAAAAGCAGTTAAAATTATAATTAAGCAGTCAAACATTTAAAGTCTAGTGTAAATGTCTGCCGTATACATATGCTATAATTTAATTTCAGAGATTTAAAATATTAGCAATATTTAAGACAATATAATTCTATAGATTTAGTGAATTTTCAATACATTTTAAAATGATTAATACTCCCAAGGATTACATTTATATTTGTAATTAAGTTTTTTTTTCTTTTTATAATGTTGAAAGAATAATATTTTCTGAGCAATTAAAACAAAATGCCAAGAAAACAACATTTCAATTTTTTACATTTGCAAGGTGCTTAGAGGGTTAAAAGTTGGGATAAAAGAACATTTTTCAGAAGATTTCTGCAATTATGCATTATTACTATTTTTTAAAATGCCATTATTTGCAATAAAAATTGTTGCAGAATTCAGATATCTTTTACAATTTAGTCATTTCTTTTAAGCTTTTTCTGCATAACTTTTTTTTGCTTAACTATTCTTTAAAAAAGGTTTTGTTAAACATATTGGACTAACCTTACAAAATCGTGTCTCCTGTCAATTAGTGTATTTACTATATTGTTGGAAATTTCCTTATCATACATATAATAAAAACATAGGCTGAAAAAAATTGAGCCTGACTGATTTCAAAAACTATCCAGTGATTTGCAGATCATACTCATTGATAGAGAACTTTCCCGTGGTGGTTTATGGATATAATATAAAAGTATAGCCAGTGGCGTAGCTAGGATGGGTGACACACACATCTTGTTGATCAGTCAAATTTCTTTAATCACAATTCTATGTTATTATAACAAATGACCATACCATTCTTTCTTTATATTTTGTCCTCCTGATCCATTAAAAAATAATACAAACATCTTCTAAACAATAACAGAAATTAATTATTGATATTTAATTAAAAAAATAAAAGAATGAAAGAACTGCTTTTAATGAGCGATAATATTTTAAAATGAAAATACAGTAGACTCCCTCAAATCCACACAGCTTGGGACCAGAGGTTTTGCGGATTTCTGGTAATTGCTTTGTTTACATTTTTTAAAGTGATTAGAATGTAATTAAAAATGAAATCAAAAGTATAATTAATGCTTACAATATGCTAAAATATTAAAATAAGGAATAAACTAAAATAATAAAAATTTAGATAATTTTTAAAAATGATAAAAATACTAAAACCAAAGGTCAAATTAATAATCATTAATGTACAATTAAATATTCATTATAAATGTGTTTTTTTCTAAATTATTCAATGAAACTTGACTCATAAAGGTGCATAACTAATTCACATCAGGATCACAAAAAAACAAAGTGCTTTGTTTCAGGTTTAGCCAGACTTAATAACTAAAAAAGCTTGATTAATACATGAATATATTTGATAATATTCCTATTATCAGCGATATCAGCAATATCTTGATTTTTTCAGAAATAAATTATTCTTTCTTCATGAAAAAACAAATTCAATAACCTTAACAAAAATTACAAATAAAAAAATATTTGGAATTGATATAAAACTAAAAAAGTCAAATTTTGCACCTACAACTGAATTGAATGTTTCATTGTTTACGTCCGTAAAATATGTGCGGATTTTAGAAGAGTTGCAGATTTTAGGAGTGCAGATTTGAGGGAGTCTACTGTATTTAATTTACACATGAAAAGAATATTAGTAATGCTTAAAAATGATTTCAATATGAAATATTTCAATTGATATACAGTAGACTCCCTCAAATCCGCAACTCTCTAAAATCCGCACATATTTTAAGGATGTAAAAAATGAAAATTTCAGTTTGGATATTGGGACAAAATTTGATTTTTTTAGTTTTATATCAATTCCATATATTTTTTATTTCATAATTTTCTTAATAACACTCTATTCATGTTTTTTTTTTTTTAAGAAAAAAGAATATATTTTTTTGGAAAATATTCAAGATATTGCTGATATCACTGGTAGTCATAATCTTCTTACCAAATATATTTATGCATTAATCAAGATTTTTTGGTTATTAAGCCTGGATAAATTTGAAAAAAAAATCCTTATTTTATGAGTTTGATGTGAATTATAAATGTACATTTATGAGGCAAGTTTTCTTAAATAATTTTTGAAAAATACATTTAATCTTTATAATGAATATTTAATCATACACTATTGATACTTTAATCATTTTAAAAATTATCTAAATTTTTATTATTTTTGTTTATTACTTATTTTAAAATTTATTATATTGTAAGCATTCATTATAGTTCTGATTGCACTCAAATTACTGTTTATAAAATGTAAACAAAGCAATGACCAGAAATCCGCAAAATTCTAAAATCCGCACAACCTCTGGTCCCTGTAGTAATTACAATGTGAACTAGATTTAAAATCAAACTATATTTTATTTAACAAAAAAAACCAAGATTAAAATAAAAATAAAAACTTTAAAAATAAAACCAGAAATGTATGACATCTATGTCCTCATATATTTAAATAAGGATTGGAGCACCAAAGAATTAAATTAATTTGTATATCTAATTTAAATTAACTTTAAAAAGAAAAACTATTATATTTCAAAAGATTAATTAATTTATATTTAATTCAAACAGCTTAAACTTAACAACTCCATTACAAACAGCTTTAATACTTAAGATTGACTTCCCCCCTCAATAATTAAACTTTAAACAGATGCTAATTCAAATATTTATTATACATTACCCGACAGGAAACCGCCAACACTTCACGCGAAACAGTCATTAAAACACCGTCAGAATCCGAATAAAACAAGTATGGCATAACTCCACCTCATACCTTGCATCATGGTAAAACCAAGCAAGTGTCAAAACACATCCGGTAACCAACAGAAACTTTGCCCAAACCATTAAAAAGCTAAAGTTCCGTAACACTTTACCTTTTGACATGAATGACCTTATAAGTAAAAGATGGAGATAAGTAAAAAATTAAATCATCTTCGTTTCAAAATAAAAGGAGGAGGAAAGACAATTTCAATAAAAAAAAACTTATATTAAAACCATTAAAAAAAGAAACAAGAGCGTGTGCCCATAAAGTGACTGTGTTTCCAAATATTCTTAAGTTGAAAATCACCATAAGAAAACTTCCATCTTCATCTATTTCTAAAACACTTTAACACTATTTCATAAAAAAAGGACAACGACATTCTTCTTTCAAAAACACTTGAAAACTATCAGCTGTCAATATACGAGACTTGCTTGTGACCGGCCATCATGTACAAAAACAACAAACGAAACTGAAAAACAAACAGCTGTCATTACTTTAAATACATCGCGACGACTGTCGGGCTAATCTACTACGCACGCTCATCTTATGACGTCATCGGCTCCAGAACAATCTCCGATGCGCCGTGTCTATCACAAGGGAGAAATGCAAATGCTGACGGACAGGCAGCGCCCTCCATCACCAGTTGTCAACTTTCCTTAGTTCAAAAATGAAATGGAGGGCCGTAGGGTGATCGGAAAAACAGCGATTCGCTACCGTTTCTGTACGAAATAAACATGTTACCAAGACTTAAAAGTAAATAGACGTTTGAGGCAGGAAACAGAAAGGAAGAATATGTTTTAAGTAATTAAATCGTAGGTTGAAATTAAAGACTATTTAAATGTTATATTTTACTTTTAGACTTAAAATTTAAATTAGATGTTCAGATAAATTAATCTATTATTTTAATCTTTATTTTAAACTATGGCGATTTATAAAAGTAATAAGACTTAAGGAAATAAAGATAAGAGAATTATTTAAACAGGTTATAAGATAAGAATAAAGAAGTTGAAAATATGAATATATAGACAACAGTCCCAAGCTGTGCGGATTTGAGGGAGTCTACTGCATATGGCAATTTATCACTTGAGGCTGGTTAAGTAAAATGCAACTCAAAAATTTGATTATATAAAATCGCAGTATTACTACTTTTAAAAAAAATATTTTGATTTTGACAAATCCCATATCCTGTACCGCAAAATTTGGCGATATCTTTTTTTTTTTTGGTGCCCTCATAAAAGTTGTAAATTTTGCCAATTGGCATTGTAAAAATCACTAATTGTATTGATCAGGCGTGGAAAAATTGCAAATTTTCTCAATCGACTTCGTAAAAATCGTGAATGTCGTCAATCGGCCTCATAAAAATTGCGAATTTTACCGATTGGTTTTGTAAAAATTGTTAATTTTATTGATCAGGTGCAGAAAAAATGTGAATTTTGTTGATGGGCTTTGTAAAAATCGCGAATTTCATCGAGCAGCTTTGTAAAGGTAGCACATTTCGTCGATTGGCTTTGTAAAAGTCGAGCATTTCGTCGATTAGCTTTGTAGAATTCGCGAATATGTCGATCAGCCTCGTAAAAATCGCCAATTTTGTTTGTCAAGAGTGGAAAAATTGTGAATTTTCTCGATTGGCTTCACTAAAACTGTGAATTTTGTCGATCATGCTAAGAAAAAACGCTCATTCCATCAATCGGCTTCATAAAAATCAAGCATTTTGTCAACCTCTTCGTAAAAATCATGAATTTTGTCGATCGGCTTAGTAAAAATTGCGAATCTCGTCGACTGGCTTCATGTAAATAGCAAATTGTGTTGACCATGCATGAAAAAATCGATAATTTCATTCATCAGCCATGGAAAAATCAAAAAACTTCATCGACCATGTCAGGAAAAATTGCAAATTTCCTAAATCTGCTTTGTAAAAATCACGACTTTTGTCGATCGGTTTTATAAAAATCACAAATTTCGTCTACTGGATTTTTACAAACGGCGAATTTCATTGATCGGTTTTGTAAGAATTGCAAATTTTGTTGATCAGGCACAGAAAAATCAGAATTTCATTGATCAGGCACTTAAAAATCTTGTTGATTGGGCCCTTAAAGTTCATAAAGTGTTCACAAAGTTCACAGTTTTTTTTCAGAACTAGCCACTTATATTTGTTTTCTAGCACTTTTAATAAAACAAATTCACTCTCTGAATAATGACCAGGAATATTATTACATAATGAAAATCCTTGCTATAATCATTATATGTACTAACATAAAAACTGCTGATATATCCTTACTAACTGAATTGAATATTTTGAGTAGGTAAGAGATCTTAAAAGGGTAACCACCCCCCTCCCACACCTCTCTGAAACCATACTTTTTATCCAATTATAGGCCACAGATCGCCTTCTTGAAATCAAATACTCTCCATGTTATTCATGTGGCCCTCGACCACCCAGACATATTTGTAAGTGGCCCTTCTCTTCAAAAGGTTTTGAACCCTTAATTTATATTTATCCTTTAATTTTCATTTTATATTTATTCATGTATTATTATTATTTTTTGGTTGTTGTGAGTGAGATTTTGCTAGCCATATCCCATATTTTTCTTATCACCTATAATGTTTCAAGTAAATTTATTCATTTAGAGACCTATTTATTGCTACTTACTTTCCTTTTCCAGTTTTATTTACTTCACAAACTTAGTTAATGCAATTCCCTTTTCGCATTATTGGACATTGCTCCCATAAATGTTTTTGGCCAAGTTCGATGGTAATCCTTCCTTATACTGATACATAAGTCAAATTTTACCAAGCACTGATGTTATCTGACCATAAAATCACTCTTTTGCTTCAGCGCATATGATCACCATAACTTCAGCTGACCTTGTCTGGAGCAAGAGGAAGTTCCTACTTCTGATATTCATGGCACATGCTTCAATCCGCTCCTGTCTTATAAATAGAATTATAGCGATTTCAAAAGTGCTTACTCTCGTGCGCCACCTTCCCAGTATGTAATGTTTCTTTTTCTTTTACGTTTTAGCAGCTGGAGGTATTAGATATTACGTTTCAGCCCTGGTGTATGTCATAGTCATGACCCCATAAGCTTCTCCTTTTCCCCTTTCTCTCATATTGTGCCTAGAGTTAATTCAGAACTAATTTAGGCCATTCACACCTTTTTCTTAAATCATCTCATTGGTTTTATCTGCTTTAGCATATGTGAGTCCTTCCTCATGTAATTCTTTTCTCACTCATTGTGATTTGCAATTTTCTCGACTTTAACTTCCACTTGACGTGTTCTGGTGTCACATTTGGAACGATAGCGCACAGCAGTTGATTTTCCCTGTTTTCACCTGATGTTTTCATCCGGCTCTTAGTGAATTCTGTGGCGGTCTCGGATTTTTTATGGCAACCTTGTTCTGAGCCGGGTATGCTTGGGGCTTATTGTGCCAGTAGAGGTATCTGCTAAGCTGGAAGAATAATGTCTCCTCTTCAAAAGTTAAGAATACTTGACAGCTCCTGATGTTGCTTTTATGGATTCAGATGAGACTTTTCTTTCCTCAATAATTTTATTTTGCACGTCAGTTTCAATATTTAAATAGACCTTCACTATGCCAATATTATAAAGCTATATTATTTGTACAGTGAAATCCCGATCTATCGTTTTCCCGCATTGATCGTTTTATATCTATGATCCCTGCACAAATTATACCTAAATAATGTTAACGAAACCCGCAAGCATCATTCTGAAAAAATCATTTTCCCGCATACATTGTTGTAAATTTTTCTCCCTCACCGAAAATAAATTGAAAGACTGGCAAATCCATGTGACTTACAAACTGGAATTACTTCTTTTATCCTAAAATAACTCATTTGTGCTGTTTGTGTTGATGATGGCGATAATAATGCAGATGAAGAGTGGCTGTATATAGCAGAGGTTGCGATTATGTTTTCATTAATCAAAATGTTGAGACATGTGATGCTCTAAACATAGGAGAAATGTGTGGTAATGCAAAAAATGAGAGTATTGGTGAATAAGTAGAGAATAACGTTCATGCCGATAAAAGTTAAGCCAACAGTTCCAAGTCTGTCTGATGCAATTACATCATTTGAAACTGCATGAACTTTTATATATATTCATATATGAAGTCGCAGAAAATGACCAGAAAAGTGTTGTATACCTTGAAAAATTATTTTTTCATTTAAAAAATGAATGAAAAACTAAACAAAATTATTGATTTTTAAAATAAATATCAATTTTCTAAACTTTTATTTATTTCTTTCACAGTTTAGTAAGCAACAAATTAGTATATATTAGCATATTGTGTACATTGCATGCATTATTAATGCATAAACATCGTGTTTTTTCGTCTTTAGAAATTAATCTGCATTCATCGTTTTCCCGTATTCATCAGGTTTTTTCTGCATCCCCTTGAAAAACGATGGATCGAGGTTCTACTGTATATCATAGTACTTACCCCCAGCCACATGCTGACTTTAGCTCCATGTCGGCATCATTAAGTCTAATATTGCAGCATGAACTTAATTTATTGCACATCATTCTTTCTTGATAACCTTCCACCAAGATGCCTAAGCACAATAATTATGTTGCAAATTCTAATTTTTGCATCTGGTGAAAAATACAATAGGTATACTTGTTCGAAAGAACTATCAGAGTATTTTTCTTTTGTTTTACTATTAGAGCAGCATTTGCCATTGGAAGTAAAATAAATCCTTTGAGACCTGGACTTATTTAAATTACGCTTCTTAAGCAAACACAACGCAACCTCATTTTATCCGTCCTACTATACTCCATGATAAAAATTTAACTTTGCAACCATAAATTCAAAATTAACACAACACACATTATTTTGAAAACTATTACAAAAACTTAGTGGCATTGTTGTTCTTTAAAATACAAAAATAAATCATTAAATATTTGAAAATGTTCCAAAACATTCTGCACTAGCCAATTACTTCATCTTACTGAATTTCATAATTACACATTATATATTTGCATAATTTAATATTTAACAATTTCAAATGAAACTGTGTACTATTTTATTACTCTCTAAATACATTAAAATTCATCATCAACAAAAGTCAATCAAAAATTTTAATGCATTATTTTAAATTATGTAAACTTTTTTTTTTTTCATCTACAGTAGACCAGGAGTGCAGAATATGTCCGATCGGGCGATCTAGGATCGGGAGAAATTTTAACCACTTGGGGAAATTTGGCAGAAACATATACAATTTATTTTAGCAACAAATTTCATAATTCTCTGAGATGGAAAAATTTCACTATAAATAAAGAAATCCGTATGGCAACCTTCACAAAATCGATCCCTGAATAATATGTATCGTATATCGGGGGATGATTCTGTTCTGAATTTTCTGAAAGTTTAAAGTATTCGGTTCGGAAAATTAAGGAAAAAAATCTATCATCAATCTGAAAATTTGGACATAAAATACCGTGAATTATGTCTCAAGAACACAAAATAACCGCAAATTTCATCAGAAGATTGCAAAAAAACCCACATTTTGTCAAAAAATGGTCGAAAACCCATGCAAATTTTGTTGACAACATCAAAAAAAAAAAACCCCTGCAAACTTTGACAAAGAAACGCAAAACATTCGCAAATTTCATCAAAAGAGGGCGAAATAACCGCGAAGTTCGCCAAAAGATCACCAAAATCCACGTATTTTGTCACCTAGAATCATTCCTGCCATATATACTCGTGTATAAGTTGGGAAAATTTGCAGAAATAAATTTTTTATGCCTACGATAATACAACTTTTACTTATAACATAGCGTAAAATGTTAGGGAAGTTTTCATGTGGATTGGGGGAAATGTTGAGAGTAGAAACATTTTCTGCACCCCTGCAGTAGACTCCCTCAAATCTGCACAGCTTCGGACCAGAGGTTTTGCAGATTTTAGAATTTTGCGAATTTCTGGTCATTGGTTTGTTTACATTTTTAAACGGTAATTTGAATATAATTAATAATGCAATTGCAATCTAAATTATAATGAATGATTACAATATATTAAAACATTAAAATAATAAAATTTTAGATAATTTTTAAAATGATTAAAATATTAAAAACAAAGGTCTAACTAATAATGTATGATTAAGTGTTCATTATAAAGAAGAAATGTATTTTATTTTTAAAGTATCCAATGAAACTTGCCTTATAAATAATATACAATACTATTTCATATCAAAATAATAAAATAAGGAAGTTTTATTCCAGGTTTAATAACCAATATAGCCAGACTTAATAACTAAAAAAGCTTGACTAGTACATAAATATATTTGGTAAGAAGATTGTGATTATCATTGAAATGAGCAATATCTTGAATTTTTTCAGAAAAAAATTTATTCTTCCTTCATGAAAAAACATGAAGTCAGTAATAATAACAAAAATTACAAGTTAAAATATGTTTGGAATTAATATAAGACTACAAAAGTCAATTTTTGTCCTTATATCGGAACTGAATGTTTCAATGCTTACATCTGTAAATTATGTGCAGATTTTAGATAGTAGCAGATTTTAAGTTTGCGGATTTGAGGGAGTCTACTGTACTAGTACTTGTAAATATTTTCAGGAAAAATTGTACATAGATAATGAATTTCTCTTAACATAATTCTACAATTAACCCATTTTCACAGAAATTTTTAACCAAGAAAATAAAATTTTCTGAGTGTTTGAAAATTTCTTAAAGAAACAATGGAATAATATCTACCATACCTATCAGATTTTTTCAAGTATGTCCCAGTCTTTGCATCAATGACATGCATACATATAACTGGCTGTAAAAGCAAAATTTTGGTCTTCAAATTATCAGAATAATGAATTGTAACTTGAATAATATCACGATTGCTAGAATTCTCATCACATCCAGAAGACATACCTGAAAAATAAAAAAAATGAGAGCATAAATATTTTTAATTACAGATTTTCTTTTGATTTCATAACACACACACACACATATATATATATATATATGGGTGATTCTCAAAATAGGGGTGATTCTCAAATCAATTTATGTCTTTCGGCATACAAAAAAAATTGAGAGGTTTTCTGTCCTGTTTTTATATTTAGATATGTTTGTCTTAATATTATTCATTATTTGCACTGAAGAATTACTCACTTTTTAGTTAAAAACACCTTAAAATAACAGAATAAATGTTCAAAATGTCATTAGCATGGATGTCCACAGCAGCTGTGCCTTGTATATACTAGCTTTTTCAAGAGTTAATATCATGTTTATAAAATAAAACAAATGTTATTCCTTCTTTAAATTAATCAAGGAGAGGATTTATCCAATAAATTTCTTTTTAAAAATAAAATTATAGTATATAAAAAAAGAATTAAAGTTTGTCCTCCATATTCTATTTTCAAAACAAGGTCATACTATAACAGCTGGTTATTAATCAAAATTTCATTTTCACATATGGCAATAGTTTGAAAGTATAAAGTTTCTCCATGGCAACAAGTAGCCATTTTATCCCAGCCTGAAAATAGAAGCATGTATTGTATTTTAAGATTAGAAGTTGAATATTAGGGGCATACATCAATTGTATGTCATTAGAATGGATAATAATTTTCATGTTTATTTTATAATTAAAATTTTTATTTTACTTATTTGCATAGGACTTTTGTATTTTAAAAAGCCCCAGAAAGGACTATTGCATTGTGATTATATTATGGTTCATAATCTTATTTAAATTAAAATTTGTCATTAGCATGGACAAATATCAGTGTCATTAGCATGGTTTTTCTGTCCATGCTAAAGACTCCTATGTCCATAAATGTAACCATTGCTTATATTGTATCTTTTATAAAGTTTAATTTTACATATAAATTTAGGTATTACATTTATTATCCCTAAAATATGCATTAAATCTGCCAAAAAATCACTAGGACAGCATCTTACATTGTTAGTGTCGGAATGTTGCTCATGTAAACAAAGTTTGCTCTTTGGTAATGTTTTTATTCTCCTTATATGTATATATGTAAAAATGGAAACCATTTGCTGAAAAGGAAGGCTAATAAATATAGAAAAAAATATTTAATCATGAAGAAAATAAAAATTTCTTAATATATTTATTCCATGCAATTTGTTTTGTCATTAGCATGGCTCAAAAAATACTAAGTATTTTTTTAAGTTAATTTTTAAATATTTAGCTCTGCTGATTACATGAAAAGTATACGTAATACTACATTAACAACACCTATTTTTTCAGAAATTTTGCTAACAGTAATTTTTTTAAGATTTCACTTTTGAAATTGTCCCCTATTTTGAGAATCACCCATACGTATATGCTAGGGTGGAGACTAAAAATCTTTTTTTCAAAATTTTGTTCTCTCTAGCATGGAAAAGTTGTAGAGTGGCCTAGGAAATATATTCACTAAATTTTAAAATAATCAATAAATACCTTCTGGTTTCAGTTTCTCCAAATATGCAATTTTAGCCCAAAACGTTGTAAATTTTCACATTTCAGTAACATTGTTAAGTTCTGACATTTCCTTTCCACTAGCATGGAAAAGTTGAAACTAAATATAAGGAACATAAGTCTAAAATTTTACAGCAATTGATGAATACCTTCTGGTTCCACTTTGGGGTACTAAATATAAGATAAAATATAAAAAATATACAAGAAAAAAAACTGAAAAATTTTAGAATAATGTGCAAGCAATGTGCCCAGGCAGGGTTCGAACCGGAGAACCTATGGTCAGAAAGCGAGATCTTAAGTGCCGAGCAAAAAGCACACAAATTATAAATGAATAACAAAATAGATAGCATTAAATTGTTATTTCAATGATAATTTTTAGCTTTTATTTCATAACTCCTGATCCCATTGAGATCCCACTCTAAAAATTTCAGAATTTAAAGCTTATAACATTACAACAAACATAATTTTTAAAATTTTTTTAAAAATGACTATCTAAAAAATTTTAAACTTTAAAAAAAATGAAATTTTATTTTTTTAAACTATGCACAGTCAACTTGTATATCAAATTAAACTTTATAAACTCCACTTTAAAATGAGTGGTCATAAAAATTTTTACATTTCACAGAACTTGAGAAATCCAAAATTGAAAATATTTATGCAAGTCAAAAAATGATGATTTTTCAAAATTTAAATAATTAATTATTTGAAAATTTAAAGTGATAAATAAAAAATAAAAGTATGCTCTAATTTATATCATCATAGATAATGATCCCTGGCAGTTTCAATGAAATCTGAAATGGTCAGGTTGAAAATTGAATTTTTTTTTTTTTTTTTTTTGGGGGGGGGGGGGGGGTTGATTTGGCATGGAATGACCCTAACATTGAAGTTAATATGCTTAAAAGAAAGCTTTAAAAAACAATTTTATGAGAATGTATTAAACTTCAACATGGGGCACAGTGGTCCACAATCCACTCTGTTACTGTAATGTAGAATTTCCAAAAAATTTAATAATTGCTTATTCGCTACAAAGAAATATTGTTTTAAAGTAATTATTTAACTGTAAAATAAAGTAAACAAAGAAAAATATTAATTTACTTAACATAAGAAATAGTTTTTGTTTATATTTATTGCTTGTAGAAACAATAGAAATATCTTCTTGACTGTAATCTGTTATTACTAAAACAATATCTGGTGGGTTCTGAAATTTTATTATTTAAAGTAAGAAAAATGAGCCAAAACAAACATGATATTTTGGTCATGCCTTTTAAAATTAATGGAATGAACTCGAACATGAACAAGTAAAATGACTAACCAATGCTTACTTATTTAAGAAGGAAACAGAAAAATGATGAATTCTTAAGAAGGAAAGAATGACTTTTAAAATACATATCAACAGTGCAACAGTTTGTTGGTTGGTTGGTTGGCAGGCGGCTTGAGACCATGGAGCTAAGAAGGTATATGGAGGAGACATATGTGACGTCACTTGAAGCCTTTCCTACCCCCCCGTTACAACGCCGCGGCCGCCATATTTGACCTGGCTAATACCCTGTTCACACTACAAACTTAAGATATCTTAAGATCGCCGTGTTTGAAGTGGACCCTCCCGGAATTGGATGCCTGTTCACATTGAAAAATTTACCTAAGATATCTCAGCGAATGTCACTGTATCTCTGAACTGAACAAATGTAGCGTATGCGCATGCGCTTGAAATAAAGACGGCCACAACAGCCAATCAGTAAAAGCAAAGTTTTGTAGCCAATGAGAGTAGGTGGTTGTTCCTGTATCTAGCTCGAGAGAATTGAAACTCTCTGAGAGAGTTTGTAGAACTCTCTGAGAGAGTTCCAGGCCTGAGATATCTTAAATATCCGTAGTGTGAACGGGGTATAAGCTGCCCTTTTCCCGTCTGCTGCCAATCGTCGTATTGAGGAAGCTCCTCGCGGCGCGAGTCAACTACGGTAAAAGTCAAACATGGCGGATATGAAAGAGGGGGAAAGAACTGGTTTTTCGGCGTCAGGGCTCACCATGATGCTAGATTGATATGTTTCCTCCATATACCTTCTTAGCTCCATGCTTGAGACTTATGCTTCGCCCTTCGCCATAGGCGGCTTTGTCTCAACTACTCGACAGGAAGAGAATCCGAAATCTCAAATGCAGTGTGTTATGAGAAATCCGTGATTACCCACGAGCAACCACAAGAGAAAATTTGACGAGAGAAGAGAGACCGGAGCGAGATTTGAGAGCGGCTGTAATAATCTCAGAATACGTAGACTGGGACTGTAAGCCAAGCGTTGAAAGTAAGGTGATCCTGTTCGTGCTATATTTTGCACACTGGACAAGGAAGTGGTCAGAAGTCTCAGGGACACAGCATATAGAACACAGTGGGGAAGGCGCCAGATTCATACTGAAGAGCCGGGAGTTAGTCGGACAGGTACGGGTACGCCACCGAGAAATCCAGATTTCCTCACGACGATGGCCGGTCCACTGTCGAAAGGCATCGTCCTCGTTAAGATGAGGGAAATCGGAGCAATAATCGCTGTTCAGCCAGGCATACGTCTTCTCAGCTATCCAGTCACGACGGATTTGGGCCCCAAGGTCTTCAGGAGCGACCCAGTTCAGGGTGCGAGTAAGGTACGGGCCATTGCGAGCCAGGGAGTCAGCCACCTCGTTAGGGGGAATACCCTTGTGGCCAGGACACCACACAAGAAAAAGAGACACGCTATGGAGAGAGAGGAGCTGAGAGATGGTGTTATGCAGGAGTGTGATTACTCTAGGAGAGCGGAGAGAATAGTTTTCCAGAGCAGAGAGAACAGAGCGGCTGTCAGTGAGCAGGAAGTAGCGACCATTCTCTTTCACATAGGATGTTAGAGCGATGAAAATGGCGAAGGCCTCGGCAGTCAAGACAGAGTTGAGGTGATGTACAAGCATGGCGATACTGGATCCGGAGGAAGAATTGTGAACAGCGACGGCTGTTTTGGCGGGGTCTTTGGAGGCGTCAGAGGAGAGCAATACAGTGTTTGACATCGAAGCGCTCCACCATTTCCAAGCTTGGTAGATGGCCTCCGAAGGGAGAGAAGGATTTTGGAAGGGAAGACCGTCCAAAAGGATATGGCATTCTGAGTGAAGAAAAGGATGGGATGGCCACGAGAACTTGAGGATATCATTAGGATCAAGGTTGTAGGTGCTTAAAAACTCAACAGCAGCAGCCGAAAGATGTCCAGAAGCAATGGAAAGGTCGGACAACAAAAGGGGGGGTGTGGGAGAGAAAGTTGGCGAGCTAGGAACCTATTGGCAATGCAGCTGATACGGCTGACCATACTGGAGGCATTCGCCTCGCGGCGAAGGAGAGGAAGTGCAGTATATCTCGGAAGCCCGGTGGCAACGCGTAGAGCAGCGTTGTAAGTGACCTCAAGAGAGTTCAAAGTAGAGGGGCAGACTTTGAGAAAAAGGGGGCAGGCATATTCGAGAAGACTCCGGACAAGAGAGTCAACGATACGCAACATGTGTACCGTATGAATGCCGTGAGTGTGCGAGGCGACAGCTTTCAGGTAGTTAAGCCTCTTAAAGGCCTTGGCACGAAGGTAAGAGAAATGATAATTGAATAGGAGGGACCTGCCGAGCCAGACCCCTAGGATTCTAAAAACGGGACTCCACTCAAGTTCAAGGCCCCTGATATTAGCTTTTGATTCAAGAGGCCGACGCCGGGAGAAATCTATAGCGGTGCTCTTTTCAGGTGAGATGGAGAGGTGATGAGCAGAACACCACTGGACTAGCCGATCAATGCAGTTCTGGAGTTTGGCCAAGGTGCGCAGAGGGTCTTCCCCCAAGGCATATATGAAAATGTCGTCTGCATAGATCAGGAGATAGACTCCGCACTCCAGGGTCTCGAAGATGTCGAAAAGGAAAATCATAAAAAGAAACGGGGAGAGAACGCTACCCTGCGGTACGCCTCTCCTACATGGATCTCGGTTGGAAAACTGAGACCTCCACCGCACGTGGATAGAGCGATCCGTCAGAAAATTTGCGATCCAGTGGCCAACTTTGCCCCGGATACCAAGATTGGCAAGCTTATAGATCAGGCCGTCGATCCAGACTAAGTCGTAAGCCGAGCTGATGTCAAGACATACCGTTAGCGCAGTCAGACGGGAGTTGCGAGCTCTTGATATATCATCAAAGAACTTACACAGAGCGGCCGATGAGTCCTTGAAAGGCATAAAACCGTAGTGAGAAGCCTGAAAGATCTCGTTGTTCTCAGCCCAAAAGATCAGGCGGTGGAGAAGGAGACGTTCAAAGACCTTCGAGCACACAGCAGTCAGTGCAATGGGACGATAAGAAGAGACCAGGCGAGAAGGCTTGCCAGGCTTGCAGATTGGGACGATGGTGGCTTCCTTCCACGCAAATGGTACGGTACCCGAGTCCAAAAGCTCGTTATAAAGGGTGAGAAGTTTCTCTAGATTCGAGTCAGAGAGACCTCGGAGTAACTTAACGGATATCCCATCACGCCCAGGAGTTGTAGGACGAGTCCTTCGGATGGCGAGACAGTTCATTGAGAGTAAAAGGAGCATCAAGGCAGGCGTCCCCATCGCTAAGATCATAAGGAATGGGAACCAAAGGATCATCTTTGCTGAAAGCCTCAAGGAAAAGGTCCGCTTGGGCGCGCCAGGAAGCGACAGGGCCCCCGTTCCACAAAATGTTGTCGCCAGGTGGAGTATCTCTACGAGCCAGATTTTTGAGCAGTTTGAGGATTTGGCCATTCGAACCCTGAGAGCGACAAGTCCTGTCCCAGTAGTTGCGGGAAACCTGTTTGATGTAGCGCCGGAGCTTGCTGGCCCTCTGTTTATAGAGCAACCACATCTCCTTGGAGCAGCAAGATCTTGCAAGGCGGAGGTAACGACGTTTGAGTCCAAGTAATTTACGGCATGTGGAGTCCCACCAAGGAGCGTTGTGGCGAGGCACACGGCGAGGGAAAACGGAGCACCTGGAGAGTATCGCTCTACAGGAGTCCGAAAAGGAGTCGTAGGTAGAATAGAAATTGAAGTTATCTAGAGTCGAATTTAGATGACGGGCGGCTGAGGTCCAGTTGACAAAGTGGCGACGGGAGTCGGCCTGAGTATCGTGCCCACCAATCTGAATAATGACGGGCTGGTGGTCAGAGTCGAATGGATCCGGATGCACCGAACAGGAAAGCGAACCAAAAAGGCCAGAAGAGGAGAGGGTGAGATCGAGAAGGGAAGGGGCAGAACCGGGCGCAGTACGGGTCGCACTGGACGTATTGCAGACACAAACGGGATGACTGAGGATCCAGGAATGGAAGCGCTGGAGAGGAAGAGGGTAAGGAGGCTGGCGACAGAGTAGATTGATGTTAAAGTCAACCACCAGAAGGAATGGTGGCTCAATAGAATTGAGTAAGCTATCAAACCACTGAGCTGCAAAGGAACCCCTGGGAAGGTAGATATTGACAATGGTGAGCCAGATGCCATGAATGTTGATCTTAACGCCAAGAGCCTCCGTATTGCCGGAAGAGTCAATAGGAAGAGAAATGCGGTATGAAGGGTAAGAAGCGCGGACCGCCGTGAGGAGACCTCCACCACGGCCGCCATCTCTACCAGTCAAAAAGGTGTGCATACGGGGAATAGAGAAGGTTTAACCCGAAGCTAAAAAGGTCTCCTGTAAGCAGATGACCTGGCAGTCTCTAAATAAAGGGGCGCGTAGCCAATGTCCATTAGCACGAACACTCCTACAGTTCCAATGGATGACTTGGAAACCCATGAAAAACAAAAGGGAAACACCAGCAAAACGAGAAGAGAGAGAAGCCCCCAAAAGACAACCACATCAAAGAGTAGAACATGGGTCATTCCACATGAATTCAACCAATGGGTGTTGCATGATAGTCACAGATTTTTTTAAATTTTTTATCATAGACAGACATAGTAATGAAACCTTCAAATCTGATATTTAAAAGTAATATTCACAATATTGGCTGAGATATAGACATTTCAAAATCTGACCATTTTTACTAAATGGCGGCCATCTTGGAATTTCATCAGTGTCTAAAAGTGCCCATAACTTGACAACTAACGGCTCAAATTTTATATATCTGGTACCAATATGAAGCTATTTGTACAAAGAATGCATATTTTACATCAAAACAATAGTAAATTTTCACTTATTTAGTTTTTATTATGTGCAAACTGAAAATATCACCCCAAAAAAGGGCCGATTGTAATTGCCCATAAAAAAAAATGAATCATCATGAATTTTTTTGAAACTTGGTAAAAACATTGCTCTATGTGTGTGCTTTAAATAATAAAAAAATTGGAGAGGTAAAATCTGTAGTTTAAAAATAAATGATTTTTTACACTTAAGGTGTCACTAACCAAATAATGATAATTTTAGAATCTGTAAGTATTCCTAATTTAAAAAATAATGGTTAAAATAAAATTTTCTAAAATCTAGATTAATGTAAATATATATTCAAAAATTCTTTTGCACTAATTTTGTAGGAATTCTCCTTCAACCCCACCCTCCTCCCCAAAAAATGTATACTATTGGAAAATCTTTTACACTGAAAAATATAAGGAAATAATCAAGGAATATAATGTATAATTATAAAATACTTGTAAATGCAATACATATAAATGAGGATTATAATTATAAAATACTTGTAAATGCAATACATATAAATGAGGATTTATGTTATATATAGAGGAGAGTGGGATGGAATGGGACAGTAGGTTTTTCTGTTTATGTATCATTCTGAAAATTTCATCAATCACACATTACATGAAGCAATAGTATCGCAATATTCAGTTGAAAAAAGTAGCTGGTTGACGTATAAAGAAAAGATTATTTCAAGAATCAAAAGTAAATTTACTTCATATACTTTTTGTGTTTTCTGTATATTAATGATTTGTTTATGCATAGATGTAATAGTTCTCCTATTTATAGAACATTATATTGTATATTAACTATAATTTAAATTATGCCTAAAAGCAGTGTTTCTGTTTATAATAAAAGAAGGTAGAGAGAATAATGGGACATGCCAGGAAAGGGGGGGGGAATGGAACATGTCTAATTCTTACTTTTTAATAAGATGAGTATAAATTGCTAATATATGCAAATACATTTAAAGAGTAGTATATTAATTATAGCATTGAAAATATATTCATTTACTTCAAAATATAAATAAATTGAACGAGTGATTATAATCTCTAACAATCCTGAATTATCCTTCCATTGATGAAGATACTAGAATTTGATGTTGTAGCACAGACTTTATCAACCTATAATTTTTGTTAGATTGTAAATATAGCCAACTCTAGAATAATTTGTTTCATATAATAAATTGTTTTATAGTTGTCTCATTCCTGACTGTTAGTGGGGAGGTATGGGACATATTTTGAAATTTACAATTTCTTTAATTATAAAATTGTTTAGCTTTATTGCTCAAGAACATTAAAAAGTGTTTTATTTTGTATTCAAAACGAAATTTTTGTTTTTGTGTCAAACAAAAATGATTTTCAAATTTTTGTAAAAAGTATCCCATTCCTCCCCACTCTCCTCTATACATAGAGCCTATTTAAGACATTTTTTTCACTTAAAAAATGAAATTTATGAGGTCAAATTTACATTGATTTTTTATTTATTTTATTTAAATTACACAAGTGAATGAATTCAACTGTGATTTACAGCTAGTATTTCTCCAATATTTCTGAAGAAAATGTTTTTAATGTAGTCCATTGTAGTAAAGTATTTAATATTTATGTAAATATGTTTTGAGAATTATATTCTCATATTTTAAAATGAAATAAAAAGTATTGTAGAAATGAAATTTTATTTGTATTTATAATATATGAATATTTAGCATAAATAGCTGCAAATTGATATTACTTTATTGAATTATATAATATACTCAAAAATATATTAATTTAAATGTTAGAAAATTTCATTTTTACCATTATTTCTTAAATTAGGAATACTTACAGATTCTAAAATGATCATTATTTGGTTAGTGACACCTTAAGTGTAAAAAATCGTTTATTTTTAAACTACAGATTTTACCTCTCCATTTTTTTTTATTATTTAAAGCACACACATGGAGCAATGTTTTTACCAAGTTTTAGAAAAATTCATGATGATTCATTTTTTTTGTGGGCAATTACAATCAGCTCTTTTTTTGGATGATATTTTCAGTTTGCACGTAATAAAAAGTAAATAAATGAAAATTTACTATTGTTTTAAGGTAAAATATGCATTCTTTGTAAAAATAGCTTCAAATTGGTACCAAATAAATAAAATTTGAGCCATTAGTTATCAAGTTATGGGCACTTTTAGACACTGATGAAATTCCAAGATGGCCGCCATTTAGTAAAAATGGTCAGATTTCAAATGTCTATATCTCAGCCAATATTGCGATTATTACTTTTAAATTTCAGATTTGAGGGTTTCACTACTATGTCTGTCTATGATAAAAATTTTAAAAAAATCTGTGACTATGATGCAACAAGTTTTCTTTAAATTGGTTGATTTCACGTGGAATGACCCACATGACTTCCTCCCCCCCCCAAAAAAGGGGGGATGGGAGAAGAGAGAGGACCCAACTCACGTGAGTCCAGTGGCCAGAGAAGAGTGTCCGAGCTCATGTTTGGAGTTGTCATCTGGAACCCCAGATTCCGTGGAAGAAAATTCCATGAGGAGGTCTGACAAGGACCCCTTTTCCGATAAGGCCTTTCGCAACTTTTTTATTTTTTCCGATGTATGTTGAGTTCTGGGTGAATGTAAAAGTTCGCTCTTTTTCCCAGTGTGTGGAGGCAGTGAGAGGGAATCATCAGTTGTTAAAACCTCTTTTATTGCACCGATGACCGCTGAGGTAAATATGGTAAGCATATTTTGGCAGTTGGCAGCTTGAGCGGTTAGCACTTGCTGCAACATGTTAGCAATGTTTTCGCTAAACCCTTGAAGGGTCTCCTGGAGTTCCGTTTTGGTGATATATTTCGTAAAAGGGGGGGAACTGGCAGATGACGAGGCCACAGCCGCATATGATTCAGCCTTGTGAGTGGTGCTGGCGCGGAACTGTCGCCGGGCCTCACTAAAACCTAAGTGGTGTTCGGCTTTGTATTTGAGGAGTTTGGCTTCACGTATATAGTGAGGACAAGATTTGTCAGAGGCGGCGTGGGGGCCTTTGCAATTAGCGCAAAGGGGGGAGGTAGCGGAGCAGGTGCCCTGATGGGACTCTGCACACTGGCTGCAAATAGGATCTATCTTACAGTTACGTGTACTGTGAGTAAATTTTTTGCATTTATTGCATTGCCGTGGTTTATCGACGAATAGAGAGATACGGTGGTATTGATACCATAGTTTAACTTCAGCCGGGAGGGAGTGGCCAAGCTTGGTGACCAGGACCGACGTGGTTGGCGTCGAGCCCTGTCGAAGAAAACGTCTAACTTCTAGTGTTTTTATTCCAATGAAATCCAATTCTTCCGCTATTTCAGTGCAATCAACAAGCGGGTCGATGTTGTGAAGAAGGAACCGGGTTGATATTTCTTCAGGAAGGTAGGACGCAGTAACAGAAATATTTAATAATGTTTTGATTTTTGAAGTTTCAATGACAGTTTCTGCCGATTGTGTGTGGATTAGTAATTTGCCCTGGCGGGTAATTTTCATAAAATCAATACATTTATATGAAGGAACTTGCGAGGCAATGGCATCCCTTAGCACCTTGGGATGGGTCATAGGTATGGATCCATTAACAGCAGTTAGGGTAACCGAGATGGCACCAATGCCGACTTTACTAGTTTCCGATAAGATATTTTCAGGGGAACTGTTTAAACGGTATAGGAAGGGATTATGAGTAACGCTATTAGTTATCTCCATGTTTGAAACAGCATCCTGGACTTTAAATTCAGAGTTCATTTTGCTATCCGTGACCGTCACTGTTGACAGTCAGACACAATTACAACAAACAAAATTCGAAACAAACTCAATTAAAAAACAGTTCAACACTTACCAGTGCTGGTGAAAACTAACGTAACAAGACACTTACTGCACGAAAAACAAGAAGTAACGAGCGAAACTGCATGAAATTATAAAGAAATTCCACCCAAACGGGCGGAAGAGGAGTACACACGACACGTTGACAACAACGCCAACAGAAATCAAAACACAAGCTCAAGCCGCTGCCAGATGCAATCTACACCCAACAGTTTGTTAAGTTTACTGATTTTTTACTTCCATGGAAACGGTTGGTTGATTGGTTGGTCGTCTGAGGTTGGAGGTCTTTCTAACTGAGTTCGAGATATACGCTCGGTGCGCGCGCGAGCTCAGGAGGTAGGAGCATGGAGTGGGCTCTTCTCGTGGATGGAATAACCGTTGAGTACTCGGTACTGTGCGTTCAAAACCAGATTAAGAACATATGAATTTGATTAATTACGGTGTTTATTATAAAGTGAATCTGTTACAAACGTAGGTGATCCCGATGGCCGAATGGACAGAGCGTTGAGCTTGAAACCAGAAGTTAAAGAGGTATCTCTTAAAAAGAAAAAAAAATACACTACACTGTAAAAAATACGACTATTTTGCTGCATCGTCACTCCACTGCTTTTATAGAAAACGACTACTTCAGGCTATCCTGGACCATTCTCATTGGCCAAAAGAGTGATATTCTATAAAAGCGGGGGAGTGACGATGCAGCAAAATAATCATATTTTTTACAGTGTAGTTTTGAATTGAATAAAGCATGATTAAAATGTTTATAAAATTTCTACTCATAGTACACTGTTAAAAATTTGACCCATTTGCTGCAGCGTCACTCCACAGCTATTATAGAATATCTCTTTTGTGACCAATGAGAATGCTCCATAACACAGTAAAGTAATCGTTTTCTATAAAAGCGGTGGAGTGACGATGCAGCAAAAGGGTCAATTTTTTTACAGTGTATTATACCAGTATTATATAAGTATTTTGCGTCCATTAGTATGACTTTGTGTGCAATTTGTTTCTCCTGTTTTATGATGCATTTTAGTCTGTTATCAAATCTGTCTGGTATTGAAATATATAATTATTAAATAAGAAATATATATACTAAAACGTCTCTAAAAAATTGTCTAACAGTGCAAATTCCGTTGAAATACATCCAGTAGTGGTGTAGTCATAAAAAAGAGGTATACGCTCAAAACAGAGGATATACAGTACACCGTTAAAAATCTGCTGCATTTTGCTGCAACGCACTCCCCTGCTTGTATAGAAAACGGTTACTTGGCCGTGAAATGGCGCTTTCTCATTGGTTGGAATAGAGATATTATATACAAGTGGTGGAGGGCGTTGCAGCAAAATGCAGCAGATTTTTAACAGTGTACCCTAGAGTTTATATACTATGGCTTACAGGGGAAATACGATGTTTCTTCAAATAATCTATAAGCTACACTGCAAAAATGTGATTATTTTGCTGCATCGTCACTCCCCCGCTTTTATAGAATATCACTCTTTTGGCCAATGAGGATGCTCCATGAGAGCCTGAAGTAGTCGTTTTCTATAAAAGCGGTGGTGTGACGATGCAGCAAAATAGTCATATTTTTTACAGTGTATACGGCATATGGGTTGTTTAATAGCCTCTGCTTATCAACCAGGAGAAGACCCTTTAATTGCCTTCTAGGAGGACTTAAAGGAATCGACTGGGAGCAGAGACTTAATGTCCAATCCGCACCTTCCATCGGTACAGCCTGTTAGTACTCTTGTCTAGTGCAAGAGGAACGAACGCGGATGGGCTTCCTCCAACCCGCTTGGCCAGCGTGGAGGGATTTGGCCTCACCCCCCCTTATTTTACCATGATTTCACAAAACAGCACAAATTTACTACAGTGTTATCCCAGAGATGTAAAACGACCAAGAAGACGACCACAAGTAAGATGGAGTGACGAAATTAGAAAAGTGGCTGGTGTAAATTGGATGACAAAAGCACTAGACAGAAAACATTGGAAAAATCTGGGGGAGACCTACATCCAGCAGTGGATCGAAAACGGTTGATGATGATGATGATACGGCATAAACCCTCGTATACCCTCCACTACATCCCTGATAGATTAAAAATAAATCTTGTAATATGTTGATATCACAATCTTGGTTTATCAACGGCATTCTGTTTATCACGAAAAATATATAGCAACTGATAAATCATTTTTAAATAAGTAAAAAGAAAATTGTTAAAAGTTAACATTTTTAGATCACAAATTGAATTGTTACAATGTATCAATCAACCTACAAAACGAAACACAAAACGTACAATCACGTGATCAAACGCCCAACAATTTTTTTTAGTAGCTGACGAGAGCTAATACCCTGGTCGCACTATGGATGGTTAAGATATCTCAGGCCTGGAACTCTCTCATACTCTGTTCACACTACAAACATAAGATATCTTAAGATCGCCGTGTTTGAAGTGGTACCCTCCAGGAACTGGACGCTTGTTCACATTGAAATAATTACCTAAGATATCTCAGCGAATGTCACTGTATCTCTGAACTGAACAAGTGTAACGTATGCGCATGTACTTGAAGTAAAGACGGTCGCAGCAGCCAATCAGTAAAAGCGAAGCTTTATAGCCAATGAGCGTGAGTAGTTGTTTCTGTATCTAGCTCGAGCAAGTTGAAACTCTCTGAGAGAGTTTGTGGAACTCTCAGAGACAGTTTAGAGTTTGAGATATCTTAATGGAAACTATTCTTGTGACGTCTAAGTCACGTGTTTTGGGGAAACATTCACCCACACCATAGTTATTAATTATGCAACGACTCGTTTTTGTATGTCGTAGAATAGTAACGGAGCATATTTTTGTGACGTGAGGTCACGTGTTTTGGGGAAATAGTGCCGAAATACAGCCTCGAACTCAAACGGAGAATAGAGTACATTATCTTTAGTGTGAACAGAGTATCAGAGAGTTCGATAAACTCTCTCAGACAGTTTCAACTTGCTCCGGCTAGATGAAGGCATGGAACAAAGAAAGATAGGGAAGTAAGACGAAACCTGCTTCCCATTAGAAGTAGAAGCAGAAAGAGAGTCGATGCCACCACATTGTTAAAAAATTAACCCATTTGCTGCAGCGTCACTCCATCGCTTTTATAGAAAACGGTTACTTTACTGCGTTATGGAGCATTCTCATTGGTTATAAAAGAGATATTCTATAAAAGCCGTGGTGTGACGCTGCAGCAAAAGGGTTAAAATTTTTTACAGTGCAGATTTCTGTCAGATTCACCCATATCCCAGCATTCCGTGAACATGGCAATAGTTTGGCGCGCTTTATCGAGACGTGTGTTGCTACAGCTAGAGATAAAACCGGTCAAACACATGCCAAGTTATCGCCAATCGCCAACAACAGCCGGGTTGCCGGAAGTTTCAGGGTCACACCTATCCCAGAATTCTCGGCTTTCTTCGGAGCTGATCCGTTGACCGGTGCTCTTTCCTTATCTTTAGCCATGTTCAAAAGACGCTTTTTTGTGCGCGCGCGCTCAGAAGATTGTGCTTGGAGTAGGTGCTATCGAAGAAGAGAATTTTAAAGTTATTCAATTATTGCATTATTTTTATGGTTCAGAATTGGTAAATACAAATACTATATCCCTTTATCCTTTCAAAACATGATTCTCGTAACGGAAATACATACCTATGACCTCTCAAATAAAATTTAAAATATTTCAGAAAGTATCACGTGACCTATTTCATGTAATTAAGCCCGATCAGTATTTAAAATATGACAACCAACCATGCTCAAAGATGACGCGCGCGACGCAAATAAAACTGATGGGCGATTTGATCACGTGATTGTGCGTTTTGTGCTTATCTGTTATTGGTTGCACTTTGTTTGGTAGTCAAAGTTGGTAGGTTGACTGATACAATTTAACAATTGGTGATTTAAATTTTTTAATAATTTTATTTTTATTTATTTAAAAATCATTTATCAGTTTCTTTATACTTTTCGTATTAAATAGAATGCTGTTGATAAACCAAGGTTGAGATAGCCACACGGGGGACAGCTAAGGGGGGGGCAGGGGGAGCCTTCCCTCTCAAAACATTCACAAATGTTGTTACACTTTGCAAATTTAAAACTTTTATGTCAAATTTAATTAAAATTTTAATAAAAACTGCAATAAATTTTCTATTTTTGATAGAATTTGCAAAAGTTACAACTCTAATTGTGAATATTATTATTTTTTTTTCAAATAAGAACTGTATTACATTTTCAAAGTGCGTTAACTTGGTAAAATTATAAAACGAGTTGGCGAATATAAAAATTTGAGTTGACAATTTAAGGTTTTCTCCCCCACCAATAAACAGTCTTAGCGATGGCCCTGTATCCACATATTACAAGATTGATTTGTAATCTACAATACTGGATTGATTTCAATGGAATTTGCATTGTTAGTTAGATAATTTTTCAGAAGAAGTTTTAGTATGTGTATATTTCTTATTTAATGATTGTATATTTTAATATCGTGTGGATAACAGGCCAAAATATGTCATAAAATATGAGAAACAAACGACATCCGAAATTATGCTAGTATAAGCAAAACACTTATTTATACTTTCAATAGAAAAATTATAAAGATTCTAATCATACTTTATTCATTACAAAACTAGAAGGCAAACTCCAAATATTTCACCTCTTTAAAATATATGTATGCAGATATTCTTAATTTAAAAAAATGTATATCTTTTACATTTTGCTTTTATAATATTTTCCATTTTGATTTTAACACCGTAAAATATCCACGCATGCATTATATTTGCATCCTAATCTCAATAAAAACTTACTTCTAAAATTTTCAAAAAAAAAAAAAAAAAAAAAGGGAAGAAGAAGAAGAACATTAATAATTATTTTGTGCGTATACGGATATTATCGCAGAAAACTTTTTTTTTCATTTGCTTAATATATATATAAATCACTTTGGAACGATATTTAGAATATTAAAAGGATAATTAGAATATTAAAACTTTCTCCGCAAAAATCTCATTTTCTCGTATTTAAATAAGTATTTTATTATTATAATAGAAATACATGTGCTTCTGTATTATTAATATAAAATTTACCTTTAATAAAAATGTCTTATTTATTAATAAAAAACAAAAAAACAACAAAAAAATAAAAATAGAAACACAAACCAACTTTTGGCCCGAGCAGGTCTCGAACCCGTACCGTCTGGGTACAAGCTCAGCACTCTGACCATTCGGCCAGCGAGCTCACATTCATTTGTAACAAATTATCTTTATAATTGGCACCACAAGTAATTACATCCGTGATCTGTTCTCCATCTGTTATTGAGCGCACAGTTACAGTACCGGTGGCACAGTAGCGAGTACTGAACGCACATCCCGTCCACTATAGGTATCTACTCCATGTCCGTAGCTCCTGAGCGCGCGCGTCCAGCGCGCGTAACAGCTGAACATGGCCTTTCTTTGTTCCATGGATGCAGAAGCAACCACTCACTCTTGTTGGCTATAAAGCTCCATTGTAAAAAATTTGGCCCTTTTGTTACATCGTCACTCCCCGACTTTTATAGAATATCTCTCTTTTGACCAATGAGAATGCTCCATAATAGGGTGTATACTGTAAAAAATTTGACTCATTTCCTGCTTTTATAGAAAACGATTACTTTACTGTGTTATGGAACATTCTCATTGGTCATGAAAGAGATATTCTATAAAAGCTGTGGAGTGACACTACAGCAAATGGGTCAAATTTTTAACTGTGCAGTAGTGATGGGCGATTTCGATTTTTTAAATCGATTTAATCGATACTATGGCCAACTCGATTTAATCGATACTTTAAAATTTTTAATCGATTCCTCTGAAGGCAATATCATTTTCATTTTCCTTCAAATGTCGAAAATAAAATATTCGAATGTGCTAATTCCAAAATTTCTATTTCATACATGTTAAAACTTCCAATTTCACTATCACTGTGTCAAAATTAAAAGATAACTTATGTTCATCATGAGGATTCAATAAGCAAAAGTTCATTGACGTATGTGCATTTTAAAATAAAATATTAGCACTTCATTATCCAAACAAATTGTTGAATTTCGGCTCATTCGCTCTTAGATGTCTACATTCAAAATTTGAAATTAAAAGAGCATAAAAGCCACACCTTTTGGGCAGTGTACAAAGCCTAATAAGGATCTATTTATGCAATAGTGCAACAGAATATGAAGTTTGATTAAATTCCATGCATAAGTTTGAAATAGAGCTATCACAAATATCATAAAAAATACAGCATAGTCTATTACATAATTTACACGAAAACCTAATCAGGAACATCTTATGTCACCATCTAACAGAATATTAAGTTTGATGAAATTATGTTCATTAGTTCTTGAAATATTCTCGCTAATATCGTGAAAAAAAGTATTGAATTCAGGGTGTTGTACCGAAGGACATCCCTTTCCCGGAGCATTGAATGGTACGCCAGGAAGATTTCCGATTTTTAAATGCTTCATGGAGAAGAGTCCAACCCCCGTCCCTCCCACACATATACAGAAATCTAGAATTTCTCTCTCCAGAACCGCAAAAATCTCTCCCGAAGAAAAATGTCTGAATTCAACACCCCTTAAAAAAGCAGCTAGCAGCATAACCTGTCATGATTTATACGATAGCCTAATCAAGAACAACTTATGCCAATGTCCGACAGAGAATTAAATTTGATGAAATTCCGTTCATTTGTTCTTGAGATATGATCCCTAAAATCATATGCATCGTGAAAAAAGGTTGAATTTTGGGGTATCCCGAAGAGGGACATTTCCATCCGAAAAAGCTGAAATATCCCTCCAAAAGATTTGAGATTTTATGCTAGTATACAAAACTTTCTAGCGTTCTCTGAAGTCTAGAATGTCTCTCTACAGAGCCACAGAAATCCCTCCCGGAGAAAAATGTCTGGGTTCAACAATGCTGATAAACGCAGCATAGCAACACTCCATCTTGAGTGAGCTACACTGAAAGCTAATAAGCAACAACTTATGCAACGTTTAACTGAATAGGGGATTTCAACGAATGGCAGCAGTCACGTGATTTTCATGTTTTTCTCCAAAAGTGACGTCATCACCCCTAATGAAGCGTGAGATTTGGCGTTTTTCTTGGCGATTTTCTGGCAACCTCGTATATTTTTGTTGACATATTATAGATGTAAACAACAAATTATTATCACAAGTTACATGAAACATGAAATATCACATACTATAATGTATTTCAGAATAATAATTAAATCAACGTGAAAAATTATGATTATCAATATTTAAAAAATATATAGTAGATAAAAAAGTTTCATAAGCAGCTGTAATAAAAAAAATTGTTTTATTACTCAACTTATTTACTTTGGAGTAAAGAAAATTTATAATTACAAAAAATATAACGATTGATTGACATATTGGAGCGGAAAATTGCATATTTATTTAATGTTTCACTTTTAACGCTTATTGTATATTCATCTATTTATATACTAGCAAAAGCCATGCTTTGTTTGGATTCGCGAAGCATTTTTTTATAAAGCATATATTTGAAAGTAACAATATTTTTTTAATATTATTTTTGCATCTTTATTAAACAAAAACGTTATTTTATGTTTTGGCGCATTTTAATTCTACAAATGTAAGTTCAGCCAAATAACTATCAATTTCATAGGAATTTTCTATTTATGATGTAAGACTGGCATAAAAAAATATTTTCGAAGCAAACTTTTACAAAATATTTTTAAATTTTCAACTAAAAATTCTTTTAAAGATTTTTTTTTACAATTTCTAGTAGCCACTGGTGTTTTTTAAAGTTGTTTGAAATATGCATGTTTCCAATCTTTGTAATTAACATCAAATAATCTTTGATAGCTATTTTAGAATAATATATTTGAAGAAAGCTTGAAGAAAGTTACTTCTTCAAAATCCTATTTTCTGGAAAAACATTTGAAATCTGCTCTCGTCGATACTATGAATTTTTAACTGTAAAACTTTTTAGTCTAATTTCTTCGTTTTTATACATGTTAGTGCATGAGAATTTTTGATATTAAAGAATTTTTCGCAAGGAAGATTTCTATTGAATGCTTAATTTTGAAGGATTTTCACTCTTGACAACGTTACGTACGTTTTTAAGCCAACTGGTGCCTATATATCCTCAATATCTACAACTGCTTCATCTAATGTTAAACCTTGGGATTTATGAATTGTAACAGCAAAAGCTAACTGCAGAAGAAATTCTTTCCTTGAGCAATTTATGCTTCCATATTTCCAGAATTCAATTACAGTAGACTCCCTCAAATCCGCAAACCTAAAATCCGCAATTCTCTAAAATCCGCACATAATTTACGGATGTAAACAATGAAGCATTCAGTTCAGATATAAGGACAAAATTTTACTTTTTTTTGTTTTATATCAATTCCAAATATATTTTAATTTGTAATTTTTGTTACTATTACTGTCTTAATGTTTTCTCTTGAAGGAAAAATAAATTTATTTCTGAAAAAATTCAAGATATTCCTGTTATCAATGATAATCATAATCTTACCAAATATATATGTCTTAATCAAGCTTTTTTTTTTTTTTTTTTTTTTTTTTTTTGTCACTAAGTGTAGCTAAACCTGGAATAAAACCTCCTTACTTTATTATTTTGATCTGAATTAGTATTGTACATTATTTATGAGGCAAGTTTCATTGAATAATTTATTCAAAATACATTTCATCTTTATAATGAACACTTAATCATACATTATTAATTAGACCTTTGTTTTTAATATTTTAATCATTTTAAAAATGATCTAATTTTTTATTATTTTAGTTTATTACTTACTTTAATATTTTATTATATTGTAAGCATACATTATAATTTCAATTGGATTATTAATTGCATTCAAATTACTGTTTAAAAAATGTAAACAAAGCAATGACCAGAAATCCGCAAAATTCTAAAATTCGCAAAATCTCTGGTCCCAAACTGTGCGGATTTGAGGGAGTCTAGTGTATTGGGGGAATTGGTACGCACCAATTCTTTTAAGTTAAATTATTGTAGTATTCAAATTTATCCATGATTATTCGCGGTATCTAGTCTGGTGGCTTGTGATTTTCTTTAATACGTGCAACAAAGTCTAAAGTCCCGTTCACTAAACCTTTTTCGGTCCATAAATAAGAACGTAACATTACTTTCGATACAAATGATAAAGTAAGAAATGGTTGAAGTCCACTTGTCATTTCTGAATCGGCCAACTTTTCCTTTAGTACATTTATAAAGAGCTTGAATCGAGGCAACAAGTTCACGCAATTCTTTTAATTTTTCATTTATATAACAAATTTAACAATTAATTTTATTTGTTTACAATTCTTTTGTTGCCACTTTACAAAAAAAAAAAAAAATCCATAATACAATTTTTTTTAAATGTTTAAGTGTCATTTGTGCAAACGATTTTGCTGAATAATGAAAACATATTTTATTTATTAAATTAATCGTGATTCTATCTATAATCACTTACTCCATGATTTATATTTTTTTTTTCTGAAAATATACGCGTTTCATTTTTTATTTATTTGCTAAAATGCGTCGTATTGGAAATGCATGTAAAATAAATTAATTAAAATATTTTTTTTAACGTTTTACTGTAAAAAATATTATATTCTACAAATCTACAGATCATATTTTATTTTTGTGTTTAATTTGAAGTCAAAATATTGAATAGTATTTTTTGTAAAGTGTACGACAAATTGTAATTTGAGTGGCCTAGTAGAGGATTCGCTTCGCTCATCCTAATAAATATTATTTATGTAAAATCGTATTTTAATATACTAGGCTGTAATTCGAACTAAAACGCTCCTTTTTTAAAAGATAAAATTGTATTTTAATATATTAGGCTGTAATGCCGAACCAGAACGCTTTATTATTATTATTATTATTATTTTTAACAAAAGCTTGAAGGATTCATTGTAGATTTACATTTTCATTGTAGATCACAACTTATTTGTGAATTTTACTTCCTTTTTAATTTCTGCTTTTCTAATGAATTTTTTTTCCTCAATATTATATTTAAAATTTCTGTTACTTCTTTATATTTCTGAATTAGAATTTATTAAATTAGAAAGTAAACCAAATGCTAGAGTAAGATCAATGATACTGAGAAATTCAACATATTTGTACTTTAATATTCATAAGTTAATAAAATGCCAGCATTTTAGAATTCCCTCTATAGCATTTATCACTATTCTAAAGAATTCAGCATTCTTTTAATATTAGCCTGAACAAATAGAATCTGTGCTGTAGATATGTTTCTTAAAATAAATTTGATGGTACAGTTTAAACACTAAAAAATGTTGACAGATTTCACTCAGCAAATATAATTATATAGTATTTCTTTGACCAAAGCCATGAAATTTCTGATGTAATGATAGGGCTGTCTCAAAAAATCCTGCATTAATGATCAAGAAGGAATATCACAGTCCCAATAAAAAGAATATCATAACCATAACATTATACATACTAAAATTAATAAAGCACACCTTTTAAAAAATCCTTAGGAGTTCCTTCTTACCATACTTTACTGTATTTCATTAATATTAGAACAGTTCCTTGTGAAAAACTATATTTTTTATTAGTTAGCCACAGTTTATATATTGACAAACAATGTTCTTGCCATAATCTAGCAATTTTTTATATTGCATTCATTTCATTTAAAATATAAATCTTTTATTAATTCATTCAAATAAAGAGAAAGAAAAGCAGAAAATAATAAGGCAAACCAAGGCATTTTATTTAGGGATTGACCGAATACCGAATACTTGATTTGGTATTCGGTGATTCGGCATGTAAACCGAATATTCGGTTTCGGCCGAATACTTATAAGTATTCGGCTGAATTTTTAGAATAATTTATGAAAAATAATAGGTTAAGTATTACTCTAAAAGTACATGATGGCTAATGCCCATTTAATGTTATTTATTTTAATAGTATGCCTCAGTTATAATATAAGTGATAATTTATAAAATTATACATTATAATTATTTGTTATTGAAATTTAATATGGACAAAATATGATGCAAAAAAAAAAGCTGTACGGCATTATCTGGTTGTCATGTTTCTTTTTTGTTCATAAATCCATTTTACTTTGGGAAATAAACGTTCACTGTAAACACTACTGGTAGGCGCAGATAAGTATTTCTTAACTAACTTGGATAACATTGGATACTTATTATGGTTTTTTTTTTATCAACCAAACTAACGGGTTGTCTTCCCTTGATATAAGTGGTGATACTATGTATGCAGCCAATTCATCTGAAGCTTTAATATCTAATGTGATGATATCATTTTCAGTAGAAGGATTTTCACTTTCTGTTTTTTCACTTGTAGCAATTTCAACAAAGCACTCCCAAAATGATGAATGCACAGTTTATGAGAGGGAATCATTTTTATTGAAATTTTGTGATTGATTTGGCTCAGTAATTTTAGTTTGAGAGGATATATTTATTATTTATTGCACTTTATTTTCAAGTACATTATTTAATTTATTAGCAGTTGCTTCATCTTTAAAAAAAGCTGTTTTGAATCTGGGATCCAAAATAGAGGCTAAAAAATAAAACTCATGATCATAAATTTCTGAAAAACGTTCTGCGAGTCTTTTTGGTTCTTTCATGGTTCCCACTCCAAAAAATTCTACATTATCACTTTTCCAAGTAACGTTTCAATGTAGAAATAATAGGTATTACTTCTAAAATTAAAGATTTTTTGTTACTTATAATTTTTGTTATTTCTTCGAAAGGTTGAAGAAGCCTAAGAATACTTTCTATCATTATTAAAAAAGTTAATACATGCAAAAATATTTATTAAAAAATTTTAAGTATTCGGTTGCCGAATACCGAATATTCGGTGCACACTTTGACCTAATTTTCGGTATTCGGCAAAATTCCTGATTCGGTCAATCACTAATTTTATTTCAATATTAAAGCATTATTTTTATCTATATCACAAAAAATAAAAACTGCATTAGCGAGGTAAAAAATACTATTGAAACAATTTGCTCTCAGTTAACATAAAAGTACTTAAACAAAAGGTTATTTTTAAGCTAAATTTAGTTTTATGAAATGTGAAATGAAGTTTAAATATGCAGTACCTTTTATCCTCAGTACCGAGTTAAATTCCTCATACATAGATAAGGATAAGACAAAAAAAAAAAAAAAAAAAAAAAAAAAAAAAAAAAAAAAGAGTTATACAGAATAGCAATATTTGATATTATTTTAGCTTCATATCACTTTGAATTTTTATGGTATATCCATTCTTACTTTTCTAATACATACAGCTATAATGAACCCTACTTTCCATAGTTTTTTACCAAGTCTTATTATTCTTGCAGCAGAAATTGTTTTCTTTTAATAATACAGTTAGCTCCTTCACAATGTTTAATTTAAAATCTTTTATCACTGATATTTCAATACAGAAATTTTCTGTACTTAAATAGTGATAATACTCCAATTAAATAAGGTAAACTTTACAATAAAAAATAACTGGTGGGAATAATGAAGGATTCTGAGAATTTTAAATGCCACATATATCAGTCGCTCATCCCCAAGGGGTTAATAATATACAGTAGACTCCCTCAAATCCGCACAGCTTGGGACCAGAGGTTGTGCGGATTTTAGAATTTTGCAGATTTCTGGTCATCGCTTTGTTTACATTTTTTAGACAGTAATTTTAGTGCAATTGGAACTATAACGAATGCTTACAATGTAATAAAATATTAAAATAAGTAATAAACTAAAATAGTAAAAATTTATAAATTGATTAAAGTTCTAATAGGAAAGGTCAAGTTAATAATCAATAGAGTATGATTAAATATTCATTATTAAAGATTAAATGTATTTTTCCAAAATTATTCAACAAAACTTGCCTCATAAAGTTACATTACTCATTCACATCAAAATCATAAAATAAGTTTTTTTTTTTTTTTTTTTTTTTTTTTTTTTTTTTTTTAAACCAAGTTTAGCCAGGCTTAATAACAACAAAAAATCTTCATTAATTCATAAATATATTTGGTAAGAAGATTGTGATTACCAGTAATATCAGCACTATCTTGAACTTTTTCAGTAATAAATTTATTCTTCCTTCATGAAAAAACATGAACTCAGTCATATTAACAAAAATTACAAAATAAAAAAAACATATGGAATTGATACATAACTAAAAAAAAATCAAATTCCCAATATCCAAATTGAAAGTTTCATTGTTTACGTCCATAAAATATGTGCGGATTTTAGAGAGTTGCGGATTTCTGGTTTGCAGATATGAGGAAGTCTACTGTATATACATATGATACATATGTTTGTGGTTTTTCTGTTTATAGCAGGATTCCGTTATGAACAGGCTTTATTACAGATAATAAATTTGCTGGACATTACCATTTAAAAAAAACTATAAAGTATTATTTGTATACAATTATGTATACATTTATAATGTAAGATGCATTTGTAACCTTCTTTTATCTCTAATTAAAAAGATTTAAAACTCTATTTAAAAAGATTTTAATTAAAATTTAAAATATTGAAAATATAATTCCATTTTAATTGAAATCATTGATTAACTCTGAATGAAAATGTTTAAGAGGCTACTTCACTCAAATGAAAAGACCTGTTCGCTAATGCTAATCCTATCGGAGAAATTTATAAAAATATCTCAGTTGCATTTCAATATTTTTAGATGGTTCTTTTTGCATTGGATAACTCAGATTGATCTGAATGGAGGTCGTTTTTTAGTTTTTCGATTTTGGTTGCAGATATTTTTTATGGGGTTGCATTCGCTTTTCAAACCGGTTCTAAAAATGAAAGCGTCCTTGTAAAAAATAACTGTAAACAAAATGAAAAAGTAACTAACGTCATGCATACAGATCGATCTCAGATATCCTAAGCCAAAAAATCATTTAAAAATATTGAAATGCAACCGAGATATCTGTATAAATTTCTTCCATAGGATTAGCATTAGTGAATGGGTCTTTTCATTTGACTGAAGTAGCCCCTTAAGATATGAAAGAAAAAAAAATGCTAAACCTTCTTGTGACTTTATTAAACCTTCTATTTGATTAATTCCTGTTTGCATGTCGTAAATTAGCCATGTCATATAAACAGAGGCACAATACCAAAACTTTCTTGATAAAAATGAATTTTCAAATATTTGTGCTTGTTTTTATAACTGAAGCCAAGACTGCTAGACGAGCCAGGCCCTGGTAATGTTTAACCACTCTACTACTCTCTGTTTGGGTCTGAATTTTTTAAATATTATTATCATCACCAAGATTATTATTATTATCATTACCATAACTGCACAAACAAAAACTTTAGTAGCTATAATTAAAAAATGTCTTTATTTATTTGGCATAAAATTTTGTATTAGAAAATAAACTAAAACTTTTCTAAATACTAAAAAAAAAAAAAAAAAAAAAGATAGTTAATAGAAAAATCTTCATGGTAATTGTTAAATGAGAAAAGTAAAATGATTGTGAATGTACAAAAAAATGATATATGTAAGTGTAACGGCAGATCCTAAAGGGAGGTCATGGGCAGGCTCAGACTGGCCCGCTGGCCGGTGCACCATTGTCTCAAGAAAACTTTGCACGCCTAAATTCTTAAGCTGCTCAAATATTCTTTTTCTTATTGAACACATGTATTCTGACTAGTGCACTAATTTTTGAGAATTCATTAAGGGAATAATCCTCACTCAACAAACAAGCAACACAAGAAGTTTTTTTTTTTTTTTTTTTTTTTTTTTTTTTTTTTTTTTTTTTTTTTTTACAACAAAAAAATTAAAGATATATCAAAACAATTTTAGAATAAGAAACCAAAGTAATCATCTCTGCATACGATTGAGAGAGAAAACATGCACTCAAGAAAAATTTTAATAGCCATGGCGCCCTGGGTTAGATTTTCACCAAATAATTTGCAAATTATCAATACTTTAGGTCTTGATACCTTGTTTCTTCCTCCTCCTTTAAAGTCAGAACTGAATGCACCTATAATTAAAACCATGCTTTATGAAAATAATTTGAGAAAAAAAAGACAAAAATATAAGATGGTAAAAAACATTTTGTTGTTGATTTGAAAACATGATCTTTGTTTACGAGGAATCTAAACCTGTTGGCACTTTTGGACTCTGCAAGCTTTGGAAAGAAACAGCGAGTGATTTTTTTTTAAATTCACAAAATCTACAACATAATTTTCGATTAGTAATATTCACTCTATTTAATGACAAACTTTCCATGGTTAAATAACTATAAGGAAATTCTAGTATGTATTTCAAATTTAAAAATGTTAAATTTAATCATGGAAAGATCTATTATTTAAAAAAAATGATGATTATACTGAGAAATTGTAATAGGTTTTTTAAATAATAATAATAAAACACGCTGGACACAAAATCCTGCAACTTCGAGGAATAAAATCCGTGAGACATTTCTCTTGATTATCGAAATTTAAATATTTCCCTTGAACTCTAATTATCAGGGGGATTGTGGGCTCATGAAAAAATACCTGAAATTTTAGCGAGAAAATGTTTCTGTATGGGAAAACAAGGGGGAAAGACAACATATTTATAACAGGAAGGCCAAATTAAATAATATATAAACTTTAATTATGTTTAGCAATCATATGAAATTGATATTTTATTTTAAGAATTGAACTATCATAAAAACTGGAATTTTGGTACTGTAAATTTACAAAATACCTGAATTCAGGTATATAACCTGAACACAATCGCCCCTGAATTATCAAAAGAATTTTGCAAATCATGGGAAGAGTGCTCTGTAAATTATTTTAGTGTAATAAAGTTAATCTTTATTAGATTATTTCTTTTTGTATAAATTTTGGATATTTACGTATTAACACCACCGCAGCTACAGATTTGATGGTTTTTAAGTATCGCCAATCTACACCTAAAATTTTTGCGACAAATCATAAAATAAAACACTTTCAAAATTCAAAACACATTGTTTAAAAACAAAGCAGTTAGTCGGAATTCGGGGGAAATTGGCCCGATATAGAGTTTAACTCCTGTATCATCGCTCCTGAAAAAAATAAAATTGCATCTTGATCTGTTTTTGTGCAAAACAGGCATAAAAAATAAGCAAACAACAAGGCAATAAGAAATCCAAACGATAACTGTATGCGCGTGCAAACAACGAGATTGCTCTTTATTGGCACATCAGTACAATTTATGTTGCAGTGGCGTTAATACGCCACCGCAGCATAAATTGTGCGGTACCAAATTTTGTAATAGTGAAACATAAATTTAGCATTTTGTACATAGATAAAATCATGATTTAAGGCTAGAACAAAATGCCTCTTGCTACAAAATATCTGACTCGCAAAAGTAATTACTGTCAGATTGTAACAGAAGTTAAATTTATCTCATATTTAATTGACTGATAAACAAATCCTATTACGTTAAAAAAATATTTAATTTTTAAAGAAGGTTAAACTTTTTGCAGCATTGCAGAAATTCTATTTCGCGCGTAGCAAGAAAAAAAAAAAAATTCTTAGATTTCAGTTACCAATTTCTAGAGCATCAATGGTGATAAGTGGAATGAAAGGGGTTATTCTAAACTAATTATGCCAAAAATAATTATAAGCTCTAGGAATCAGACTGAGCATAATGTTTAATTATTATTATTGTGTATAAATTATGCTTTCGAAGTCATCTACATTTAAAAAATTATACCAATTTTGAATTTTCAATTAGTAACACCCATTTTTGACATTTTATTTGAGTTTCTTGGATCCAAATGGACTAGGAAATGACATTGTATATCCATATTATCTTAAATCTTGATACAGCTGGAAGAGCATGATTTTGAGGATGATATAATTAAACCCATTTCAAAAACATTAATTTATATCTTCATGAAAGTCATCTGATTTTTATACTAAATTGACCCAAACATATTACAGGTTTCTTTCTCTATTTAAAAAAGTTTTAATTATTTGAGCTATTAATAAATTTATATTAAAATCAATGTGAAATATAAAACCAGTAATTCTTGATTACGCCCATTAATAACTACTTTGCGTATAAAAACTATAAAAACAGCAAAAAATGTTGATTTTCTTAAAAATTTCAAAACAAATAAATCTTTTTTCTTTATAAAAGGTATCAAGTTGAAAAGCTAATAAAAAATCAACAAAATTAAACTGTGAGTATTTTATTACGAAAATAAAGTAATTGTAAAAAAAACCCCACAATTTTTGCCTGTGTAAAAACTATAAGGACAACAAATAAATTCAATATAGTAACCAAAGGAACTAATATTTCATATATTATGCAACCACCTCTGAAGTTTAATAATTGCAAATATTCCACCATTCCTCGACATCATTCATTTTTGTACTGTTCGGGATTGTGTTTGTGCTATTCATCCTTAATCATAGACCTGGGTTCTGATGATGAGAAAAAATGCCTTCCTTTTTGATAAACTCAACCTTCTAGATCTCACCATAAGTTATCGATAGGATTTAAAACTGGATTTCTGAGCGACCATTGCAAGACTTCAATATTTTTCTTGTGGAACTAATGTTTTGTGGATAGGCACATTATCTCACTGTTATAGCCATTCTTTTTTTTTTTTCCCTGCCAGAATTGCATCAACAAATCAGAGATGGCCAAAAAGAGTTTGTACATGTGTCTTTGAATTAAATTTTGCTAAAAACATATACAAATGGCTCCACATCTTTGAACAAAAAGCAGCCCCATGTCGCAATTGATCCACCACCTAACTGATGTTTTAATAAAATCTCTCTTTTTTTCTTAAGTCATCTCAATAATATTTTCAACCACACAAGTGATGACCTGGGACAACAAACTGCTGCAGGTTATTTTCTCTGATGAAAATAAGTGAAACTTGAATGTTCCTGATATTATAAAAATTTAATTAAATCCAATTGATTTTTTAAATCACCAGATTATAAAACATTCACCTTTTATATAAACATTTTAATAAAAATTTTTAATTTTATTTAAGAAAGGTGCTATAATAAAAATAAATAACATTGACATGTTTCAGAACCGTCAAATAAGTTCCATAATCATAATATAAATAAAAATAAAATTTCAAAATATTTCACGGTCAATACAAATGACACGCGACAATGAGATAACAAAAAACACGCGCTCTTTTGTAAAAAATTAAATTAAAATATAGACCATGATCTAAAATATAAATAAAATTAAAATTTCAAAATTATTGTGACAATTTGAAAAAAAGAAAAAGAGATCTTCTCAAAACAGTTAACTGACAGAATCATTACAGCATTAGACTGCTTTTCGTTCAGTGACGTTGTCACTTGTGTATATTTCCGAAAATTTTAATTCAAAGATATATATACAAACTCTTTTTGACCATCTTTCATTTGTTACAACACTTCTAGCATGGGAAAAAAAGAAAGGATTAACAGCAAGATAATGCACCTATCCACACAAGTCGTAAAGGCATTTAGAATTCTCTAAGGTGGGACTTTCCTCAATAATATTCTTTATACAATAATTTTTTGAACATGCCAGTTTGGAGGCAATATAATGTAAAGTAAACATCCAAAACAATGCAACTTGGATCAGAATCCCAACAAAAATTCTATGTATTGCTGACAATTTGCACGATGTTGAATTAAAACTGAACACCCTAAAGAATCTAAGCTTAGGAAAAATCAGTCCTCTAGATTAGAGAATAAAGACGTGCCATCAGCAATGCCCTTCGAAATTTTTAAAGATAAACGAAAAAGCTTTTATATGCAAACATTTAAAGCAATAAAAAATTAGAGGGAAAAAAATATTTTTTTTTAACTTACCTAATTTTTCTTTTATATATTAAACTTATATTCAAATAAATATAACTGAAGTAAACTTACTTGTTTTTGTTGACCTGTGTTTTCTTTTTCTTGATTTTTATAATTTTTTTTATGTGTAACAAAAGCATTGACAGGGAGGAGTTCCCGTGTGGGCGGCCGAACACTGTGTGTCAGGCGCTACCCGTGCTAGAAACTCTCCAAGCATTATGCCTTTATTCACATATAATTACAAACATATTCTTCTGTTGCCATTGTCACATCTCACTTTTTTTTAATGGGAGATCTTCTTGAAGAGAAATCTTTTGCATGCAGGGTCACAGTTGATGCCGGGATTTGTCTATGCCTGTGATGATTCTCATGGGGGAGTGCCGATTCTGCCAAAAGGGTGCAATCTGGACGAATTTCTTTTGCAGTAGCTTTTATCCCAATACATTGTTGGCACAGAGGACACAATTTCTGTGTCGTGGTTTAAATTCTAAAAAAAAATAATAATAATAAATAAAATAAGTAAACTGATAAATAGATTTTGAAAAATTAAAGAAAATATATTACTTACTTCTAAATTTGACTGCAACATCTACCTGAAAGCATGGGCGCCCATATGATTAATTTTGGGGGGGGGCTGGGGAAAATCTCAACTTCCCCCGAAGTTATCACATATTTTTGTAAATATTTAAGTTACTTAGCGTTTTTTCTCGACTTTTGAGTCCCTCCCTCCAATTTTTTGAAGAAATATGCATTTTTAGCTATCCCTTTAAAAAATAAGTGCTTTTTTCTACGAATTTTTCATGAAATTTATATTTCTTTCCCAATTTTTTGAGAAAAATTGCTTTTTGCAATTTTGGGGAGAAATTTGCGATTTTTCGAGATTTTTGGACAAAATTAGCATTTTTCCGCGATACTTTGACGAAGTTTGTGTTTTTTCCACAATATTGGGGTTTTTTAAATCTTTTTGAATGAAAACAGAAATCTTTTTTGCGATTCTTTGATGAAATTTTAAATCTTTTCGCGATTCTTTGATGAAATTTGTTTTTTCCGCAATTCTTTGATGAAATGTGCATTTCTCTCGCTCTTATTTGACAACATTTGCATTTATCTGCATTTCTTTGGCAAAATTAACAGTTTTCCTGTGACCCTTGATCAAAATTCGTGCTTTTTTGTTATCGTCACTGGCATGGGTTTATTAAATGACCTTTCTGCACGGTTCAAAGGTGAAATTATCTAGTAAATGATCTGCACATTTTAATATTGATTCCTTAAAATTGCAATTTTCTAATAGCTCCATGAAAAATGCTCAAAAATTCTTCTGATTTTATCTGTGCAAAAGAAAAATCTCAAGAAGTTTCTGTCGGTGCTAATAAACCAAATGCTAATGTTAATCTACAGAATGCAATTTATTTACAGCTGGTTCTAGATAAAAAGAATATGCAAAAAAGTTTGAGACATACAATAATCACTACAGCAATAATCACTACGTTGCAGCATCTCTATTAAAGACTTGTGAGCGTATTACTTGTTTTATATTCATACCATTGTTTAGAGAGAAATTATAGCGATTTCCTTTGACAGTGGCAAAATGATTAGAAAAATGTGGTACGGACTTATTACTTTTCTGATCACATTGTTTCACATACACCAGGAATATTTGAAAAAAAAAATTCTAAGAGTGCTCCCCCTAAACATCTTATCACTCGTTTTATTGCTTTGTGCTTCTGATCTCTAGAACTTGATGGAGATCATTTACAATTTATAATTAAATTCAAACAATGGTATGTGCAATATTTATTTTATTTATGAAAAGCAAAAATTCTTTAATGATATTTATAAGAATTATTAGATTTTAAGTCGATCAAAATTATTTTGTCTTGTTCTGCTTGACTGCTGATAAAATTTTCGATTTTGAGTTGTGTTATAATCAGAGCCCGACTAAGGCTATGGGAGGGGGGGGGGCAGACAAGCATAATTCGGGAAGTCCCCTTTCTGTCTATCAGTAGATATATATATATATATTAGTTGTGGAAGTGGCTAATACTAAACTTCATATGTATTACATGTATATGTAAATTTTGTTCTCGGTGCAGTTCACATTTGTATACAGGATATCACAAAAAGATAGTCACAACAAAGTATTAAAAAAAAAGTATTAAAAAAAAAAAAAAAAAAAAAATTAGAGATTGGTTGACATAAGTATCATTTTGCAAACTTTTTCTTTGATTATCTACGTATGTAACATAAAATGGCTAAAAGATAATGTACCAAATGGGTCATAATTAATGATTTTAACTTGCCATTCTGCAACAAAAATGTTAATAAAGAATTTCTTTTGAAAACAATAGAATACTTAGTCGTTATAATAAAACATTAATTATTAGTTTTCTAATGTTGTTTGTTTTTCGCATAGATGAATGGGGTAGTGGAAACAAAGAGAGGAAGGAGAACCACTCTGACCTTCCTAAATGTTTGAAAATATATGAAATTTGATGTCCCTTTGGCTATTTTTAATCATATGGCACTTTTTAGTGAAAATCTTAATTACTCTCATGGGAGGCCCCTAATGAGGGGGCCCTGGGGCAATTGTCCCGCACGCCCCTGCATAAGTCGGGCCCTGGTTACAATCATACACATTCAGGGTTCTAATATTTATTAGATTCGGGAAAAGGAATTTTCCAATTAAAAAATAGCGCTGTATCATTCACATCTTATTGTTAAATCTGTCTAATTTCTCAGCGTTTGTTCAAACAAAATTAGTTTTACCTATGAAAGTGAGTCGTGTCTATAACTAAATCCTTCCTTATGCAAAAAAGTATTATACTCTAGTAGAAAAAAAATCGCACAGTAACACCTTGCTAAAATAAAAATTGTATAAAATACAATTTGTTTCCTATCTCACGTTTTTCCTCTTTGTAAAAAACACACTATTCGAGAGAATTAATTCAAATCTTACCAAAACGGAATCTGTTTAAATCTGAATCTAGCTTTAAAAGAAATAAAATTGATGATTATGAGAAAATAAATTCCATACAATTATACCTACTTAAACGGAAAACTGTTTAAAACAGAAATTTCTTAAGATGCCTTCTTTACAGGATCAAGTTAGAATTTTCATATCTTGCAACTTCATTTATATTTTTTAAAAAATATGACAAAACCAAAATCTAGGGGGGGGGGCTCAAGCCCCACCTTGCCCCCCCCACATGGGAGTCCATGCCTGAAAGCAGGGTTGGCATTTTTACCGGCAAAAAGGTATTTTTGCCAAGACAGTGGCAAAAATTGGAAAAAACCAGGGGAAAAATGGAAAAAACCGGCAAAAATGGCAAATTCTTTTTTTGCCTCTAATATGTAATAACATTTATAAGCTAATAAGGATAATAATGATATAAACAATTAAATTTAATAACATCATTTAATATTTTTATTTAATTTGATAATTAATAAATATAATTAAATAATTTTACATATTTTAAATTTTTATAATATAGGTGGGATTCAGTCCAATACTTAGGAATTCAAGAACCAAACCTGATGTCTATTTTTTTTAATTTTCAAAATTTTTTATATAACTTTGCTATTTTTGTTTTATGTAATGAGTCTTAAAAATAGGTAAATATTTAAATCTTTGGTACTAATTTATAATTATTTATCTGATGAAACTAGTCTGTTACAGATAAAAAAAAATAATAATAATTAAATTAAATGGAAAATTACATAGTAAAAAAAATCTATGTTATGCCTTGATGTTGAAATTAGATTTTTCCCTCCTCCCTGTTACACACCAAGAACAGATTCATTATATTTTATAAAATACATGATAATAGATATTTTACATAAGAGTTCAAAAATAAATTTAGAATATTGATTTTTTAACTATTAAGTTTCTTTTCTATTTTTTGGGGGAAATTAAAATGGACAGACTATTTTTGCCACCACTTTGGCAAAAACCTATTTTTGGCGGCGCAGTTTTAAACAGGTTTTTTTCCAACTACAGCAAAAACTTACCTACCCTGATTTTTTTTTCAAGTGATAAACAACTGGAGCCACAAGCAATATATAAATATATATAAAACAATATAAGAATTAAAATCTCTCATTGTTTAAGCTTAAATTCACAAAATACCATTTACACACATCATAAAAATTCATTAACAAACAATTTTCAGCTACATTAAAAATCATTTGCCTTTGGCGAAGAAAAGTACTGCTAGGCAAATCCCTTGATGCTTTTGTTTTTCCGTTACTTACATGAGTAGTTTAAGTAGTATTTTTTTCAATATATTTTAAGAATGCCCAATATGGAGACCTTTCTTGCAAGCATGTGGAGCAGGATGATCATAAAAGTAATTTTGCATTTCAGTGACATGTTTTGTAATTGTTTGTGGAGTTATATTTTCATCTAAAAAATTTAACCAAATACCAGAGCATCCACATATTAGAAGTTTATCAGTATCTTTTAGTTCTTGCCTCATATAATTAAAATAAAATCCTTAAAACCCTGTTTTACAATGCTAATTTTTGCCAGTGGCAAAAATTGTGGCAAAAACTATTTTTGCCGGGGCGGTTTTTACCATGGTTTTTTTCCACTTCAGCAAAAACTTGCCAACCCTGCCTGAAAGAGATCTTTAACGCTTTCATGCTTTGCCCTAATATTGAATTCTAGACCCAACATTTCACAAACTTCTAGAAAGATTTTCAATATTTAATTTATACGTACTTTTTCCCTTAAATGAAACATTTTCGAAAATTTATTTTAAAAAAATCATACTTATTGATAACAATAGCTTTTTTTTAAAATCAAATTTAACTTCTTGAAATTCATCTTTGTGAGCCTGGTAGAACTGTTCATTTAGAAAAAATTTAACAAACTGGATCCCGACTGACATATCATAGAAGGCGGCAGCCTTCAAGTGACGCAGCTTTAAACCTACCATCGTCATAACGGTAGATGCGGAACTTCATATATACAGCTAACTCAACATCAAAGAAAATCGGAAAAGCCGCCTTCTAATAACTCAGCAAATATTGGTCAGAATGGTCCAATTTTTTTAATATAGTCTTATATTCCCAGTCTAATCCTATCCTATAATTTTTACATTTCTACGTGCCGTATATTTTTAGATCTCGATAACCATTTTAAAACTGTAATCGATGGTGTTTGTTCCTGATAATGAGATCTAAGAAACGGGCTGGGAGATTTTATTAAAACTTATATATAATATGAATCTCTTTAAGATAGAGGTAATAAGACTTGCCTTGTTTCTAGGAAAACTCTTGTTTGTTATATATTGGTCTTGGAAAATTGGACTATATTAGCTCGCGGATTACATGTTATTCTATGGGTTAGCAGACGGAGCCTGAGTGAAAAACCTCATGTACTTATGGTCACAGTTAAAACACCCGTATCGAAGCAATAAATGTTTTTTAAACTGCAAAAACATCTTATCATGTGCTTTAAAACATTCAATAAATATATACTAAATCAAATTTCTATTTATTTTGCCTTTATTTTTCGTAAGAAGAAAATATTACGTTTCTTACATTGGATATTTTTGCATTTTGTGGAAAAAATATTTTGAATCCTTTTTTAAAATAGGAAAATATTTTTTAATTATACATATTCAATATACTTTCGACTTATGATTTTTTTTTAAGTTTTCAAACAAAAATTATTTTAAATTATTTGTTGTTGGAAAGTCATGTATTCATACGCCTAGGGGCGCCACTTGTCTAGTTTTGTTTTGAATCCGAACCCGAACGCGGCAAGTTACACGGAGCATTTTTCATTCAGGTAGTAATATTCTTACATAATGTCCATTAAATTGATATAGAAAATGCACGAATTAAAAAATATAAACCAGACAAGATAGAATCATTAAGTAATTTTCAGGTTTTAATAATCCACATGTTGTTTCTTGTTACGCCAATTGAATCTCGCAATGTCAATATACAACGAATAAGCTCTGCAATAAAGTTAACCGGAGAATCTTGCAATGGATTAGTAATTAATACAGAATGTGTAACTTTGCAATAAAGTTTTTTGCTTGTATTTTTGAAGACTTATGGATTACAGTGTGGAGGCAGGATATATTCAAAATTTTACGAGAATGCCAGTTAAAAATCTGGACTGCATTTTGTTTTGTTGTCAGTAATTTTGGGTGAAATGCAGTTTATTCTCCTTCGCCAAGGAACTTTTTATGTGTATTGTTTGATAAACAAAAAATATATAGAGGTAAAATTGTTTATTTTTTTAATTTTTTCGCTGCTTGAGCAAAGAATAGGTTTGCATTAATCATAATTAATAAACGGAAACTTACTGGCTTGCTTAAAGTATTGTTTTTAAATACAGGGTACAAAATACATGAATTTTCTTAAATCCCAGTTTATTTTATTAAAATTTGTCATTTCATGAAAATAAAATTATTGCATATCTGTTATCTTTGAGTTTAAGTGTTAAAACACTTTTCAATGTTTGCATTTTAGCACGTTTTGCAGATAATACATTTTGTGAATTTCACAGAGTTGACTGTATTATACTCTATTATAAGCATTCATTATGATTTCTAGTACATTATTACATTCAAATCACTCTTTTTAAAAATGTAAACAAAAGATGAGCACATATTTGTGCAATGTCTGGTCCCAACAATGGAAATTGTAAAGTACACACACTTGATGGACTTTACAATTTCTGTATATTGCTTGTTTTAAACTTAAGTGAAATGTTGGCTAAAACATTTTCAGTTTCATAAATTATTTCAATTTGAAATATTTTAGTAATCGCTACTACTGTTATTCCGTCGACCAATTTTGCCAAATTATACATAATCACATATTTTTTTATTTTAAATAATGAAAAAACAAATAATTAGTAAAATATTAATAAAAAGTCGAAATAAAAATCAATGACATTTTAAATATACAAATTGTATTTAATGTCATTGAATGTGACATTCACAATCATCCATTATTGGAATTTAATCTTATAGTTTGGCGATAATTTTTTGGTCGACGGGATAACCTAGTAGTACCTAGTAATCTATAAAGCTAACAAGTAACATTTATACAACATTTCATTAACTCGATTCTTCTTAAGTAAATTTGAATAAGCGACGGCAAAAATCCATTGCAAGATTCTCTGGTTAACTTTATTGCAGACTTTATTCATTGTATATTAAGACATTGCAAGATTGTATTGGCATAACAAGAAACATCCATGTGGATTATTAAAACCATGAAATATACGTAATGATTCTATCATGTCTGTTCAATGGTTTTCAATTTGTGCATTTTCGTTATCAATTCTATTCTAAATAAATTCTACCTGAATGAAAAATGCTAATAACGCGTTCTGATTAAAAAAAAAACTAGACAAGTGGCGCCTTCTTAATATGGAATATAATATAGAATGTATGAAAACTTATGAATTAGAGGGGGGAGGCAGGGTATATTCAAAATTTTATGGGAATGCCAGGTAAAAATCCTGTATTGTACTTTTTTTTGGTTTGTTGTCAAACTTTTTTCTCATGTCTATGAATAAATTACTCCTTGCACCAACATAAGATTTTGTTGTCAGTGGCACAGCCAAGGGGGTGTTTTTGTGAACTACATCCATGAATCGCTAAAAAAAAAAAGCAAATTGCATAAAAAATGGGAATTACGTCCACAAATTGCTTAATGTGAATTACGTCCATGAATCATGTAAAAAAGCGAGAATTATATTCATAAATTGTATGAAAAATGCAAATTACGTCTATGAATCGTGTAGTAAAACATAAATTATGTTCATAAATCGCTCAAAAAACACGAATTTTGGCAGCAAAAAGCTGAAACGGAAATTACCTATATAAAACTCATAAAAATAGCGACTTGCATTCATAAATTGCATAAAAAATGTGAATTACGTTCAAGAATCACTCAAAAAACGCAAATTACATCCATGAATTGCATAAAAACGTGAATTACGTTCATAAATCACTCAAAAAATGCGAATCACTTCCATGAATCGTGCAAAAAAATACTAATAACATTCATAAATTACAAAAAATGTGAATTAGGTCCAGCAATTGGTAAAAAAAGTGAATTACATTCATAAATCCTATAAAAACACAAATAACGTCAATAAATCGATCAAAGAACGCAAATTTCGTCGACAGAAAGCTCAAAAAATGCAAATTACGTCTACGAATTGCATAAATATAGCAAATTACATCCATAAATCATGTAAAATGTAAATTACATTCATTAATCGCATAAAAATTGTTAATTATGTCCATGAATCGCTCAAAAAAAGTGAATTGCATAAAAAACATGAATTGGGTCCACAAATCGCTCAAAACGTGAATTACGTCCTTGAATTGTTTAAAAAAGTAAGAATTACGTTCAGAAATTGTATGAAAAACACAAATTGTGTCTATGAATCGTGTAGTAAAATGGGAATTATGTTCATAAATTGCTCAAAAAACATGAATTTTGGCAGCAGAAAGCTGAAATGCAAATTACGTCAATAAATCGCATAAAAATAGCAAATAGTGTTTTGCATTCATGAATTGCATAAAAAACGCGAATTACATTCATGAATCGCTCAAAAAACACATTACGTCCATGAATACATGAATTACATTCATAAATCACTCAAAAAATGCGAATCACTTCCATGAATCGTGCAAAAAAAGACTAAGGACGTTCATAAATTACAAAAAATGCGAATTACGTCCAAGAATTGGTGAAAAAAAGCAAATTACATTCATAAATCCTATAAAAACACAAATAACGTCAATAAATCGATCAAAAAACGCAAATTTCGTCGATAGAAAGCTCAAAAGATGCAAATTATGTCTATGAATCGCATAAGTATAACAAATTATGTCCATAAATCATGTAAAATGTAAAATACATTCATTAATTGCATAAAAATTGCGAATTATGTCCATGAATCGCTCAAAAAAAGCAAATTGCATAAAAAACATGAATTGGGTCCACAAATTGCTCAAAACATGAATTACGTCCATGAATTGTTTAAAAAAGTGAGAATTACGTTCAGAAATTGTATGAAAAACACAAATTATGTCTATGAATCGTGTAGTAAAATGGGAATTATGTTCATAAATCGTTCAAAAGACACGAATTTTGGCAGCAGAAAGCTAAAATGCAAATTACGTCTATAAATCGCATAAAAATAGGGAATAGCATTTTGCATTCATGATTTGCATAAAAAACGCGAATTACATTCATGAATCGCTCAAAAAATGCAAATTACGTCCATGAATTGCATAAAAATATGAATTATGTTCATAAATCACTCAAAAAATGCGAATCACTTCCATGAATCATGCAAAAAAACACGAATAACATTCATAAATTGCAAAAAATGCGAATTACGTCCAAGAGTTGTGTAAAAAAAGCAAATTACATTCATAAATCCTATAAAAACACAAATAACGTCAATAAATTGATCAAAAAACACAAATATCGTCGACAGAAAGCTGAAAAAACGTAAATTATGTCTATGAATTGCATAAAAATAGCATATTATGTCCATAAATAATGTAAAATGTAAAGTGCATTCATTAATCGCATAAAAATTGCGAATTATGTTTATAAATTGCTCAAAAATGCAAATTACATTCATAAATCGCATAAAAAACACGAATGATGACCATGAATTGCGCAAAAAATGCGAATTACACCCAACATTAAATTAATTTGCAGAAAGTTTTTGGTTTTATACAAGTCTGCCAACAAGAACCTACAAGTTATCCTGAAACCCATTCTAAACCAACAAAAATTTAATGGAAAGATAAATTTGTCCAAGAAAGACAAAATAATTTCCATTGACATACATTGACCAGAATCGAAAAATTCCTATTGAAATCTATCCTATACACTCCAAAACCAGAAAGAAAAAAATCCCTCCAAGAGTAACTCAATCTATCTGCTGCAAAATAAAATACATTGAAATGCAACTGAACAAGAACCTGAAAATTACATTTGAAATCAAACCAAAACCAGATTCAACCCCCCCCCCCAAAAAAAAATAAAAATAAAATCCAACCATATCTTGATTTGGGAAAGAAAACTTAATTTCCATAGATACGCGTGGTCAGAAATCTGAAAATTCCAATTAGTCTATGGGTTAGCAAACCTTAATTCAATCTGAAAAAAAAAAAAAAAAAAAAAATTCTGACAATACACACTGACAAGCAGAGTTGTATAATATAGACGCATGCTATGTGCAGAAAATTTTATGAAGAAACAATTTTTATTTATTTATTTCGACAAAGAATTGCGTAAAAAAAAAAAAAAAGAGTATCTCAACAAAGAATCATGTAAAAAAACTAGGGATGCACCGAATATTCGGTATTCGGCCATGTTACCGAATATTCGGTTAGGCCGAATATGAAACTATTCGGCCTGCCGAATATTCGGTATGGCCGAATATCAAAGTATTCGGCCGAATCCAATACTTAATAAAACCTTTTCGCTATTTCTACTTTTAACTGTCAATTTTTTAATTTATATTTAAAATAATTAGAAACAAAATCATTTTTAATTAAAATAGAATGTTTTTACATTATTTATTTGCTGTCTGTAAAGTATAACTTAAGAAAATTAACCATGAGAAGGATTAAAATGGTGATTTATTAGGATTCTCCTAAGGAATAAATTATGTGCTGATACAAGTTTCTAAATTTTGTTTAGTAAATAATCTGTTTTTTGCTTTTCCCCAAATAAAAGTCCTTTATAAGAAAAAAAAAACGTTTGAGATAGTAATAGCTATCAAGGCAGACAATTTTTGTTCATGAAACCATAATCAACTTATTGAGTCATAAGTACATTGTATTTCATTTCAGTCTAGGTCATAACTTGTGTGTTTGTTTATTACATTAACATTAAATAAGATAATATATTTTCAATTCCCATGCTTTGATTTCTGTAAAATATGATATGATGGGAAGGGTGGAAAATACCACCATTCATAAGAAAAGAACTATGAGCCAAACATACTTTTATTCAGAATTAAGTTGAAAGTATTTGTATTTTATATTGAAAAAAATCTGCCTTGAGTTATTTTAAAAGGACAATTATCAGACTATAAAATTTTTCTTCAACCATTTTTTCATTATTTGATTTAAAAATGCTTGTTTTGATTCGTAGAAAATTTTTTTAACTTTCATAATTGTGCTTCTTAAATAACTCAAGGCAGATTCTTTTCAATACTAAATGTTCTTATAAAAAGCACATGTTTATCAAAACGTAAGTTTCTTTTATTAAATGTTATGTAAAACTGTTTTAAAAAGTAACATTTTAATACCTTTAAATTTTGAAATATAAAAAGTATTTGGAAAGCCGAATATTCGGTATTCGGTTCACCTGTCGGCCGAATATTCGGCATTCGGTATTCGGCCAAAATCACTATTTGGTGCATCCCTAAAAAAAACCCCAACATTTCGACAAAATACCACGCGAAAAACGTGAATTCCGTGCAAAGACCGCAATAAAAACATTAATTCAATCCATGAATCGCATAAAAAATACGAATTCCATGCATGAATCGCATAAAAATGTGAATTACATGCATGAATTGCATAAAAAATGTGAACTACATCCATGAATCGCTAAAAAAAAAGCAAATTGCATAAAAAATGGGAATTACGTCCAGAAATTGCTTAAAATGTGAATTACGTCCATGAATCATGTAAAAAAGCGAGAATTATATTCATAAATTGTATGAAAAACGCAAATTACGTCTATGAATCGTATAGTAAAACATGAATTATGTTCATAAATCGCTCAAAAAACACGAATTTTGGCGGCAGAAATCTGAAACGGAAATTACCTCTATAAAACGCATAAAAATACCGAATTGGATTCATGAATTGCATAAAAAATGTGAATTACGTTCATGAATCGCTCAAAAAACGCAAATTACATCCATGAATTGCATAAAAACGTGAATTACGTTTATAAATCACTCAAAATATGCAAAAAAACATGAATAACGTTCATAAATTGCAAAAAATGTGAATTACGTCCAAGAATTGGTAAGAAAAGCGAATTACATTCATAAATCCTATAAAAACACAAATAACGTCAATAAATCGATCAAAAAACACAAATTCCGTCGATAGAAAGCTGAAAAGATGCAAATTATGTCTATTAATCGCATAAGTATAGCAAATTATGTCCATAAATCATGTAAAATGTAAATTACATTCATTAATCGCATAAAAATCTCGAATTATGTCCATGAATCGCTCAAAAAAGCGAATTGCATAAAAAACGTAAATTGGGTCCACAAATTGCTCAAAACGTGAATTACATCCATGAATTGTTTAAAAAAGTGAGAATTACGTTCAGAAATTGTATGAAAAACACAAATTATGTCTATGAATCGTGTAGGAAATCGGGAATTATGTTCATAAACCGCTCAAAAAACACGAATTTTGGCAGCAGAAAGCTGAAACACAAATTATGTTCATAAATCACTCATAAATTGCGAATCACTTCCATGAATCATGCAAAAAAATACTAATAACATTCATAAATTGCAAAAAATGTGAATTAAGTCCAACAATTGGTAAAAAAAGCGAATTACATTCATAAATCCTATAAAAACACAAATAACGTCAATAAATTGATCAAAAACACAAATTTCGTCGACAGAAAGCTCAAAAAATGCAAATTATATCTACGAATTGCATAAATATAGCAAATTACATCCATGAATCATGTAAAATGTAAATTACATTCATTAATCGCATAAAAAACACGAATTATGCCCATGAATAGTTTAAAAAACGCGAATTGGGTCCACAAATCGTCAAAACGTTAATTACGTCCATGAATTGTTTAAAAAAGTGAGAATTACGTTCAGAAATTGTATGAGAAACACAAATTATGTCTATGAATCGTGTAGAAAAACGGGAATTATGTTCATAAATTGCTCAAAAAACACGAATTTTGGCAGCAGAAAGCTGAAACGCAAATTACGTCTATAAATCGCATAAAAATAGCGAATAGTGTTTTGCATTCATGAATTGCATAAAAAACGCAAATTACATTCATGAATCGCTCAAAAAACACAAATTACGTCCATGAAACGCATAAAAACGTGAATTACATTCATAAATCACTCAAAAAATGCGAATCACTTCCATGAATCGTGCAAAAAACACTAATAACGTTCATAAATTACAAAAAATGCGACACGAATTTTGGCGGCAGAAATCTGAAACGGAAATTACCTCTATAAAACGCATAAAAATACCGAATTGGATTCATGAATTGCATAAAAAATGTGAATTACGTTCATGAATCGCTCAAAAAACACAAATTACATCCATGAATTGCATAAAAACGTGAATTACGTTTATAAATCACTCAAAATATGCAAAAAAACATGAATAACGTTCATAAATTGCAAAAAATGCGAATTACGTCCAAGAATTGGTAAAAAAAGCAAATTACATTCATAAATCCTATAAAAACATAAATAACGTCAATAAATCGATTAAAAAACGCAAATTTCGTCAACAGAAAGCTGAAAAAACGCAAATTCTGTCTATGAATTGCATAAAAATAGCAAATTACGTCCATAAATCATGTAAAATGTAAATTACATTCATTAATCGCATAAAAATTGCGAATTATGTCCATAAATTGCTCAAAAATGCAAATTAAATTCATAAATCGCATAAAAAACATGAATGATGACCATGAATTGCGCAAAAAATACGAATTACACCCAACATTAAATTAATTTGCAGAAAGTTTTTGGTTTTATACAAGTCTGCCAACAAGAACCTACAAGTTATCCTGAAACCCATTCTAAACCAACAAAAATTTAATGGAAAGATAAATTTGTCCAAGAAAGACAAAATAATTTCCATTGACATACATTGACTAGAATCGAAAAATTCCTATTGGAATCTATCCTATACACAGGGTGCGTAGTCTGTAAGCACCTTGTAAGCACCTTTTACCAGAATTTTTATAATGTAAAATCTGTTTTATTTAACGAAAACGAAATCCTTTTTCAGATGTAACAGCCAGTACTTTAAAGAATTTCTGATACTAAAAGAATTAAAATCCTCTGATTTTCTTGATGACTACGCACCCTGTATACAATCCAAAACCGGAAAGAAAAAAATCCCTCCAAGAGTAACTCAATCTATCTGCTGCAAAATAAAATACATTGAAATGCAACTGAACAAGAACCTGAAAATTACATTTGAAGTCAAACCGAAAGCAGATTCAACCCCCCCCCCCCCAAAAAAAAAAAATTATCCAACCATATCTCGATTTGGGAAAGAAAACTTAATTTCCATATATATGCGTGATCAGAAATCTGGAAATTCCAATTAGTCTATCTTAAACCTAATCTGAACCTGAAAAAGGAAATTCCATTCAACCGGAGCCCAGTATCTATACAGGACAAAATATTTTCCCTTAAAGCGCAACCTGACCAGAACTTGAAAATTCCATTTGAATTGAACCTGATTGAAACCTGAAAAAAATTTCCATCGAACCTTAACCTAATCCGGAAAAGAGAAAATTATTTCTGCCGATACACACTGACAAGAGTCTGAAAGTTATCATGAAACCTAATCCAAACCCGAAAAGGAAAAAACAGTGGAAACACAAGTCTGTCCAAGAAAGACCAAGTAATTTCTGTCCACATACACTGACAAGAATTTCAATTGAAATCTATCCCAAACCCAGTTCAAACACTACCCGCCTCCCCCCCCCCCCAAAAAAAAAAAAAAAAAATTCCAATTGTAACCCAATTTATCTGCGACAAAATAATATACTTGAAATGCAACTCAACAAGAACCTGAAAATTCCATTTGAAGTCAATCCGAAACCAGATTCAATCCCCCCCCCCCCAAAAAAAAATTAATCAAATCGAGATTTTAGAAAAAAAAGAACAATTTATGTCGATATGTATTGACCAGATCATGGAAATTCCAATAGAAGTCTATCTCAAACCCGATCAGAATAACCTGAAACCCAATCTAATCCCCCCCCCCCCAAAAAAAAGTAAAATAAAAAAATTAGGAAATAAAAATCTGTTCAAGAAAGACAAAGTAATTTTTGTCCCCATCCACTGACCAGAATTGAAAACTAGTACTTGAAATGCAACTCTGCAAGAACCTGAAAATTCCAATTCAAGTCAAACTGAATCGAGATTCAAACCCGAAAAAAAAAAAACAATTATCTAACCAAATCAAGATTTTTAGAAAAAAAAAATTATGTAAATACGTACAGACTAGAGCATGGAAATTTTAATAAAATCTTAAACCCGATACAAACTCCTCCCCCTCCCTTACATAACTAACAAGAAGCATTGATGACCCCACAAAACATAACTAACAAGAACGAAGAGTCATGCATACTGCATCGATTATGATGCATTTTCTGACTCATTCTGAATATTGTAAACTTATTGTCATTCATGTACAATAATTTTACCATTCTGTGCAAAAAAACAAAGCATAATTAACGAGAGTAAAAAATTTTCATTTAACATGTTTATATACAGTAGACTCCCTCAAATCCGCACAGCTTGGGACCAGAGGTTGTGCGGATTTTAGAATTTTGCGGATTTCTGGTCATTGCTTTGTTTAAGTTTTTTAAACAGTAATTTGAGTGCAATTAATAGTGCATTCAGGACTATAATGAATACTTACAATATAATAAAATGTTAAAATAAGTAATAAATTAAAATAATAAAAATTTAGATAATTTTCAAAATGATTAAAATATTAAAAGCAAAGATCAAGTTAATGATCAATAGTGTATGATTAAATATTCATTATAAAAATTAAATATATTTTTCCAAAATTATTCAACAAAACTTGCCTCATAAAAGTACATTACTAATTCACATCAAAATCATAAAATAAGGATTTTTTTTTAAAGTTTAGCCAGGCTTAGTAACCAAAAAATCTTGATTAATGCATAAATATATTTGGTAAGAAAATTGTGATTACCAGTGATATCAGCAATATCTTGATTTTTTTTTTTTTTAATTTTTCTTCCTTCATGAAAAAAAAAAAAAAAAAAAAAAAAAAAAAAAAAAAAAAAAAAAAAAAAACATGAATAGAGTATTATTGAGAAAATTAAAAATTAAAAAATATATGGAATTGATACAAAATTTAAAAAATCACATTTTGTCCAAATATCCAATCTGAAAGTTTCATTGTTTACATCCATAAAGTATGTGCGGATTTTAGAGAGTTGCGGATTTCTGGTTTGCGGATTTGAGGGAGTCTACTGTACTTTCCATTTTATTCTGAATGCTTTAAACCTATCAGTTTCATCTTTGTACAGTAATCTTCCCATCCAAATCTTCCCCCCCCTGTTAGTTTATATATGTTTTGTGCAAACAGCAAAAAATAAAAAAACTAACAAGAATGAAAAGTTACACATACAGTATAGATTATGAAACACTTTCCAACACATTTTCGTTATTGTAAACATATCATTTTAATCCATTTGCAGTAATTTTACCACTCTATATAAAGAACAAATCATAATTAACAAGAAAGAAAAACCTGTGTGCACCATAGATTATTAAACACTTTCCAGCATATTCTGAATATTGTAACGGATATAGTCTTAATCAATCTGCAATATTACCAACCTATACAAAGGTTGAAACATAATTAACAAGAATCATGCACGCAGCATAGATTATGAAATACTTTCCAGCACATTCTGAATATTGTATTCCTGATTATTTTAATCCATCTGCAGTATATGTATCATCATGAGTAAAGAATAAACATAGTTAACTAGAATGAGAAATGATACATACAGCATAGATTATGAAATCCTTTCTTAGAAATACAGTGCTGAATGTACATTACTTTCTTATCTTATACTAACGTACTTTACTACAGAGTTGTTTTTAACGAAATCAAGTAGCACAGCATATATTAATAATAAAATATGAAATATCTTTTTTTAAGTGGGTGGGGAGGGGTAATTAAAGGTGATCAGAAATCATGAAAATGAATTCTTTGCATTAGTCTTTAATTTTTTGTTTTTATCTTTTTATTATTAACCTAAAAAAAGCACTGATATCAGTACAAAAAACCCTGAACGGGTTAAAAGCTTGTGACGCAGCACTTTATCTTATATATCTAAGAATTTTAAATTTGGGACTTAAAACTAATGATATCAAAATTTATGTGACGCTATGCTATTAATTAATATATACATATATTAAAATTTATTCATTAAGATTTTATCAATTACATCTTTCATAAATTCAAAATATGAATCTTAAAAGATATGATATCAAAATTTAAGTGACGCCTTGACGAGGCTTTAAACAATGTTTTAAAATTCCATTTATTTATTTATTGTCTAAATACATTTTCATATATAAACAATACTTTTCATTTTCCAATACACTGTTAAATACATCACTTTCACTGAATATATATAATGCACTGAAATTTATTTATTTGAATAAATAGATTTATCTTTTGGGCTACGCTATCCAAAATCAAAAATAACATTTGAATAAATATTTTTTGCGTCATTGTATCCAAAGTAAGTTAAATAGATGCAAATAGATACAATGACGCAAAAAATATATATTCAAATGTTATTTTTGATTTTGGATAGCGTAGTCCAAAAGATAAATCTATTTATTCAAATAAATAAATTTCAGTGCATTATATATATTCAGTGAAAGTGATGTATTTAACAGTGTATTGGAAAATGAAAAGTATTGTTTATATATGAAAATGTATTTAGACAATAAATAAATAAATGGAATTTTAAAACATTCTTTAAAGCCTCGTCAAGGCGTCACTTAAATTTTGATATCATATCTTTTAAGATTCATATTTTGAATTTATGAAAGATGTAATTGATAAAATCTTAATGAATAAATTTTAATATATGTATATATTAATTAATAGCATAGCGTCACATAAATTTTGATATCATTAGTTTTAAGTCCCAAATTTAAAATTCTTAGATATATAAGATAAAGTGCTGCGTCACAAGCTTTTAACCCGTTCAGGGTTTTTTGTACTGATCACCTTATACAATTCGGCAGGAAAGTGTTCTTCATTTGTTGTTATTATTCCCATCCATCATTTCTCCCATAACTCTGTCAATATTATGGAAACCAACAGATGTTACATCATAATATGCAAGAAAAGAATGCGGATAGCATGCCCTAGCTGAAATATTAGCTATTGTCCTCACTTGTATTAATATTCATAGGAACCCCATTAAATAAATCAACTAACTACACACGAAGCGAATGTAGTTTTCCCAGAATTAACCGTCCCATGTAGGGCAACCCATCTATGTTTAGGCTTTCCAATCTGATAAGTATAAAGCAATTTACTTAACAATGGTAGTAGTTTAAAGAGTATTTTTATATGAATTAAATTTTAACAAAATACTTTCATATAATAAGGGTACTAGATAAACTACAGGGCTGAACAAAAGTATTCAAGTATGTTTCGATCTATTAATATTAATTGCTGAAAGAAAATTTTCAAGTAGATAGGCGTTTTCTTGCAAGACTAAATTTACTCATTATGTAATATATATATATATCAATCCGCAAATCAAATATTCGGCTGTTCAAAAGTATTAATACATATTTGGCTGTGAACAGTAACACCTTATTTCTATAGATAATGAAGTTTTGTTAATGATTTCAAAGACTAAATTTACTCATTATGTAATATATATATATATCAATCCGCAAATCAAATATTCGGCTGTTCAAAAGTATTAATACATATTTGGCTGTGAACAGTAACACCTTATTTCTATAGATAATGAAGTTTTGTTAATGATTTCAGGAAGTGTAAGAAAGTGCTTCATAATCTATGCTTAAGGCATGCTTTTTCTTACTTGTTTAACTTAAATGAGTTCAGAAAATTCATAAACTGTGTTATATTTATTTGGTACTTATTCGATTTCATTTCATTTAAATAAAACTTTTAGCAAATAAAATACTTATTTGAGTAGAAAAAAAAGGGGGGGGGAAGTTGGCAGATATATGTTTTCATATTAATAGGTCTGCAAAATTGACTGTTTTAAAAGTAAAAAAATTCTAATAAAATATTTTTAAATATATATTTTCTGTGAAGGATTGTGAATATATCTTGCAGGAACTAGAAGGAAATATTGTAGTTGCGTATTGATTGAAAGGAAAAAAAAAAAAAAAAAAAAAATCGACAAGCATGTATGTCACAAATATTTTTCAAAATATACAATGTCTTTTCTATAAAATATTCTAGTATACTTATCATAATGATAAATAAGCTTTAATATAAAAATATACAAAAAATTTACAAGTATTTGAAAAGCAGGCATGATTCTAGCACTAGAAATATTACTATTCACGTAACAGACAAAAAATTATACGAAATATTGAACAAGAAGTAATCGGACAGATTACTGAATAGAAAACAATTACTGTCTTAGGTCAAACTAATACGTCACTTACGTAATATATTTCTTTCATTTACATTCAAGTCTGGATAGCGCAAAGATTTCTTAATTTTCTATTAAAAACAAATGATTAAAACTAATTTAAATAAAGCATTTGGCAATGAAATCAAGTGCGATAAAGCAGCCAAAATGGTAACCATACATTCACTTGAAATATGCCAATAATATGTGCATGAAGTTGCGCAGACAGAAGATTTTGGGCGGTCATGTTCCTGACGTCATATTGGAATGCCCTATATAAACTTTCAAGAAAACTCTTGCATTAGTTCACGAGATAGTGATCTCGTAGTAATTAGGAAACATAGCAGCGCCATCTGTTGAACAATTTTCAGCAAAATATTTCCACGCCAATTTATACGAAAGTCTAACAAAATCTAAAGTTTCAACAGATTCCAAGCATTAGTTAATGAAATATAGCGCCCACAAAATTTTTGTCGGAGACAAAAACAAATAAGGATTGATCAGAGAATAACGGACTGACAGACAGACAATTTATAAAAAAAAGTCAAATCGTATTCGAGACAGTCGAAGACTTCGAAAACGATAAAGTTTTCGAAAACCGGAAGTGGAAATTTTTAATGAATCCGATACTTTCTTTTTGTAAAGAAAATAAAAAGTAATAAGCTAGTCAGATGTGGTAAACCCAAAACTTTCTTCTATCTCATATGTTAATACTTCATGAAAAATGCAGCATAGTAGCGCCATCGATTAGATGATTTACACCAAAACTTATGTCAACTTCTAACTGAATCTAACTGTTCGATGAAAATCAGTGCATTAATTTTCGATAGAACAATTAAAAAAACTTCAAAAATAAAAAAAACTGCAAAACAGCGGTATTTTTTTTTTTTTTTTTTTTGGGGGGGGGGGGTGATGTACACCGAAAATTGATCAGGATAAATTTTTATCAAGTACCAGATGAATCTGAATTTTGATGAAAATCCATGCATTAGTTCGCGAAATAACATTTTATATATTCTCATAGTCTATCCAGATATTGCGAAATCATGAAAAATGCCGCATATTAGCGCCACCTGTAGGGCAATTTACGCCAAAAACTAAACAACACTAATCTTATATCATGGATTTATTAAATCTGAATTTTGATGAAAATTCGTGCATTAGTTCTTGAGATAGCGCTACTGCGTTAATCATGAATAATGCAGTATAGCAGCGCCACATCTTGAGCGATTTCCACCAAACGGTAATCAGCATCAAATCATATCAAGAACTAATTGAATATAAATTTTTATGAAAGTCTGTGCATTAGTTCTTGAGATAAAGCTAAAGTGGAAACAGGGGCGTACGAAGGAAAAACTGCGTCTGGTTCAGAGTTCCTATTTAGCGCCCCCTTCCCCCAATAACTTTTTCTTGTGCCAGAAGTGACGTTGCAGTAAAAATTTTGCGCCCTCTAAATTTCCGCGCCCGGGACGATCGCCCCCTTCAACCCCCCCCCCCCCCTTTCGCCTGGCGCTGAGTGGAAATTGTGAAAAATGCAACATAGCAGTGCCATCGGAGAAGCGATGTACACCAAAATGTGCACAACATTAATTCATATGAAGAATTAACTGAAACTGAAATTTGATGAAAATCCGTTCATTATTATTCAGATATAGCTATTGCATAACTCGCAAAAAATGTAGCATAGCAGCGCCAACTGTCAGTGGATATACACCAAAAATTAATCAGATTAAGTTTATATCAAGGTCAAACTAAATCTAAAGTTTTATGAAATTCCGTACATTTGTTCTTGAGATAGAGCTGTCAGAAACACATACAGACTCATAAACAGATGTTTTCTAAAAACCATCAAATCGTGTTATAAATCTTCTAAAATATATAAATCCATCAAAAACCGGAAGTCAAAATTTTTCACGAATTACTTTCTTCTTGTAAAGATACAAAAGAAAGTAAAAACGTAAAATTGATTCTGCCCATACGATCGGCACAGCACACCAATGGCGAATCGATTCACTATAGATTTGATTTTTACCTTTAGATTCGATTTCGATCTTTAGATTTCGATATCGATCTTTAGATTCGATTTCGATCTTTAGATTTCGATTGATTTCGATTTTTAGATTTACTACTTTAAATCGATCCACGATTCAGATTGAATGGATTTTTCTAATTTTTATTGTTTTAATGGTTGGTATTGATGTAAAATTACGTATGAGGAAGTATTTTTTTTTCTTTCTAAGGCTAAATGAGTGTTGAATGCAGGTATTTTTTACCGTGAGGGCTATCTGCGACTCCGGAGGAAGGCATGTTTAACACCTCTGTAAAAGAGGGGAAATCGCAATTTGTGCATTAAAAAAGCATAAAATCTCAAAACTTCTGGGAGGGGGGATGTCCCCTGCGGGCCACCCCATGAATTCGGCACTAGGTGCGATCGTTATATTTTTGTTTAGAAGTCCAGTTTTTTGGATTATTAATTTATTATGTTTTATTTTTCACGTTCGTCTCTTCGAATTTAAGAATGAATTTGGATTTAAAATCTTTAATAAAATGATATAGAAATATTTTTATAAATCTTCTTTTATTAAACAGCTTCAAAAGTTACGATGTTTTAACTTTCTTTTTTTTTTCTTTTATTCTAAGCCATATTAATTTTTTAATGAATCTTTATTCGAATGTTGAAAGCCTAAATATCTAAGTAATCATTAATACTGTTAATATGTATTTCCAGTAAAATATACTGTAAAATCATTTCATAGATATGTACGTAGTTTTCTTTTAAGGAATTTTAATTATATGATAAAAATCTGAATTTTTTAGAAATCGTAGAAATTGTAACGGGGCGGGCCTGGTTTCATTGATTTCTGTACGGGCCGGTCCGGTCCCGGGCCGAACTTTTGAGTTTAACAATGGGCCGGTCCTGGAAATTCCGGTCCGTGCAGACCTCTAAGAAGCCCAGATATTTGGATTATTAATTTATTATGTTTTATTTTCCACGCTCGTCCTTTATAATCCCACCCCCCCCCTTCCACGCCAATCTTAACTTACAGGACCGTTCGAAATATGCATGAAGTTTTAAAAATGTCCATTTCTCGTTCTATTTTATTATAGATCCACATTTTGAATCTTTGACAAAAGATACATATGGGATCGCCCTTCTGTCCATTTGAGGTTTACTTGCGCTGTGCCGGGAAGCGTATTTCTTGTTTCTTCAAAAGAAACAACAAATTATTGTTGGGAGGGGGGAGATTTGCACCCCCCTCAACACACAACTTAACATTTCGCTCATTTAATTTTCTACAATTTTTAACTTAAAAGTTTAGGCTACATGGCACCCCCGGGTCTGTGGACCCCCCCCTGCCTATCGGTTATTCACCTAATTTTGCTCATTTCTTCACTTCATTTCAATCTTTAAAGTTTATAACTTTGCTTCTATGGGAGCTACAATAGGGAGAAAAATTCTAGTACAGCTAACTTTTCCTCGCCGTTCTTTTTGCTATTTCAGTTTTACATTTTTTCCCATAGGACCGTTTTGGGGGGGCAGGGGCGGGGCGTTTCTCATTTTTTGATGTAATATGTCTATTGAAAGATTATGCTTCATACATTACAAATCTAGCATTAAATTTTTTTCTCATTATTCTGGGTCACGTTACGGACCCATAATGCGTTAAAATTTAAATTTCTCAAATTTCTTCAGAAAACAAAAACAAAAACATTGGTGCATGTCAGCGAAATCGGAGTTCGAACTCGCAACCGTTTGATTGAGAACGCAATCCCTAAGCTTATTGACCACCGAGTGCTCAGCAGCGCTGTTATTTCTTTAGATTGTCATTTAAATTCATAATATCTTTTGAATGGAATGTCAGATTTGAATAGTTCAAAAAGTAATCTACAAGTATTGAAATAGTCATGAATACAAAATGTTTTACTTGGAAAAGGATTAATACAAAAATATCGATAGCACTGTCTATTTTTTGTTGGCGTATTTATTGCGTTTTAAAATCTAAGAAAGTAACTATAGTGAGGTAACTACAATAGCTGGACATATGGTATCGCAAAGTTTTTTTAATCGATATTGTTATGCTCTTTAATATTGTAGCACATTTTTTGTTCATTTAAAAGTATTTCCTGCACAATAAAATATTTCCTGACGATTCAAAAAATATGACGTAACGATTCAAAAAGGAGTGCCACTATTTTTTTTCCACGTCCATACTAATGCCCTCCTCCTACCGCCTCCTTTGGGGTGGAAGGCGGTAATTATGGTCCAGCTGATTGTCTAAGTTTTGAAATTACTATTTACTATTTACTATTTATTTGCTTTGAGGTCGGCGCTACAGCTATTCGCCGGCATAACCTCCAATGATCACAAGAAACCATACACAACACTTTATTACAGAATATCCAGTATATACATTATCACAGGGACAACACAGACACCCATGACGCTAGCTGGACTCGAACCAGGGACCAGCGGTGTGGGAGCAGCCTCCGCTACCATCCACGCCACTGGATCGGCTTTGAAATTACTAATTTTGAGCTTATCTGTGAATATCGAAATATCGATTCTAGAAATGAGAAATCGATTCTTTTTATGATCAATGTTGTTTTATTGAACGTCGATTTTAATCGATTCTCAAAATTTCCAGAATTGCCCACCACTAGGGTGTAGTAATCATTTTCTATAAAAGCGGTGGAGTGATGATGCAGCAAAACTGTCAAATTTTTAACAGTGTTTTATTTTTCTGATTGCCTGTAGCGGCTGTCTTCATTTTAAGCGCATGCGCATACGTTACATTTGTTCAGATTACAGATACAGTGATATTCGTTGAGATATCTTAGGTAAGTTTTTCAGTGTGATCAGGCATCCAATTTCGGGAGTGTACCAGTTGAAAAACGGCGATCTAAGATATCTTACACTGTAAAAAATTTTACCCTTTTGCTACATCGTCACTCCGCCGCTTTTATAGAAAACGATTACTTCAGCCTATCATAGAGCATTCTCATGGGTCGAAAGAAAGATATTCTATAAAAGCGGGGGGAATGATGGTGCAGCAAAAGGGTAAAATTTTTTACAGTGTATGTTTGTAGTGCGAACAGGGTATAACGTTAACTTTTGAGTCAGGATGACTGTCTTATTTTAAATGCTGAATGGGCTAAAATAGATGCACTGTAAAAAATATGACTATTTTGCTGCATCGTCACTCCCCAACTTTTATAGAATATCACTCTTTTGGCCAATGAGAATGCTCCATGATACCTGAAGTAGTCGTTTTCTATGAAAGTGGTGGAGTGACGATGCAGAAAAATAGTCATATTTTTTGCAGTGTGTATTAGGTCATGTGATGCTTTTCATGAATATTTTGAATTTAAATGAGTGGTCACAGATATACATTTATGTTACGAAAACCGTGTTTTGGAAGGATAAAGAGATATAGTAATTGATTTTACCTGTTTTGAACCATAAAAATAATGCAAGAATTGAATTATTTTGAAATTCCCTTCTTTGATGAGACCTACTCCCAGCAAAATTTCCTGAGATCGCGCACGTAGACCTCGAACACAGCCGATAAAAATGCAAACGGTAGATAATGGGCATAGAAAAGGATAGACATCCTTCATATCTATCCTTCTCTCGATCCTCTTTCCATGATAATGGGTTTGTTCCGGTACGGAGATCGGACATGCCCGGGCGCAGTGAGATATCACTTATGGAGTAGGTTTCAAGAGCAAAGTATTTTTAACTAATTTCATTATTTCGCAATTTTATGATTCATAACAGCGAATCCAATGTCATTTCAAACAATGGCTCTCGCAATTGGAATACATGCTTAAATTCACTCAGACAAAGACAAAACAAAAACATTCATGAAAAATATCATGTGATCTGATATCTGTTTAGCAGCAAATTTCACACCCAGTCTTCACTCACTTGGCCCACAAAATATTTGCGGTCGTTAATGCTATTTTTTATAATCATGTTAAATTGTGAACCAATTTTCGCTGATTGTGGATTTACGGTCAGCTTGATTTGAAGTATTTCATGGTTCGGTTAAGAATATGGAGGAAGAAAATTATTTTGTTTGGGTCGGGTTGGATGACAAGTATAGCGCTGCGCGGGGTCGAGCAAACTGAACTTGACCCGACTGCATATTTCAGACATGTATATTGTGGAGACGATTATTGCTTCTAAGCCAATTAGCGATCTTTATCGATGTCAACACGCTCAACGTGTTGCTCCGCGCATATTCACAGTATCCGCAAAGAAACTCTTCGAGAGGGTTGAATTCTGATTGGGATTGGCCGACGCGTTTTCACGTAACTTGGCGATAATTATACTTGGCGTAGCGATAGACGCTTCCGTCGAGTTTGATTTCCTTCGGAGCCGAGTACAAAATAAATCGAGTACAAAGTAAAAATTTGTGTTTGAAAACTTTTAAAGAGTATAGCTTTCAGTAAGACACGTTCCATCCAATGAAATGCTGCAAGAGAAAAGCTACTTTGTACTCGGTTCGGAAGGAAATCAAACTCCTCCACGGAAGCATCTATCGCTCGCCAAGTATAAATATCGCCAAGTTACGTGAAAACGCGTTGGCCAATCCCTATCAGAATTCAACCCTCTCGAAGAGTTTCCCGTTGTTGTTGTTGTTGTTGTTGTATAGGCCTCCGTGGACCCGGTGAGCAGCTTTATATTTCTTTATAGCTATCTTAATCCGCAAACACTAACCATAGAACTTACACCTTAACCTCCCCTAAACACAGACCACAAATATCAAAATCTCAACTAACCGAACTCACTCCGATAACCACAGATGAACCACGGAGTTAACATCTAGTTTCCCAAAGACTATACAGCCTTCTAAAACATTCATCATCAGACACCGAAACCACCATGCTTAACTAACCACTGCTAATTCCCGCTAAACCAGCTTGGACAATCAATATAAATCTCCTCCAAGAAACTAGAAAACCATTTAAGATAAACACCACCTTTTTCCCTGCTACCTCAAAAAGCTCCACATACGAAACATTTCTCGACAATTGTAACTTCTTATATAGCTGCTCACGAATTCCAGTAAACTTTTTGCATCGTAAGACTAAATGCTCTTCCGTCTGATCCTCCTCACGACATAAGTTGCACCTCGCATCACCACCTTTAAGGAAATTTTTTTTCCGACCAAGAGTTAAAACCGTTTTAGTTAGAAATCTTGTAAAGACTACACCACTCTTTCTGTGTAAAGTATGATGAGGATACCCTATGCTATCATAATTCCAACAGCGCTCCTTATTGTTTTTGCAATATTGCTCCCACTCCCAATGCGATTCCTTATTCTTATTCTTTTTAATATCCGTAATCCAATCCTCGGGAGAAAACCAGGGGATCCAAACATTACTATAAGGACCATGTTTAGCTAAATTATCCGCAACTTCATTGATTTCTATACCTTTATGCCCGGGAACCCATATGAAAGTGATACCATAATTCTCCAATCTCCTCATATTGACTTCATTCCTCAGACGAGTAATAATAGCGCCTGATTTCCGATGAACATTTTTTAAGGCCACAAGAACGCTTTTAGCATCCGTGATAAAAACATAATTTCCCTTCTCCTTGGCGTAAAACTTTATTGCAATTAATAGTGCAATAGCCTCCGCCGAAAAAATAGAATTAATGTGCAGAATTCGGAAAGCTAATCGACTGCCAGTGTTCTGATTCACCATGCCAACAGCAGTATTCTGATTATCTTTAGAAGCATCTGTGCCTATAAAGATAGCATTATCCTTATAGCTATTGAAAAAGCTGTGAAAAGAATTTTTTATCACGTCATCCGGAAAGTCTTTATTTTGGAACGGCAAGTTGTTAATTACTATCTGAACCTCTTTGTCAACCTTGGTACCCCATTTGTAAGTGATCATCTCCGCAACATTTGTATTGAAGTTCCCCAGCCTATGCTTTTCCCTATAAATCAGGTCCTGAGAAAGTACATCCGCATATTCTTCATGTTTACATTCCGTTATAGTACGTTTAATAGCGAGAAATTCTCTCCTTAGATCATGCCTCCAAACATTATTTTCTTTTAATAAAATAGGAATCGGACACCACTTAGACAGACCACTAGCCCACCTGAGACTAACATTGTAAATCACTTGGAGCTGACGACTTTCCTTATTATTGCAATGCATTAAAATTCTAGGATTCCCGTCTAATACAGCGCCAATAGTACTTTTTGTTATCTGAATAAGGTATTTAGTCTCGGTACCCATTCAATTCCAGCTATCACTTTTATCATATTTAATCTTTTGCTTGCCTTCTCTCTCAGCATATCTACATACTTTTTTAAGTTCCCATGTTTATTGAACTGAATACCTAACACTCCCATATTATCAGAGTAGTCTACATCTTGTCCTTTAATAATAAAATTTTTACCTCTCCCTCTTTCCATTTTCCTATCTTCATTATTTGACATTTAGTAGGATATCCGTAATGATTAGAGTGAAAAATTTTCCTATCAATGCTCCAAATGAGTAAGATTTCTAAAATCAATTTTTCAAAAAGTTTCTTGCTCGAAACAGTCAGAGCTATGGGCCTATATCCACTGATATCATTTCTGCTTTTCCCCGGTTTCTTAATGGGAATCATGATAACTTCTTTCCAAATCTCTGAAATAGTTTTGGTAATCAAAATTTGGTTATACATGTCAAGTAATTGAAGAAGCATCCGAGTATTCATTAAAAAAAAAACTCGTCTTAATCCCATCGATACCAGGCGTAGAAGATTTACTTTTGTTAATTACTTTCTGCAGTTGATCCAAAGAAAATTTTAAATCTATCCCGTCATCGCCAGAAAAATCGATAGGAATTTTTTGGTTTACGGGACAATTTTGAAAAATTACAGCTAAATTGTTAGCTTGAGAAACAGCATCAGGTGGACAGTTAGGGAAAATAAAATCGGTATTATCATCGGCTGTATCCTTCCTGTTCATACTTTTTAATATTTTATAAATCCTCGGTCACTTTCCAGCCTCCGTCGTCACATCATCCCAGAACCTTTTATTGTCTTTTTTAATTTCCTTTTTCAGTTTAGCGTTATACATCTTATATTTACACCAGAGATCCAAACTAGCTAACCGAACGGCTTTCCTATGGTAGTACCTTTTAAGCGCGAGCAAACGGCGCGAGATGACCCCCCACCAAGGAGGGAGATTATCGCTTCTAACCGAGACCTTCGTCGAGTTCGACTCAATGGCACTAATAACCTCCTGAGTCCAAATGTCACAACTCCCATCAAAAACCTGATCGCTAATTCTATTTAGCTTCGACCACACACCATCCCAGATAACTTGACTCCAAAATTCTCTCCTAAGGTCTCTGCCGTCACAAACCTCCTGAATACAGATCGGATAATGATCGGATCCCATCGGATCTGACTGAACCGCAATATCAAAAAACCGAACTAAATTATTAGATACCAAGGTTAAATCTAATAAAGAGCCGCCTCCCCTAGAATGACACCTTGTGACCTGGTCAAAGTTCATTAGCACAACATCATTCCGATTGATCCAGTTTGCCAGATTGGTCTAGCTTGATCTTTTTACGATTATTATGCCAGTTCAGAAAATTAATATTAAAATCACCCACGATGATATAATTTTCACCAATTAAACCTTTAATATTTTCCAACCAATTAATCGCATTAAAACCTTTAAGCGCATAGATATTTATGATAGTGATCCAACGCTTTTTGTACCAAACTTTAATGGCCTGAAACTCGTGATCTCGATCAATGACCGGCAAGTTAACAATTTTTACAGGAAGACGATTATTTACTGCCAACAATAAACCCCCACCATTCCTCAAACGTCCACCTTCCCTATCGACCCGAAACAGATTCCTGTTCTTAAAATAAAGCGACGAATTACGATTTAATAACGTTTCTTGAAAGGCCCATATCATGCTATTTCGGAAAATACCAGTACGAAGCCAGGGCAAATTTGATTTAACTCCTCTTATATTCCATTGCATTATAAAACTATTCATCACCAAAAGTAAGCAATAAAAAAGAACAACCTAAAAATTAACAAACATTAAAAACCACAACACTTACCCCAACTCTTCCTAAAGAGCAGGTCACAGGAAAAACCAAAATACTTGAATAAACCAGTCCACAATACATAAAAACACCCGGTACACCAACACCACACAAAACAGTTCTATGACACTCCATCAAGGTCGGTGATCATTTCTTCACTTTCCGGAGTCACTAATAATTTCGATAAGTCGTTATTCTGGTCTTGATCACTTAGTTTCATTTTCTTACCTCTCAATCTATTACAAAATTCAGTAATAGCCTCTCTAGAATTTTTTTTTCAGACATTACATTGACCTTATCTTCCTCCATGTTTTCTTTTTGAACTTCTCTCTGTTGAAACATGTTACTTATAGCTGTAGCTAACTCCATGAAACTATCCATTGTTTGCTGAAATTTAAAGTCTATTAGCAATACCATTTTTTGAAAATTTTCATCTATATTTTCTTGTTTAACTTTCTCCGCATAACTCTTTTCACCTCTGACATTAATTTGCCTGCGTGCTTCGGCTAACGTTATATGTTTTTCGCTTTTTAATGTTAAAATATCTTGTTCTTTTTTCCTTATTTCGCAATTAACATCATCAGCCTCGTGCCCTTTACCACAATTAGCACACCTCACCTCAGTTTCTTGACAGAGTAATTCTGGATGGTCTTTACTGCACCTTTTACATTTTTTTTTTCACTAGGACTTTTATTAGAGGCTTGAGTGAAGCTTTGGCAAACATTGCATCTTCTTGGCCTATCAATAAATAATCTTATTTTATGTCTTACATAAAACAATTTCACGTATTCTGGAAGACAATGACCATATATAGTAATTAAAACAGTCCCTGTTGGCACCATTTTACCTCTTTCCCTTCTGAGAAATCTTTTAATGTTTTGAACGGTAATGCTTTTTTCCTCTTCAATTTCTTCTTTGATTTCTTCAATCGTTATTTCCGGATCAATCTGAATGATTAAAAATCTAGACGTAACATTTTCTCTCATAAAGCTGTATCTGACATCCCTATCAAACATTTTCCTTTTACTGACAATATCTTGAGCACATTCGTAACTTTTCGTAGTAATAAGTATTTTATTGTTTCTAGTGAAACGAAATACTTCTATCTCATTGGTTCTAGTAAATACCTTTTTAATTTCCTTCTTGACTTGAATTGTATTAACTCTGTGAAAATTTCCATCTTTGCATTCTGAAATGATAACATATTCTGATAAATCTGGAATATATTTAATTTGTTCTTCCGCGTCTCTAGAATCATTCCAATTATATTTTTTAAATTCAGCACTGTCAAGGCCAAAACTTTCTGTAATTTTAATCTCTGTCCCCGACATAATGGCCGAGGCTAGCCAGAGATCAAACTGTAACAAACTCCACTATGGAGAATGATAAAACTGATGAATAACAACAATAAATTTCACCTGTAACTTGATCGAATATCCTTTCGCAAAACTTCCAAAAACAGCCACTACTGTATAAATCTACTACTAACAAACTATTCAGAAACTAGAGCTTATTTCAACCTACAAGCTCACCAGGCCACGTCGACCTCTCCCTGTTCAACAGTCTAAACGACTCTCAAGAGTTTCTTTGCGGATACTGTGAATATGCTTGCTCCGCCCCCTGTCAAATAGCAGTGTCGGTTAATTTTTGTTAGATTGCACTGTAAAAAATTTGACCCTTTTGCTGCATCGTCACTCCCCCGTTTTTATAGAATATCTCTCTTTTGATCCATGAGAATGCTCCATAATAGGTGGAAGTAATCGTTTTCTATAAAAGCGGTGGAGTGATGATGCAGCAAAAGGGTCAAATTTTTAAAAGTGTGTTTTTAAATTTAAAAGATGCCAAAGTCACCTCAGTGGCGTGATCAGTAGCGGCGGCTACTGCTACGCCGAAAGGTCCTGGTTCGAATCAGACATGGATGGTGTGTTGTCCCTTTGTAGTGAAATAAATATGTAATGGGTATGTGAAATAAAAATTGTTTTGTCTTTGTCCCTGTGTATAATGGATCTTTCAAGGCGAAAGCCATAAGCTGCTATAGGCCTCAAAGGAATGTCTAATCAAATCAAATCAAAGGGTGCAAAATAGATGTTACTTTTGACGATATCAACATTTATGTACTATTTCTTATACTACACTGTAAAAAATTGTACCCTTTTGCTATATCGTCACTCCCCCGCTTTTATAGAATATCTCTCTTTTGACCCATGAGAATGCTCCATAATAGGCTGAAGTAATCGTTTTCTATAAAAGCGGTCGGTGGAGTGACGATGCAGCAAAAGAGTCAAATTTTTTTCAGTGGCCGCTGTTAAAAATATTCTGCATTTTGTTGCAACGCACTCCACCGCTTGTATATAATATCTCTATTCCAACCAATGAGAAAGCTCCATTTCACGGCCAAGTAACCGTTTTCTATACAAGCAGGGGAGTGCGTTGCAACAAAATGCAGCAGATTTTTAACAGTGTACTAATAAACTATTACGCTAAACATCTTTAATTATTCATTTTTGATAAAAGATTTAATGTTTTTAAACAAAACATACTTAAAAAAAGAAATTGCGAAAAGCAAAAGCATTTTTTTTAAAGATTAAAATTAGAATTTGATTTATATATTATTATATTGATCTCATTCAAATACTTATAAAAGTTATTTAAATAATTTATTAGAATGATATATAATTAAAACATGCGATTTATAATAATAGTACTAAGGGGTGATAAGAATACATCAATGTTTATGAAACATAAGCAGGATTTTTTTTTTCGAAGATACGCAACAGATTAGGATGCACCTGGCTATTCATCTGTGAGCTAACAATCACATGTTTCTATTAAAAAGGAGAAAAAAATGCACAATCAAATTTTAAGCATAAAAAAAATAATATAACTGTCAATCAAACTGTGTGGGCGTGTGTATGACCGGATGATAACGCTGGCAGATTGGCTTAGAAGCTGATAATCGTCTCAGCAGTATACATGTCTGAAATATGATCCGTCTGGACCCGATCAGATTGGACCTAATCTTATGTCGTTGTGGGTCGGATTCGAGTTCGATTAACTTTAATGATTTAAGAATCGGACTGGATGTTGACACTACATTCTTAAATCGAGATCAATCGACTTCTCAAAAGATTTTTCAAAAATTATTTAAAACACTTAATGGTCGCATTAAATTACGGTTTAAAAATTCAAATTCATTATTGCCACCACTTTTTTGAAAAGAAATATACATCCATTTAATGACAAATAAATTGATACCAAAATAAAACCAATTACATTATTTTATAAAACTGGTGGAAATCAAACAATTTTGAATAAAAGCCATGAAACTTGCAGCCCGTGAATGTCTCGGGCGCGACTATTAAGTGGTTAAGATGAAAAATTATACATTTGAATATTAACGAGCATATATATATATTGAACTTTTTACTTAAAAATTAAAATCGATATTAGAGGTATGGTTGCAGGTTACTTTTACATAGTTGCATTACAACATGTATACGCTGCTCGACATTCAAAATGCAACACCAAGAAGGAGTGGTCAGAAATTTGCGCAAATTTTAAAGTAGACGTACGTCACTGAGTTATGCGAATGATGTGAAATGCGCAGGTCTCCGACGCACGTGATGTAAGATATAAAGGAAGGAACTTGCAGAATGGGCAATATTCATGTCGTTATTTCTGTCAGACGAATTATCGAAGAAATTTTGTATTTGTCTCGGAGGATACGTGTATAGAAGAGAATGCCAGGCCGCAATCAACGAAGACATTTCCAGCAGATAGATGATTTTACGAGAGATATGGAGATGGGACTGAGAAGGGAGGGTTGGTCCTTACGTCAAATCGCAGCTGATACCCACATAGATGCGAGCACGGTGTATCGGCTGTGGCGAACATGGTTGGAACAAGGAAATGTGGCAAGATTGAGGGATGCAGGTGCAGACAGAGAGATGTTAGCACGAGAGGGTCGACGTATCCGCCGGCAAGTTGTGGCGGCCCCGCAAGTTACTTGTACCTCGATTCTGCAGCATATGCAAGATATCCTGGATGTTTTCGTGTCCACCAGAACCATTTCCTGTCGATTGGTTGAACATGGCTTGCACTCACGGCGTCCGTTAAGAAGACTGCCATTGACTCGACAGCATAGATGCCAGCATTTGGAATGGTGCCGGACAAGAGCGACGTGGATGAGAGAATCGCGAAACGTCGTGTTCTCAGATGAGTCACGCTTCTGTTTATCCAGTGACAGTCGCCGCACACGTGTGTGGCGTCTACGTGGAGACAGGTCGAATCCGGTAGTAACTGTGGAACGCCCTACCACGCGACAATGTGGCATAATGGTTTGGAGTGCTATTGCGTATAATTCCATGCCACCTCTAATTCGTATTCGAGGCACTATGACGGCATAACGATACTTGGATAATGTACTGCAGCCGGTGGCAATCTCCTACCTTCAGGGGATGCCTAATGCAATTTTTTCAGCAGAATAACACCCGACCACACAATGCTCGCATGCGCCAACTTGCTCTGCAAGGTATACAGATGTTTCCCTGGCCACCGTACATTCCTGACCTGTCGTCAATCGAACATGTATGGGATATGATTGGAAGCCGTTTGCGGACTCTGTCCCTGCGTCGTTTTAGAAGATGAACTGTGTCAAATGGTTGAAAGGGAATGGAGAACCATCCCTCAGGACACCATCCGCAATCTTATTGACTCTATGCCTAGACCTGTTTCTTCGTGCATCTCTGTTAGCGGTGGTCCTATATCCTACTGAACCGACGCCGTTCAAGTTCTGTATTCTAACTATACGTTTGTAATAAAGATAACTTAATGCTCCTTGCTGTCTCTGTCTTTTTCCCAAATTTCATCACTTTCTGACCACTCCTTCTTGGTGTTGCATTTTCAATGTCGAGCAGGGTATATATATATGGGTGATTCTATGATAAGAAGTTTGTACGGCAATCCGTTTAAAACAGATTTTAGGTAGATTTCGTATGAAATACTACCTATTGCGATCGCTCCCATGTTGGAATTTCTGAAAAAAATTTGCAGATCTACACCGATCACGACATCTAGACCCCAAAACTACCATTAGTAAAAAAGTTTATATAGCTATCTATCTATCTATCGATCTGTCGGTGTATATTTCTTCTGGACACGATAACTTCCATAATTATGCTCAGATCTTCTTCAAACTTTTACATAAAATCAAGGGGCATAAAATCTCGGTTAAGTTCGATAATGGATAAAATCGGACCAAGGGGGTGAAAGTTAGGAGGGTTTTTGTGAAAACCGAAAAAATGCGATATCTTCTAAATTAAAATAGATATCGAATTAGTTTAAAGTTTATATTACTTCTAAAAAGTGGGCCAAAAGTTTATGCATGACAGATTTTTGATAAAGTTAACAATGGGCTCAAGGGGCGAAAAAAAACAGGGTTTTTGGGAGAAAAAAATCATAACTTCGTCAATTTATTAGATATCAAATCCAACTAAATTTTTTATAAATTTTCTTAAAATTATCTAAAACTTTTGTATTTACAAGTTTTTGATAGGAACAACTTTTACCGATGAAAAAAATTAAAAACGAAAAGGAAAAGGGGGGTGGAAAAAGAAAAAAATCCATAACTTAGACAATTCTTAAGCAATCAAATCTAATTAAATTTATTTTACATCTTCTCAATAATATCTACGACTTTTATATTAACAAGTTTTTCATAGGACCAATTCTTATAGCAAAAATAAATTAAACAAAAATGGGAGTTGGAGAAAAAAACTCAAATCCAAAATGCTTATATTCTGAATCATTTTTAAATTAACTTTTGATTTTAAACGCATCCAAATCCTCCTATTTAAGAACTGTATAATGTGACGTATTAGCCAGTTTTTTGATGAAGGCAGAATATTGTTCAAAAAAGACTGCCAAAAACGATATTTTGAACAGAATTTCCCAAAGTGATGGTGATTGAAGAATTGAGGAAGTATAACAAATTGCATTTTTTCTGACTCATTTTTAAATCTATTTTTGTTCTCAAGCACATAAAATTTACAGGTCCTCTTATATAGGAACTATATAATGTGACGGATTGGCCAGTTTTTTGATAAAGGCAGAATATATTTCAAAAAAGGGTGCCAAAAGGGGCACTTCGCACAAAATTTCCCAAAGCCATCATGATTAAAGAATTGAGGATGTATTCAAATAACAAATTGGTTATTTTATGACTCATTTTTAAATTCAATTTTGCTCTCAAACGCATTCAATTGACAGTTTTTTATTATTTAAGAACTATATAATGTGAGAATTCGTCGATTTTTTGATAAAGGCTAAATATATATTTTTAAAAAGATGTCAAAGTAGGCATTTCGCACAAAATTTCCCAAAGCGATCATGATTTAAGAATTGCGGATGTATTAAAATAACAAATTGGTTATTTTATGACTGATTTTTAAATTCAATTTTGCTTTCCAACGCATTACATTGACAGTTATTTGTTATTTAGGAACTGTGTAATATGCCGTATTGGTCAGTTTTTTGATAAAGGTTAAATATATATATTTTTAAAGCTGTCAAAGTGAGCACTTCGCACAAAGTTTCCCAAAGCGATCATGATTTAAGAATTGAGGATGTATTCAAATAACAAATTGGTTATTTTATGACTCATTTTTAAACCGATTTTGCTCTCAAAAGCATTCAATTGACAGTTTTTTGTTATTTAGGAACTATATAATTTGCGTATTGGTCGATATTTTAATAATAAAGTCAGAATATATTTCAAAATATATTGTCAAAATGGGCATTTGAGCCGAATTTCGCTTAAGATGATTTTGATAAAAACCAGTTCTTAGATAAAAATAAATTAAACAATTTTCAAAAGCGGCCAAAGAAAATTGTTAAACTGGATTTATGTTTAATCATATTTTATTTTTTTGTTGTTGAAATGAGCAGTCTTCGAAATCTACCTCCGCATATAGGCCAAGGCGACAGGGATTTTTTTTATTCTATATGTTGCTATTTCTTGCAATGAATCGCATCATTTTAATATGCTTTATTAAATAATATCACGATTGAATGCCTAATTAAAACACATTTTTCTGAAATTTCTTACAAAATCTTAAAAAGTCTCTACCCTGGCATGTCCCCTTGTTGGTTTCAATTTAACTTTCAAACAATACATATATTTTTTCCCTCAGATGCTTAACTAAAGTATGTTTAATTGGAATTTAAGTAATTATACTTACGTACTATAAAATAAAAAATAAAATAATTTTGTTAATTTCAAATAATTTTTGAAATTAACTTTTGTCCTGCTTTTTTTTGTGTATCTACCCTGTCAAATTTCGTTCTACTGAAATAAATACAAATTCAAGGATGGCTATATTGGAAGTAGCGCTTAAGGACATCTATCGGCTTGAAGTTACCAATACTAAACGCGCAAGCCATTTAAGAGTCGCCATTTTTAATTGTTGCGACGCGGTGTAGTGGTTTTGCAAAGTGATCGTGAATCTCCCCTGGTAAGTCATAAAATTTATAATATTCATTTACTTCAATTGCATTTACTGCCCTAATTAACCCTTAAACGGTAACGTGTTTTTCGGCACCTTTAAACGGTAATCATGGGTCACTCGTGCTTAGCGCTGTAAAAAGTGGTTTAAAGTGCTTTAAAAATTCTAAAAAAATTCATGATTGTACATCAACTACCCTTGAACAAGAATCAGTCATAATACTGCTGATTTATTAATTTGTTTAAACAATATGTTTAAATAAACAAATAAAAATGTGAAAAATGCACATTTTCTTTAAAAAATCATAACTTTGGATAGAATTGACATTTTTTGCTGTTTCAAACGGGAAATTGAAGATCAAGAATGATACTTTCACAAAAAAAAATAAAAATAGCCGGTATAATATAAAAAAATGCTTAAGTTTTGAGCATAAAAATGACGTTTTTTAAACTTATAAATAGGTACAATTTACAATGAAATAGAAATTTTATTAGTTTTTAATCAATTTTATTTATGAAAATGATGTTAATTATCAAACTTTATTTAATTAAACAAAAAATATAATAATGAAAAATTACAGCAACACTGATATCATCATTTATAAACAATCGAAACAGATTTTATGTCTGTGTTCCTCGCACACAGGTCTGTGACACTGCAATCACACCAAATAATTTCATAAACACGTGTTTGCATAAAAAGTAAGGTTCGGAAACCCAAGTGAGCGTAATGTATCGATTTTTTATGAAAAAAACATCAATTCTTAACCAAAAAAAATTTTTCTTACCTTACACTTTTCGTCAACGTAAATGGTAACCCTGGGTCACCCGTGCCTTTTTGAGATTTTGACTGGCTATTACGTTACGTCGGCTGTGAACGCACTAAAACATCGGCGTTTCGGGAGCTAATAGCCTACTAGTGTACTATTTTTTTCAGGGTAGTTTAGTCCCGCTCCCCACTTTCTCCTCTAAGCTAGCAAGGAAAGAAAATTTGACCGAGGCACTAGTGACCCATGGTTACCGCTTAAGGGTTAAACAATACAGTAATAATTAAAGAGAAATATACAATTAACCCAAAAACTACCGAGTGTCCCAAAAATGACTGATGGATTTTAAAATTCAATAACTTGCAAGCGGTGACAGCTATTTAAAAATTTTTTGCAGGAGGGTTATGTAAAATGTCGGGAGTCTTTTTACCGTAATTTTTTTTATTTTAGTTCGGATTTCAAACAATAGATAGCGCTGACGGTGATTGAAGGCTAGGTGATCAGTGCTGAGTGAGGTCAGTTTCGGCGTCAACCTGGACTTTAATTGCCGTCAGCACCATCTATTGTTTGAAATTCGAACTAAAATAAAAAATTACGGTAAAAAAAAAAAAAAAAAAACTCCTGACATTATACATAACCCTCCAGCAAAAAAAAAAAAAAAAAAAAAAAAAAAAAAAAAAATTAAATAGCTATTACCGTTTGCAAGTTATTGAATTTTAAAATCCATCAGCCATTTTTGGGACTCCCGGTAATTAAGTCAGATAAAAAATTTGAATTTTATCATGAAAATGTCTCTCCCCTGCCGTATTTCCCCTGTCAAGATAACTGCCAGGGAAAGAGTCACTGACCAGAAAAAGTTATAAAAATGTATAAAGTGACTTGCCCTTATATGAAAAGGTAAATAAACGGGACAAAAATCATAATTTAAAGGTTTTTGATAAAACTCAAACTTTTCTTTTTGGCCGTATCCTCTATATACTTGAAACCTCTTATCGTAGAATCACCCATATACAAGTATTTATTTCATTTTATTTTTTTCATCATTCAGAGGTCGGAGTTTTTAATTTAAGATTGGAGTATTTTGGGTTTAGATTGAAAGTGGAGGATAAAGTTTTTCGTCAGGCTCAGATTACGCTTCTTGTAAAGTCCTGTATCGGGTTAGGCAAACTAAACTAAACTAAATCCGACTGATGGTTCGAGTCGGATCTGGCTAAACGGAATCTTCTTTGGAGAGAGTCTATTTTTTGAGTTAGTTAATTTTAATTGTTTATGTTCTGGCTGATGGGTTCGATTCTATCTGATTTCTCTAAAGATTCTCCAAAATTTATTTTAAAATAAAAAAAATATATATTATTTGACTATCAACGAGTACATACACCGATATGTTGATTTTTCGACATAAAAGATATAATTGATACTAAAGATATATCTGTAAGCTATTTTTCCATTATTCCAACACAACATGGAATTTTTTGGGGGATGTGGGGGGGGGGGGGTGAGGATTGGGTTTAGAATGAAGTCTGTTGGTTCTGGGTTGAAGATCGTTGGATTCGAGCCAACTAATTTTTACTTTCTTCTATCTTTACAAGAAGAAAGTATTGGATTCATGAAAATTTTCGACTTCCGGTTTTCGACGGATTTATACGTTTTAGACGGTCCTGAACACGTTTTGACTATTTTTAGAAAATGTCTGTCTGTGAGTCTGTCCGTCTGTCTGTCTGTATGTGACAAAAAATTTTTGGGCGCTCTATCTCAAGAATTAATGTTCGAAATTTAATAAAATTTTATATTCAGTTAAACCTTGATATGAATTAGTGCCTATTGGTTTTTGGTGAAAATTGGCCTGCAGGTGGCGCTGCTATACTACGTTTTTCATGATTTTCAAGATTGCTATATCTCAAGAACTAATGCACAGAATTTCACCAAACTTCAGATTCCGCGATACCTTGAGATACATAGCCGCTGATAAGGTTTTGGTGTGAACTGCTTTATAGGTGGCGCTGCTATGCTACATTTTGCACGATTTTTGCGATAGCTATATCTCAAGAACTAATGCAGAGAACTTCATCAAATTTTAGATTCTGTTACACTAGAATATATAACATAATTAGACGCTGATTACATTTTGGTATTAATCTTACAACAGGTGGTACAGCTATGCTGCATTTTGCACGATTTTCCAATAGCTATATCTCTACAACCAACGCACAGAATTTCATCAAACTTCAGATATTGTTACAAAATGGCATATAACATAATTACACGATGATTACGTTTTGTTATAAATCCTTCAACTGATGGTGCTGCTGTGCTATATTTTACACTTTTTTTTTTTAAAACTAGCTATATCTCAAGAACTACTGCAGAGAATTTCATCAAACTTCAGATTCTTTTACACCATAACATGATTAGACGCTTTTTTACGTTTTGGCATAAATTGTCCAAGCTATGGCGTTGCTGTGCTACGTTTTGCAAATTTTTTGTTTTAACTATATCTCAAGAACTAATGGACGAAATTCCATCAAATTTCAGATTCTGTTAGGTCTTGACATAAATAGATGCTTATTAGGTTTTAGTATAAATTACCCAACATGAGGCACTACTAAGCTCATTTTCTCAGAATATTAATTAAATTTTGCGTTTTAGGCTTTTCGGATACAAGAATCTCATTAGGCTAGGTCAAATATTCGAGGAAATTCGATAGTGGGTAATTTAGGGTCACCACGTTTTTTTTTTTTTTTTTTTTTTTTTTTTAAATATTAAAATGTACTTATGAGATAGAAGAAAGTTTTGGGATTGACACATCCAACTAGTTTTAAAACTGTTTCAGGCTGAATGAACATAGAATTTCCAGTGCGGATCGGATATAACCCAAACCGCGCAGAACTCTATGCTCTGAAAATAATCCCTGAATTGAACTAAATTTCTCCCTTAATTTTCTCCTTTCGTTAAGACATAAAAAAAATGCGCTTTGATTTATCCATTTTCCCACCCCTTCAAATATATATATGTATGGGTCATTCCACACGAATTGAACCAATAGGTGTTGCACCATAGTCACAGATTTTTAAAATTTTTTTATCATACACAAACATAACAGTGAAACCCTCAAATCTGAAATTTAAAAGTTACAATAATTTTTCACAATATTGGCTGAGATATAGCCATTTGAAAACTGATCAATTTAATAAATGGCGGCCATCTTGGAATCTCATCAATGTTGTTAAATGGCCATAACTTGAAAACTAATGACTCACATTCTACGTTTCTGGTACCAGTTTGAAGCTATTTGTACAAAGAAGGGATACTTCACATCAAAACAATAGTAAATTTTAATTTATTTACTTTTTACTATATGCAAACTGAAAATATCACCCAAAAAAGGGACTGACTGTAATGGACCATAAAAAAAAATAATCATAATGAATTTTTCTGAAACTTGGTAAAAACATTGCTCCATCTGTTGTTTAAAAATAAATGATTTTTTAGACATAAGGTATCATTAACCAAATAATGATCATTTTAGAGTTTGTAACTATTCCTAATTTAAGAAATAATGGTTAAAATAAAATTTGCTAACATTTAAATTAATATATAAATTAATATATTGTGTGTATATTATATAATTCAATAAAAAATATCAATTTGCAGCTATTTATACTAAATATTCATATATTAAAATACAAGTAAATTTTTATTTCTACAATACTTTTTATTTCATTTAAAATATGAGAATATAATTCTCAAAATGTATTTACATAAATATTAAATACCTTACTATAATGGACTACATAAAAACATAATAGTTTTCCCTTAAATATTGGAGAAATACTAGCCTTAAACCACAGTTGAATTCATTCAATTGTGTAATTTAAATAAAATGAAATAAAAAATATATAAATTATATATACATAAGTTTGGCCACATAAATTTAATTTTTTAAGTGGAAAAAAGTCTTAAATAGGTTTTATGTATAGGGGAGAGTGGGGAGGAATGGGACACTTTTTACAAAAATTAGAAAATCATTTTTGTTTGACACAAAAACAAAAATTTCGATTTTTTAAAATACAAAATAAAACACTTTCTAATGTTCTTGAACAATATAGCTAAACAATTTTATAGTTAAAGAAATTGTAAATTTCAAAATGTGTCCCATACCTCCTCACTAACAGGCAGGAATGAGACAATTATAAAACAATATACAGGGTGATTCAGCTCGTCGGTGACAAACTTTAAGGATCGATAGAGCACACCTAGACGAACATTTTTGAATAGGGAATGTAGGGTCCCTGACGCGATGGTAAGGCGCTAGGCGCTTTCGAAAATTTGAGTGCCGAAATTCGAAACGTCATAAAAACTAGGGAAATGGTTAGATTTTCTTGCTTGTTGCGTCGAAATGATTCTGTTTGTTTAGACTTTCTTCAGTACCAATTTGATAAGCGTATCTCTTAAAACATGGATAGGGGGCGCTGCAGACTTTGGAGAGCTAGACAACAACTTTAAGCCCGTTATTTTGATAATTTAACACATGCTCGCCAAAGTTTATACTCTAACTTAAAGTTTGAACCCAAAAGTAGAGCCCTGCAAAAAGCGTAAGAGCCGGAATAAAATGTCAAAGTACAGGGTGGTTGAAACTCGAAGGCTCCTAAGAGATAAACAAACAGATTTCTTGACTTATGGCATGCATTTTCATGATTCTGTTTGCTGGGGCTCTCTGAAACTCAGTTGAACGGTACAAAAAGAAACATCGATAGGGGGCGCTTTGGGCAAAAAACATAATTCGTTGACATTTCGGACGCTAACTGGAAACGGGGCGCTACGATCAGTTAGAAACAAAACAAGAGAGTAATTTACTTATCATAAGAAGCTATTAAAACTGCAGTTTGTTTGTTTTTTTTAACAAACATAGCTGGTTTCAATCATGCACAATGCGCGCAATAAAATTTACATAAGGTGCTTTTTGCTGATTTATGCAAAAGATATCGTACCATATCGATATGCAAAAGATACGTAATGCGTAGACGACAACGCGAGATGACGTAGTTGTATGCGCAGACACGTCTTTTGAACGTGCGGTACCTACTTAAGCTTCGGGTTACTTGTCTGCAGATCGGTAGTAGGATGGAACGGTACACAAACTCTGAATTGGCTGACATGCATTTGGCGTATGGCGCTGCTGGTTGTAATGGACGAGCCGCTCAGCGGTTGTACGCCGAGCGTTACCCCAACAGGCAAATCCCCTGCCATGCCTTCTTCGCTCGAGTACACCAGAGGTTGTCCACAACGGGATCTTTCGACGGAGGCAGGCCTGAACGGGAGCGATCAGTGAGCACCCCCGACAACGAAGAGGCTGTGCTTAACCTGGTTGAGGACAACCCAGGTCTTAGCACGAGAGATATCGCCAGACATGTTGGCATTTCGCAAGCAACTGCGTGGCGCATCTTACGTTCCCGGAATCTGCACCCCTACCACATCCAGCGGGTGCAGTTGCTCAGAGAGCAGGATTTTGGCCCTCGAGTGGAATTCTCAAGATGGTACTTGGCGATGAGATCCAGGGATCCCCGTTTTGTAAACAGCATTTTGTTTACGGACGAGTCCATCTTCAGCCGGGAGGGAATGTGGAACGCCCACAACAGTCATGTGTGGTGTGATGAAAATCCACATGAAACCAGAAGCCGAGCAGCCCAGGAGCGTTTCTCAGTAAATGTGTGGGCCGGCATTCTGGGGGATTGCCTCATTGGCCCTTATTTGTTACCTGAACGGCTGACAGGTGGAAATTACCTGATTTTCCTGGATCAAGTGCTGCCGCAGCTTCTGGAGGAGGCGCACGTACCCGAAGGTTCGCGTCGCCAGATGTGGTTCCAGCACGATGGAGCTCCGGCCCATTACACGAACGACGTGCGTCTCCATCTAAACGCAAGGTATGGCCAGCGGTGGATCGGGCGTGGGGGTCCAGTTCACTGGCCTGCCCGATCACCAGACCTCACCTGCTTGGATTTCTTCCTTTGGGGTTACCTGAAGGCCGAGGTATACCATACACCTGTCAGCAGTGCTGAAGAACTTGTGGCGCGCATTGTGGCAGCTGCAGGGCAGATCAGAGATACTCCTGGCATTGTTGGAAACACACACTCCTCAATGCGACGGAGGTGCGAAGCCTGCATCATGGCCCAAGGTCGAAATTTCGAGCATCTTCTGTAGTGTTATTTTTTGTAAATAAATTTCCAGTATCATTGATGTTTTTGGTCTAAATTTATTCAGAAGTGTTGAGCAGAGGTAGAAAATGTGTTTTCATTATTACTAACTGATCGTAGCGCCCCGTTTCCAGTTAGCGTCCGAAATGTCAACGAATTATGTTTTTTGCCCAAAGCGCCCCCTATCGATGTTTCTTTTTGTACCGTTCAACTGAGTTTCAGAGAGCCCCAGCAAACAGAATCATGAAAATGCATGCCATAAGTCAAGAAATCTGTTTGTTTATCTCTTAGGAGCCTTCGAGTTTCGACCACCCTGTACTTTGACATTTTATTCCGGCTCTTGCGCTTTTTGCAGGGCTCTACTTTTGGGTTCAAACTTTAAGTTAGAGTATAAACTTTGGCGAGCATGTGTTAAATTATCAAAATAACGGGCTTAAAGTTGTTGTCTAGCTCTCCAAAGTCTGCAGCGCCCCCTATCCATGTTTTAAGAGATACGCTTATCAAATTGGTACTGAAGAAAGTCTAAACAAACAGAATCATTTCGACGCAACAAGCAAGAAAATCTAACCATTTCCCTAGTTTTTATGACGTTTCGAATTTCGGCACCCAAATTTTCGAAAGCGCCTAGCGCCTTACCATCGCGTCAGGGACCCTACATTCCCTATTCAAAAATGTTCGTCTAGGTGTGCTCTATCGATCCTTAAAGTTTGTCACCGACGAGCTGAATCACCCTGTATTATAAGAAACAAATTATTCTAGTGTCGGCTTTGTTTACAATCTAATAAAGATTATAGGTTGATAATGTCTGTGTTACAACATCAAATTCCACTGTCTTCATCACTGTAAGGATAATTCAGGATTCTTAGAGATGATAATCACTCGTTCAATTTATTTATATTTTGAAGCAAATGAATATATTTTCAGTGCTATAATTAATATACTAGGCATTAAAAGTATTTGCATATTAGCAATTTATACTCATCTTATTAAAAAGTAAGAATTAAACTTGTCCCATTCCCCCCTTCCCACTTTGCTGGCATGTCCCATTGCTCTCTCTATCTTCTTTTATTATAAACAGAAATGCTGCTTTTAGGCATAATTTAAATTATAGTTAATATACAGTATAATGTTAGATAAATAGGAGAACTATTACATCTATGCGTAAACAAATCATTAATATACAGAAAGCATAAAAAGTACATGAAGTAAATTTACTTTGGATTCTTAATCTAATACTTTTGATAATCATTTTTCTTTATACAATTGCAAGTTTACGTCAATGAGCTACTTTTTGTTAACTGGAGATTGGGGTACTACAGCTTCATCTAATTTGTGATTGATGAAATATTTAGAATTATATAAAGAGAAAAACCTACTGTCCCATTCCATCCCACTCTCCCCTATATGTAACGTAAATCCTCATTTATATGTATTGCATTTACAGATATTTTATAATTATACATTATATTGCTTAATTATTTCCTTATATTTTTCAGTGTAAAAGTTTTCCAATTGCATACTTTTTTTTTGGGGGGGGGGAGGGGGTTGGAGGAGAATTCCTACAAAATTAGTGCAAAAGAAGTTTTGATTATACATTTACATTAATTTAGATTTTATAAAAATGTATTTAAACCATTATTTCTTAAATTAAGAATACAGATTCTAAAATGATCATTATTTTGTTCGTGACACCTCAAGTGCAAAAAATCATTTATTTTAAAACAACAGCTTTTAGTCTCCATTTTTTTATTATTTAAATCACCCACATGGTGCAATGTTTTTACCAAGTTTTAGAAAAATTCATGATGATTAATTTTTTTTATGGGCCATTACAATTGGTCCTTTTTTGGGTGATTATTTCAGTTTGCATATAATAAAAAATAAAGAAATAAAAATTTACTATAGTTTTAATGTGAAATATGAATTCTTTGTAGAAATAACTTCAAATTGGTACCAAATATATAAAATTTGAGCCATTAGTTGCCAAGTTATGACCATTTTTAGACACTGATAAGATTTCAAGATGGCCGCCATTTAGTAAAATTGGTCAGTTTTTAAATGGCTATATCTCAGCCAATATTGCGAAAATTACTTTTAAATTTCAGATTTGAGGGTTTCACTACTATGTATATCTATGATAAAAATTAAAAAAAAATCTGTGCCTATGATGCAACAAGTTTTTTTTTTTTAAATGGGTTGATTTTACGCGGAATGACCTATGTAGAAAAAACACGAATCATCTGAAATACTTACTCCTGAAAGAGCATGTTTGTAAAATTACATGGCTGTTCCGGTAGCTATACTGCCAAGCACTTTTCCATATTAGAAACGGAATTCATAAATCCCTTTTACCTAAAAAGAAGTAAAAACTATGATCCTCCCAAAACCTCCTAAAATTCTTCGGCCAAAAGATAGAAATGTCTTAAAATACGAGGAAAATTTCTTTAAATCATTAGGATATTCAGGCGTCTCAGGCCTGGAAATTTTGGTCCTTCTATTAAATTCCTGCATCAGATTTGTCCGTTTTTAGCCGCAACCGACCCTCGTTTCGGGTCGGATTGGCAACATATTTTTGTTGCGGGCGGGTCCATTTTCATCGTTTCGTGTTCGATTTTAGCTCTTGCGGGTCGATTTTGATTAACGTGATAATTCAAAAGAATGTAAACAATATTTTCAAGTTAAAAAATCCCTGTCGGCTGGGTCTATAGGCGGAGGTAGATTTCGAAGAATGCTCATTTCAACAAATATATATATATATATATATGATTAGAGATAAACCCAGTTTAATAACTTCATTTGGCCGTTTATGAAAATTTTTTAATTTCATTTTTCTGCAAAAACTGGTTTTATCAGAATCATCTTAAGAAAAACTCAGCTCAAATGCCCATTTTGACAACATATTTTGAAATAAATTCTGAATTTATTAAAAAATCGACCAAAACAGTACATTATACAGTTACTAAATAACAAAAAACTGTCAGTTGAGTGCATTTGAGAAAAAATTTGAATTTAAAAATGAGTCATAAAATAACCCATTTGTTGTTTGAATACATCCTTAATTCTTTAATCATGGTTGCTTCGGAAAATTTTGTGCGAAATACTCACTTTGACAGCATTTTTAAAAATATATTCTATCTTTATCAAAAAACTGACCAATGCGTTACAGTATATAGTTCCTAAATAAGAGGATCTGTAAATTGGATGCGTTTGAGAGTGAAAATGAATTTTATATCGAGTCATAAAGAGCGCAATTAGCTATGTGAAAACTTCAAATCACGAAGACTTCGGGAAATTCTCTTCAAAATACCCTTTTTGGTAGCCTTTTTCGAAATATATTCTGTCTTTATCAAAAAACTGATTAATGCATCACATTATATAGTTCCTAAATAAGAGGATCTGTAAATTAAATGCGTTTGAGAACAAAAATGGATTTAAAAACGAGTAAAAAAAAAACGCAATTTCTTATTTGAATACATCCTTAAATTTTCAGTCCCGATGACTTTGGGAAATTCTGTTCAAAATACCCTTTTTGGTAGCCTTTTTTGAAATATATTCTGTCTTTATCAGAAAATTGACCAATGCGTCACTTTATACAGTTTCTAAATAAGAGGATTTGGATGCGTTTAAAATCAAAAATGAATTTAAAAATGAGTCAGAATATAAGCAGTTTGGATTTGAGGTTTTTTCTCCAACTCCTATTTTTGTTTAATTTCTTTTTGCTATACGAATTGGTCCTATGAAAAACTTGTCAATATAAAAGTTGTAGATATTTTTGAGAAGATGTAAAATAAATTTAATCAGATTTGATATCTTAAAAATTGACGGAGTTATGGATTTTTCTCTTTTTTCAACGCCTTTTTTCTTTTCGTTTTTAATTTTTTTCATCGGTAAAAGTTGGTCCTATCAAAAACTTGTAAATACAAAAGTTTTAGATAATTTTAAGAACATTTACAAAAAATTTAGTTGGACTTGATATCTCGAAAATTGACGAAGTTATGAATTTTTTTCTCCCAAAACCCCCGTTTTTTCCGCCCCTTGAGCCCATGTCTAAATTTATCAAAAATCTGTCATGCATAAACTTTTGGCCCATTTTTAAGAAGTAATATAAACTTTAAACCGATTCGATATCTACTTTAATTAAAAAGTTATGGCGTTTTTTCGGTTTTCACAAAAACGCCCCCTATTCCGACCCCCTTGGTCCGATTTTGCCCATTAAGGAACTTAGCCGAGATTTTATCCCCTTTGATTTTATGTACCAGTTTGGTGAAGATTGGTGAAGAATTATAGAAGTTATCGTGTCCATAAAAAAGTGAGATATATAGATAGATCGATAGATAGATACAGGGTGTTTCTAAATTCATGGCCCAAACTTTAAGGGGTGATAGTACACATCAAGACAAACAATATTTAAATAGGAAACCAAGGGTCCCAAAGTCTTCCGAAGGAGATAGGCGCCATTAAAGTTTAGGGTCCAAAAATTCAAATGATTATGAAAAACAGAAAAATTGGTCGATTCGTTTGCGGTTTTCACTAAAATTATTCTTTATGTCAGTATTGTCTTGAAAATAAATTATAAAGATAAATTTCAAAAAATGACGATAGAAGGCGCTTTAGACTTTACAGTAACGAACAACTATTTTTTACCGTTATTTTTTGCATCTCATTAAAGGTTTCGTAAGCTTAGCCTTAAACTTAAATTTTGAGCTCAAAATCTGAATAGTTGGAAGCAGTTAAGTAGCACAAACTTAACTGTGTTCAGAGGGTTTTAAATTCAAATGATTATAAAAAACGGAAAAATTAGTCGATTGATTTGCGGTTTTCACTAAAACTATTCTTTATGTCGGTATTTTATTGAAAATGAATTATAAAGATAAATTTCAAAAAATGCCGTAGAGGGCGATAGACTTTGGAGTAACGTACAACTATATTTTACCATTATTTTTCGCATCTCATAAAATTTTTTTAGAAGCTTAGACAAAAACTTAAATTTCGAGATGAAAATCTGAACCGTTGGGAGTGGTTAAGTAGCGCAAACTGAACTCTGTTCAATGGGGGTGGGGAGGTTCAAATTTCAAATGATTATAAAAAACGGAAAAATTGTTCGATTCGTTTGCCGTTTTCGCTAAAACTATTCTTTATGTCAATATTTCCTTGAAAATAAATTTTAAAGATTAATTTTAAAAAATACCGTTAGAGGGCGCCTTAAACTTTGGAGTAACCAACAACTATTTTTAACCGTTATTTTTTGTATCTAATTAAATGCTTGTAAAAGTTCAAACTTAAATTTTGAGCTCAAAATCTGCATCGTTTTGAATAATTAAGTGCGGAAATTTGAAATGTGTTCGAAAGGGTGGGGAGGGTAACATTTTAACTCCTGAACACTGTTCAGTTTCCGCTTCTTAACCCCTCCATCGATTTAGAATTTGAGCTCAAAATTTAAATCTAAGCATTTGCAAGCATTTAATTAGATACAAAAAATAACGCTTAAAAATAGTTGTTGGTTACTCTAAAGTTTAAGGCGCCCTCTATCGGTATTTTGTGAAATTAATCTTTAAAATTTATTTTCAAGGAAATATTGACATAAAGAATAGTTTTAGCGAAAACGGCAGACGAATCGACCAATTTTTCCGTTTTTTAAAATAATTTGAAATTTGAACCTCCTCACCCCCGTTGAACACAGTTCAGTTTACTCTACTTAACCACTCCCAACGATTCAGATTTTCATCTCAAAATTTAAGTTTATGTCTAAGCTTCTAAGAAAATTTTATGAGATGCGAAAAATAACGGTAAAATATAGTTGTAGGTTACTCGAAAGTCTAAAGCGCCCTCTATCGGCATTTTTTGAAATTTATCTTTATAATTCATTTTCAATAAAATACCGACATAAAGAATAGTTTTAGTGAAAACCGCAAATCAATTGACCAATTTTTCCGTTTTTTATAATCATTTGAATTTAAAACCCTCTGAACACAGTTAAGTTTGTGCTACTTAACTGCTTCCAACTATTCAGATTTTGAGCTCAAAATTTAAGTTTAAGTCTAAGCTTACGAAACCTTTAATGAGATGCAAAAAATAATGGTAAAAAAAATAGTTGTTCGTTACTCTAAAGTCTAAAACGCCCTCTATCGTCATTTTTTGAAATTAATCTTTATAATTTATTTTCAAGACAATACTGACATAAAGAATAATTTTAGCGAAAACCGCAAACGAATCGACCAATTTTTCTGTTTTTCATAATCATTTGAATTTTTGGACCCTAAACTTTAATGGCGCCTATCTCCTTCGGAAGACTTTGGGACCCTTGGTTTCCTATTTAAATATTGTTTGTCTTGATGTGTACTATCACCCCTTAATGTTTGGACCATGAATTTAGATACACCCTGTATATATAAACTGGTGCGACTGCAATAGGTAGTATTTCATACGAAATCTACCTAAAATCTAATATACAATAAAACTTTCTATAGTGGAAACTCCCTAAAACGGACAACTCTATTTAGTGAACACTTTTTCAATTCTTAACGCTTAAATATTTGTATTTTTAGTTTTAGGTAGATTTTGTATGAAATACTACCTATTTCAATCGCACCAGTTTATCTATCTATCTATATATATATCTCACTTTTTTATGGACACGATAACTTCTATAACTCTTCACCAATCTCCCCCAAACTGGTACATAAAATCAAAGGGGTTAAAATCTCCGCTAAGTTCGTTAATGGGCAAAATCGAACCAAGGGGGTCGGAATAGGGGGCATTTTTGTGAAAACCGAAAAAACGCCATAACTTCTTAATTAAAGTAGATATCGGATCAGTTTAAAGTTTATATTACTTCTTAAAAATGGGCCAAAAGTTTATGCATGACAGATTTTTGATAAATTTAGAACTGGGCTTAAGGGGCGAAAAAAAACAGGGGTTTTGAGAGAAAAAAATTCATAACTTTGTCAATTTTCAAGATATCAAGTCTAACTAATTTTTTTGTAAATGTTCTTAAAATTATCTAAAACTTTTGCATTTGCAAGTTTTTGATAGGACCAACATTTACCGATGAAAAAAATTAAAAACGAAAAGAAAAAGGGTGGTGAAAAAAGAGAAAAATCCATAACTCCGTCAATTTTTAAGATATCAAATCTGATTAAATTTATTTTACATCTTCTCAAAAATATCTACAACTTTTATACTGACAAGTTTTTCATAGGACCAATTCGTATAGCAAAAAGAAATTAAACAAAAATAGGAGTTGGAGAAAAAATCTCAAATCCAAATTGCTTATATTCTGACTCATTTTGAAATTCATTTTTGATTTTAAACGCATCCAAATGGTAGATCCTCTTATTTAGAAACTGTGGAAAGTGACGCATTGGTCAATTTTCTGATAAAGATAGAATATTAGGGTGGACCTTAAATGCCATGATTTTTTTAAATTATTATTTTTACAAGTCTCACCCCCCTATTTTGTTCCTTTTGATACAAAAACATTATGTAAAAAGTTTGAGCAATAAATTCAAATATTTAGAGGTAGCTCAATTGACCTGAAATTTATAAAATTAGGAAAAAATTCAGAATATTAGCTACACAAATAAGTAAGCACTTTAAATGTTTTAATGATTTAATTGTGACCATTTATTTAATTTACAGCACAATAATTAGATTTTCATGTTACATTAAAATTTTATTGTATTTGTGCAGGTTGAAAGAGACACATTTTTCTGCTATCTGGGTACATTTTACGATGATCTTCAACAACTTGTAGTAAAAATTGTAGTTGCATTTCATCATGAGTTATCAATCCATTGTATTCTTGAATAAATGCAACTGCACTTTCGGCATGGTCATTTACTACTTGTAGAGATTTTATTACCTCTTTTGCATGTTTATAGTCTTCTCTTAACTCCCACAATTCAGGATCTACTGCAAGAAATCCATCCAGAAGTTTCAACAATTGAAACAACATCATTGACTTAGCTGTGACAAAATCTTCCAATCTTTTATTCTTGAATGAATGTAGAGCAACACTGTCTCGTTTGGAATAAATTTGAGCTTGTTTTTTAGAATCAGCTTCATTCTGTAATGCAATAACCACGCGTCTTTTAGTTAATAAACTCACACGGCTATCAAATAAAGCTAAACCAACAAGTCCTTCTGACAAATACCACAAGTGATTAGCAAATTTACGTGATGATGACTTGGAAACAGTTGAATGTATTGATGAGTCGTCAAGTAGTGATGAGAGCAACAACAGGTCATTATATGGGGCACATGAAGCTTGAGGTGCAGTGATCCAAGCTTTCAAGTATACACGGACTGTAAAAACACACATATCACGTATACCTTCTTCCTCTTTTACAGTCAATTTAAACTGAGCCTTGAACATCCAGATCTTGAGACAATATATTACTTTGGACATCCAATGGGCATGGTGCATTGCACCTGGTGACATAAATCTGATTCCCCTTTCTGGAACAGTACCTAGAAATATAATTACAAGTTCTAAAAATTCCTTATAATCACCTCTTAGCTTTGTTTCTCTTTGCTCTTATAGGTACTTCTTTGCACAGTTGATAGTCTCTTGCTAATATCTTCTACTAGATTTGCAACATCATCAAATGAAATTCCCGTTTCGTACTTGTCTTTATCAATTAAGCTCCAATATTTCTGAAAGCGTTTAAATAATGCAACTTCAGATGAAGATGTTAATGTTCTCTCATGGGAATTCGAGCTCTATTCCAAAATGTTGCTATTTCCTTAATAGTAATAGATGATGCTTCTCTTATATTCTCCTTCATTTTAAAATGGCGATGTAAAAAAAATCTAAGAGCCATTCGTAAAGATGGCAACTTGCTGCCATTTAATTCAGAAATTGAATCACCAAGAATATACAATTGAGTTCTAAATCTTGTTGCTTCAGCCATTTTAATCAGTAATAAATCTTTAAAAAAAATACCATATTTAAAATCATGAATTTTAATACATGATTTCAAATGTATATTTATTTCCTATTTACCTGTTGTCATATTTTCAAATTAAATTCAGTAGCTAATAATACTATAATTTGTTAACTTTTGTTTTTGAATATATAAAATTCTTACCTGAAGAGTTATATCCAAGATTATTTTTGATCCTGTGTGTCAATGAATTCTTAATTCTAAACTAATAAAAAAAGAACGCTTTTGAAATATTTATCAAAATAAATCACTAGTTCAAAATTCACTCAACACTAATGGAATATTTGATTTTTGCTACTTGCTAAATGCAGTTTATTGTTTTAAATATTATTGTGCATAGTACTGCCATCTATGAATAAAAATGTAATGCTAAATGCATTTTAATATATTTTAGAAGATAGAATTTATTTTCTATGACATAGCATGCGAGTACGCATATGTTTACCATTGCTCATACATTAGAAACTTCTACATCATTGAGCTACCTCTAAATATTGTTCAATTGAGCTAATATTTTACCAGAATTATTTTTTCATAAAAAGGAACAAATTTAGAGGGTGAGAAGATTACATTTTGAAACTTGAAAAATAAGGTCCACCCTATAGAATATATTTCAAAAAAGGCGACCAAAAAGGGTATTTTGAACAGAATTTTCCGAAATCATCGTGACTGAAAATTTAACGAAGTGTTCAAATAAGAAATTGCGTTTTTTTCTGACTCGTTTTTAAATCCATTTTTGCTCTCAAACGCATCCAATTTGCAGATCCTCTTATTTAGGAACTGTACAATGTGATGCATTGATCAATTTTTTTATAAAGACAGAATATATTTTGAAAAAGGCTATCAAAAAGGGTATTTTGAACAGAATTTCCCGAAGTCTTCGCAATTTGAAAATTTAAGGAAGTTTTCACATAGCAAATTGCGTTTTTTATGACTCGTTTTAAAATCCATTTTCGCTCTCAAATGCATCCAATTTACAGATCCTCTTATTTAGAAACTATATACTGTGACTCATTGGCCAGTTTTTTGATAAAGATAGAATATATTTTTAAAAATGCTGTCAAAGTGAGCATTTCGCACAAAATTTTCCGAAGCAATCATGATTAAAGAATTAAGGATGTATTCAAACAACAAATAGGTTATTTTATGACTCATTTTTAAATTCAATTTTTTTCTCAAATGCATTCAACTGACAATTTTTTGTTATTTAGTAACTGTATAATGTACTGTTTTGGTCGATTTTTTAATAAATTCAGAATTTATTTGAAAATATGTTGTCAAAATGGGCATTTGAGCTGAATTTTTCTTAAGATGATTCTGATAAAACCAGTTTTTGGAGGAAAATGAAATTAAAAATTTTTCATAAACGGCCAAATGAAGTTATTAAACTGGTTTATCTCTAATCATATATATATATATATATATTTTGTTGAAATGAACACTCTTCGAAATCTACCTCCGCCTATAGGCCCAGCCGACAGGGATTTTTTTGAATAATGGATACCTCCCAATCTACACACATGTAACGTATAGGTGTGCATAAACTATTACAAATATGATGCATGTGTTATTGCGTGTAAAAACGAAAAGGGTAATTTTTTTTTATATTTCGGAAGAAGAAAGAAAGTTTTTTAAAGAAATGACAATCTATTATCACACTTCTTACCATTTTATTTCTTATGCAGTAATGGAATATATACCCATTCATATTCAAATACGTATTTTTTTCATCTGATGCATACTTGTGGTTAATGGCGAACCCAGGATTCTATTTCGGGGGCGGGGGGCTGACTTACATTTCCACAGTGATCAGAATCTTACTAAACACGTTGAATTGTACGTTGTAAACAGCAATAATTTTTTATAATAAAGTCATAGACAGAGGAGGAAGGGGGTGCAGCGTTGATTCTATTCTGAAAATTCCGAAAATTTAAGGCTGAACTTCCGAAATTTTTTTTAAAAACTGCTCATCAGTCGGAAAACCTGGACTTAAAAATATATCGCGCTTTTTGATAAATGGTCGCCCAAAAAAATCAATTTTGTCAATCGTTCGCAGGAAAAAAAAATTGCCAATATTGTTAAAGGTATACTGTGTACGCCATTGACCACAAATATGCATCAGATGAAAATAAATCGCAGATAAAAATCCAAATTTTGTCAAAGAGCCGCGGAAAAACTGCGAATTTCGACAGAGGTTAACGAAAATAGTCAAATTTCTTCAAATGGTCTAGAAGTAAATGCAAATTTTGTCAAACGATCACGGTGAAAACGCGAATTTTGTCAAATTTTGTCAGAGGGAACACTAATTTCGCCTAAGTACCGAAGAAAATTTAAATTTCGTTAAAAGATCAAAGAAGAAAAGGAATTTCAACAAAGGATCACAAAAAACACGTGTGTTTTGTGAAAGGATTGCGGAAAATATCCGAATTTCCCCAAAGAGCCACAGATAAAATACGAATTTTATCAAAAAACCGCGCATAAAATACGAATCTTGTCAAAGAATCACGAAAAAAAAAAAAATCAAATTTAATTAAATGGTCGGGAAGAATGCAAATTTCATCAAGTGATCGTGGTGGAAATAAGAATTTTAACTAATAAATGCGAAAAACGCGAATTTCGTCGAAAAGTCAGAGAAAAGACGTTTCACCAAACATACGTGGAAAAAAACGTGAATTTCAGTAAAGAATCGCAAAAAAGCAAAGAACCACAAAAAAGCAAAGAACCACAGAAAAAACGTGCATTTCATCAAAAGACCGAAAAAAAAAAAAAAAAAAACCCCGCAAATTTCGACGAAGGATCGCGGAAAAAAATGCTTTTTCCGTCAAAGGGTTGCGGAAAACGCAGATTTCGTCAACGGGCACTGTAAAACATTTGGTGTAACGTTACTCCATAAAACTGGTGGCAGCATTGCTGCCTCCAGTCTTATGGTGGTTTGTAACCGACATTAATGGAGCAACAATACTCATGTCTTGTGTAAGTGTACACCATATTATGAGTAAGATTACACCATTCCTGTGTAAGGTTACACCACAATTACGTGTAAGCTTACACAGAAGCTGCGTGTAAGGTTACACATGTTTAGGAGTAAGCTTTCGCAATATTTGTCGGTAATCTTACACAGTAATTGCGTGTAAGTTTACACCATAATATTATGAAATATAACACAAATTCCTGTGTAAGTTTACACCACATGTGTCTGTAATCTTACACATTAACTGTGTGTAATATTATACTATAATATTGTGAAACATGACACAAATTACTGTGTGAGGTTACACTACAATTATCTGTAAGCTTTCATAGTAATTGCGTGTAAGGTTACACGTCTGTAGGAGTAACCTTTCACCACATTTGTCTGTAATCTTACACAGTAATTGCTTGTAAGGTTACACGATAATACTGTGAAACATAACACAAATTCCTAAGTAAGGTTACACCAAATATGTCTGCAATCTTACACAGTAATTTTGCGTTAGGTTTCACCACAATATTGATAAACATAACACAATTCCTGCGTAATGTCACAGTACAATTGTCTGTAAGCTTCCACAATAATAGTTTGTAAGGTTACACATCTGTAGGAGTAAGCTTCCTCCACATATTTCTGTAATGTCACACAGTCGTTGCGTATAAGTTTATACATTAGTAGGATTAAGTTTTCCCCACACTTTCCTAGAAAGTTATCCATTTTTATGTGTAAGTATTAATTACATTTGACTATGCAGTTTCACATCATGTAAGCAAGGTTACACAGTACATTTTAGTAAGGTAACACTAATTACCTGTAACTTCTCACAGCATTCGACATAATATTTCACAATACAATTTTATATAGTTATGCAACATGTGTGTGTAGTTATACAGTATTTGTATGTTTGATTAAACCAGATTTAATTGTTTAGCTTGAGAAAAATATTACCCTAAAAATAATTAATTTTTTCATTATTTCTGAAAAATGTGGAACAATTTATAATTTTCCTTACAAGGAAGGTCTCCATTGGGGACATATTCAGAATTTTTTGAAAAAAAAAAAATACGAATTAAACTACTCATGTAGGTAATAAAGAATCGGTGAAAATTAGCGGCGAAATTACATTATTAGATATGTAAAAAAATAAAATAGTTTGGAATAATTGGCGCGAAAAGCTGAAAGCGACGCGGGATTTGGCGAACAATGCATTTCCTCGCCAAAAGCAGACGATTTTAACGAATCTGAAAATTGATTTTAATTGACTTCACTGTAGAAAATCTGCAGTATTTACTGCAACGTCACTCCACTACTTTTATAGAATATCTCTCTTCTGACCAATGAGAATGCTCCATAGCACGGTGAATTGACCGTTTTCTATAAAAGCGGTGGAGTGACGCTGCAGAAAATGGTACAGATTTTTAGCGGTGTTGTAGCTTGTGCAACACTGTTAAAAATCTGCTGCATTTTGCTGCAACGCACTCCACCGCTTATATATAATATCTCTATTCCAACCAATGAGAAAGCTCCATTTCACGACCAAGTAACCGTTTTCTATACAAGCAAGGGAGTGCGTTGCAACAAAATGCAGCAGATTTTTAACAGTGTATTTTTCAATTTGGAACAATTTTAATCAATTTAAATTGTGTTTTAAATGATAAAATATGTTAATTTCATTTTGTTATAAGTACATATAAATGTATATGACAAAATTACACTTAAAGTAAAGTAAAAATGCAAAACTAAAATTACTTAAACTAAACTTATTTAAATAAATTGAACATAGAAAGTTTTTTCTTTAAAAGTATTCGAAGCGTAAAAGCGTATTTTTCAAAATTTCGTTTTTTCGGCAACCGGAGATAAATCGCCAAATAAAGATCAATAGTAATAGACCAATTTCACCATTTTCCATTACATCGGTGAGCAGATGTACTTTATATTTCCATTTATTATACTCTATTTGCAGTCGCGATTAAAGCTTCATTGAAAAAAATTAACTATCATATTGTATATTCCACAATTTCAAGGATGTTATTTTAATTCCTCAATAGAGTTTCAATAAATATAGATATTTGACAAACTGTGTAATATCGAATGCCACTAAATATTAGAACTTGATTGTACATTTTCAAAAATGTCTGAAGACCAAAGTACAATAAAAATATTAATTTTATAGCCTATCATATTGTATACCAATGTTCTTTTATAATATCAATTCCTTAGGATGAAAGTTTTTTTTAGCCTTTGAATCTTGCAATTTCTATAAAATGGAGATATAAGGGATCGCTTTTTCTACTTACTATTTATGTGTTAAAAATCTATCCAATTCGTACTGTACTAAAAGAATTTTAACACAGTTATTCTAATTGGTAAATAGCTATATTAATTGTAATCTTCTAATTTTGTTTTCGAATTTGAAAAATGTTTGAGACAGAATTCAATCTTTGACTTTCTTACCTGAAAATGTCAGTTACTTCTGGATTAATCTGGAAAATCTAATTCACCCAGCTAACCTTATTGATTATAGCATTTGGTCAGCTCAACAGAATAAATTGCAGGTAATATAAATCCAGTAAATGGTGGATAAGCAATTGCACTAAAATAATTTTAATACAATAATTTTAATGGACAATGAATGATTTTAATTGTAATTTTCCCCCTTGGCTGAAAATATCTGGGCCAGTAAGAAAATTACAATTACTGCTAATCTGTACTTTTGCTACCTATGGTTCAGTAAACAGTACATATCTAAACTTTTAATAGTTGGTTCAAGTACTTTCCTTCATGTGTGCTTAAATAGTAGGTATTTAGTACCTGTTGCTTGGTGTTAAAAACAAGACAATTCTCATTTGTTGTTGTTGTTGTTGTTGTTGTATTGACCAAAAAGTTGGCCCGGTGAGCAGCTTTACATTTCTATATAGCTGTCTTACTCCGCTAAGCTGCATAAACATACCAAAGTCCCTACATTCAATTACAAACGTCATACAGAAATTCGCAAAATTAACTCCTTCCAACACCACAAGTAGAAAATCACAGAAAATCTCAAACCCAACCTACTATATTACATCAAACTCCATGCACCGACACTCACACATTAACGAAAACACAGACTAACTCACAAATACTACACTACTGTCCTCCAAAGAAAACCCCACCAAATGAACGTCTCCAAAACCTAACCGAGCAGAGCACCAGCCTAACCATTACCGACCCACCGAGGGCAATGCATGTATATTTCATCCAGGAATTTAGCCAGCCACATGAGATAATCTCCCCCTTTTCTACCAGCTATCTCAAAAATATCCGTATATGACGCATTTCCCGAAATATGAAATTTTTTATACAACCTTAAACGAGCATCCGTGAATTTTTTACATCGTATTACTAAGTGTTCCTCAGTTTGATCTTCCTCTCTACATAGATTACAATTCGCATCACCCCCCTTGAGAAATTTTCTTTTTCGATCCAGAGTAAACACCGTTTTAGTTAAAAATCTGATAAACACTACGCCATACTTCCTGATTAAGTTGTGGTGAGGATAACCTATATCGACATAATTCCAACAGCGGCTACTATTGTTCTTATGATATTGTTCCCACTCCCAATCCATCTCTGTCAATTTATTATGTTTAACCTCCATTATCCAATCTTCAGGAGATATCCAAGGAATCCAAATATTACTATAAGGCCCATTCCTAGCAAGGTTATCCGCGATTTCATTAATTTCAATCCCCTTATGTCCCGGAATCCAAATAAAGGTTATATCATAATTTTCTAACTTTTTTTTTATTAATTTCATCCCTCAAGCAGGTAATTATGGCAGCCGATTTACGATGTATATTTTTTAAAGCCACTAGAACACTTTTAGCATCAGTGAAATAAAAATAATTACCACTGTCCCTGGTATAATATTTTATAGCCACCAGTAAAGCCATGGCTTCGGCAGTAAAAATCGAATTTATAGTAGGAATGCGAAAAGCCAAACGACTCCCAGTGTGATGGTTTACCATACTTATAGACGTGAACTGATTATCCTTCGAAGCATCAGTCCCAATGAAAATAGCCTTGTTCTTATAAGTTTGAAAAAAGTGATGAAAAGAATTCTTAATGACCTCATCAGGGAAGTCTTTATTCTGAAATGCCCATGTATTGATGAAAATTTGAACACCTTTGTCCAGTTTATTTCCCCACTTATATATCACCATTTCATTGACATTAGTATTATAACTATTAAGCCTATTGATTTCTTTGTACAATAAGTCTTTAGACAGGATATCAGTGTACTCTTTATGTTTGTATTCCGAAATCGTCCGTTTAATCGCTAGGAACTCCCTACGTAAATCGTTCCTCCATACCCCGCTCTCTTTTAATAAAATTGAAATAGGGCACCATTTGGATAATCCAGTAGCCCACCTGAGTCCCATATTTTGAATAACTTGAACCTGACTACTTTCTTTTTTAGTGCAGTGCATCAATATTCTCGGGTTACCATCTAAAACAGAGCCAATGATACTTTTAGATATTTGTATTAAGTGTTTGGTTTCGGTCCCCCAACTAATGCCAGCTATCGCTTTGAACGTGTTCAGTCTTTTACTTGTTTTTTCTTTTAACATTACTATATGATCTTTTAAATTACCTTGTTTATTAAAATACACTCCTAAAATTTTAATTTTTTCCAAAAACCCAACTTCTTGCCCCCGTATCATAAACTTATCATCTTCACTTTCATTCCACTTTCCAATTTTCATGATTTGGCATTTGCTAGGGTTGACTTCAAGATTCCACGCCCGAAGCCAAGTAATAACTCTTAATATATTGTCCTGTAAGATCCTTTTTAACCAATTAATATCGTCATGAAACCCGTATAAGAAAATATCATCTGCATATATTACGCACTGAATCACAGAATCGAAAATTTCGAAAATATCAGCTAAATAAATAGCAAAAAGAAACGGGGACAACGGGCTACCCTGCAGCAGACCCCTATGATAGTTAAAAAACCTAGAAAAGCTTCCCCTCCATTTAACCCGAATCCTCAATTCCTGTATCAGATTCCGAATTATTATACAAAGATCAGCCCCCAATCCTAATTTTTTCAATTTAAACAACAAACCATCCCACCACACATTATCGTAGGCACCTTTGATATCCAAAGCTATGAGGTACCCCTTCATCTTAGATTGCCGGGCCCTCTTAATATCTCTGAAAATTTTATAAGAAGCAGCTTCACAGTCTCTAAAAGGAATAAAACCATAATGATTAGGGTGGAAAACTTTATTCTCTATACTCCAATTGAGTAAAATATTTAAAATTAATTTTTCGAAGATTTTTTTGCTAGTGACAGTAAGAGCTATTGGTCTATATCCATTAATATCATTTCTATTTTTCCCAGGTTTTTTAATCGGAAGCATTATGACCTCTTTCCAAATTTCCGGTATAGTTTTTGTTATCAAAATCTGATTGTACATTTCAAGAATCAGATTCAACACCCGTAAATTTAACTTTTTGTAAAAATTCATTTTTATCCCATCAGCTCCCGGAGTAGTAGATTTGCTTTTCTTTAAAATCTCTTGTAATTGGTCCAAATTAAACTTTAAATCTATCCCATCCTCCCCAGAAAAATCAATGGGAATGCCCTCCCTCACATACGAGTTCTGAAACACAACAGCAAGCGAGTTTGCTTGGGAAAAAGCGTCAGGTGGACAGTTTGGAAAATTAAAATCAATGTTTTCTTCAACAATATGATCTCTATTAAAACTTTTAATAATTTTGTAAATTTTAGGCCCCCTACCAGCCTCCCTAGCCATAGTATCCCAAAAGGATTTATTATCCTTCTTTATTTGCTTTTTAAGTTTAGCATTAAATTTTTTGAATTTGCACCACAAATCAACTTGACAAAGGCGAACCGCCTTCCGATGATAGTATCTTTTAAGAGCTAACAATCTCCGAGTAACAACACTCCACCACGGAGGAAGAGTCCCCCTATTAACAGGAACCAAATCCGTACGTCCTTCGATAACATTGGTAACCTCTTTAGTCCATAAATCAAAGCCATTCTCATATATCTGACTATTAAAATTATTTACATCTAGTCCCACCCCTTCCCAATTTATATGACTCCAGAAATCACCCCTCCCGATACCCCCACGATGTAACTCCTTAAAACAAACTGGGTAGTGATCTGAACCCATCGGATCCGAAACCACCTCAAAAGCAAAAAAGCAAGCCAAATTCCCCGAAACTATAGATAAATCTAAAAGAGAACAATCCCCCCCAACATTAAATCTAGTAGCCTGATCAGTGTTCATTAAAACAACATCATTACTATTAATCCAGTTTATTAAATTATCCATTTTCTGTTTTTTCGGATTGTTATGCCAGTTTAAGAAATTAATGTTAAAATCACCTATAATAAAATAGTAATCACCAATTAAATGTTTGATGTTTTCTAGCCAATTAACAGCAGTAAAACCTTTGGGGGCGTAAATATTGATAATGGTAATCCAACGTTTCTGATACCAAATTTGAATCGCCTGAAATTCATGACCCTGATCGATCCTGGGAAGCTTTAAAATTTTAACAGGGATTTTATTATGAACCGCCAATAACAGACCTCCCCCATTTTTAAAAGAACCACTCCCTCTATCCGTCCGAAAAACATTTCTGTTTTTAAAAAAAATAGTAGACTGTTGATTTAGAAAGGTCTCTTGAAATGCCCAAATCAAACTATTACGAAATAAACCCATACGAAGCCAGGGAAGATTAGATTTAAAACCACGAATATTCCACTGTATCAAAAAATGTTCCATACAAACAGAAAAACAATAGACAAAAATAAAGCAACACCTGCAATAACAAACAGACTAATACACAATAAAACACTTACCCCAACTTCAGCCGCAAGGTGACGAATTCGATACATTCCAGTTCAAAAATCAAAAGCACTATCACAAACACCAAATAAACAGAACATTCCTTATATAACAGTCCAAAAAATTATGAAACACTTTCAGTGTCCGTTATCATACCCGAAAATTCTAGATTTTCTACATTCTGAGAAGCTTCGTTATTTTTATTACTGAGCTTTATTTTTTTTCCTCTAATCGTGTTGCACAGTTCTGCTATGAGGTCTGAGTTATTATACTTTTTTTTCCCAGTGATGTTTTTCTCCTTATCATCTGCTACAGTATTTTTGTTAGCTTCTTCTTGTTGGCTCAAATTAATACCCGTGAATATCTGTACTAGGTACTCTGTTAACTGCTGAAATTTTAAATCTATTAAACTGGCCATTTTTTGTAAATAACTATCGACATTTATTTGTTCCGACTGCTGTTTGACTTTAGCAGCATAAGTTTTGACTTCTTTTGAGCTAAAATGCCTCCTGGCTTCTGCCAAAGTTACGTGTTTCTCACTTTTATAGGTTAGTATCTCCTGCTCTTTTATTCTTATTTCACATTTTACGTCATCCGCTTCATGATTTTTTCCGCAATTTGGGCATTTGACTTCAGTTTCGTTACAATTGAGTTCCAGGTGGTTTTTTCCACATCTTTTACATTTTTTCTCATTAGTTGGACATTTATTTGTTCCGTGTGTATAACTCTGACACAGATTACATCTTCGGGGTCTGTCTATGAACATTTTGATTTTATGTCTGACGTAAAACAATTTAATATATTCCGGTAACTTATGTCCGTATATAGTGACCATGACTGTCCCTGTAGGAACCATTCTTCCACCTTGATTTTTTAGAAATCTCTTCACATATTGTACCTTGACATTATTTTCTTCTTCAATTTCTTCACGTATTTCCTCAACAGTTATCTCATTATCTATTTGAAATAATAGAAATCTAGTGGAGATATTTTCGTTCAAGAAGTGATGTTTTACATCTCTGTCAAACAGTTTCTTTTTGTTAACTATTTCTTGAGCGCAGTCGTAGTTACTTGTTGTAGTAAGTACCTTATTATTTCTGGTAAATCTAAATACATCTATATCTTTATGTCTTACAAATTCTTTAATAATTTCTTTTTTAACTTGAACGGGAGATAACTTATGAAAATTCCCTTCTTTACATTCCGTGATAATAACATATTCCGGTAGTTCCGGTATAAATTTTATCTGTTCCGCAGCATTTCTTAAATCATGTATATTATATTTCTTGAAATCAACATTATTTATACCTACACTATCTTTAATTTTTATCTCTGTCCCCGACATGAGTCGAAGTTACCCAGAGACTTGTTTCTGTTATAATGAACCAATGCTTAAAGCTGGAAAAACAAAGCACCTTACCTAACACTAATACAGATACCAGCTATTTAATAGAAGAGTCAGAACGCTCGCAAAACAACTTTATAAAAGACCAAACCACTATAGGACACACCACGACTCACACGAAGTATCAAAAACAGCCAGACACAGAAAGCAAGCTAGCTCACCCAAGATCTTCTCATTTGTTTTGTATTTACTTTGGGATACCTTTATTATCACATTCAATGAATTCTCTCTTATCTGTTCAGTGGGTCTACAACAGAAAAAATGCAAAGGAGCACATTGAAAATGAAAGAACATCTTTACACTGTTAAAAATCTGCTGCATTTTGCTGCAACGCCCTCCACCACTTGTATATAACATCTCTATTCCAACCAATGAAAAAGCGCCATTTCACGGCCAAGTAACCGTTTTCTATACAAGCAGGGGAGTGCGTTGCAGCAAAATGCAGCAGATTTTTAACAGTGTATAGTGTATTGAGATCATATACCTTTATTTTTAACCGACTTCAAGAAGGAGGTTATGATTTCGACCTGTATGTATTTGTTGTTCACCCATAACTTCCGCAAATGTGAACCGATTTCGATAATTCTTTTTTTGTTTGAAAGTGCAAGGTGCCCGTGTGGTCCCATTTCAATTTCATCAAATTCTAGTAATTAGAACTTTTTAAAAATAGAAACATTATAAATTCAAATCCTTTTTGAAGCTGTCGTCCAATTAGAAACGTCCATTTTTCATGCTGTTACTCTTACGCAGATACATGATCTTGCGATTTTTTGGATGAACCGGATTCAGGTAGATTTTCGGCTATTGAGAATTTAGATTGGCCAATAAGAAAATTTACTTACTTACACTCACTGTCAAATATTTTACCCTTTTGCTGCATCGTCACTCCACAGCTTTTATAGAAAACGATTACTTCAGCCTATCATGAAGCATTCTCATGGGTCAAAAGAGAGATATTCTATAAAAGCGGGGGAGTGACGATGCAGCAGAAGGGTCAAATTTTTTACAGTGCTGTTAAAAATTTGGCCCATTTGCTGCAGCGTCACTTCACAGCTTTTATAGAATATCTCTTTTATGACCAATGAGAATGCTCCATTACACTGTAAAGTAATCGTTTTCTATAAAGGCGGTGGAGTGACGCTCCAGCAAATGGGTCAAATTTTTAACAGTGTAGCAGCGACAATTTCGCAAAAAATGCAGGCTTCTAATTGGTCAATCTGGTTTCGTTAATAGAACTAAATCTACCGGATTACACCTAAGATCTCTTTCGCTGTTAACAAAATCAGATTGGCCAATTAGAAACATTGCATTTTTGCGAATTTTTCACTGTTTACTTCAAGTAATCACTATTTACTTCACTATTTACTTCAGTGAAAAGTTTGCAAAAATGCAGGATTCTGATTGGTCAGTCTCGTTACGCTAAATGGTTGAAACAATTATGTATACACTGTTATAAATTGGATCCATTTGCTACAGAGTCACTTCACAGCCTTTATAGAATACCTATTTTATGACCAATGAGAATGCTCAATAACACAGTAAAGTAATCTTTTTCGATAAAAGCGGTGGAATGACGCTGCAGCAAAAGGGTCAAATTTTTAACAGTGCACTGTTGCAGAGATGAGAGTTCTTTCCAAAGTGAGAAATCTTAACTGCATCAATTCTCGTATACACCGGCCTGCATCATGGAACATGGAAGGCCTGCATTGATGCTTACCGACATGACAAAATAGGTGTCAAAAAGCTGAAAATCTACCTTTAAAGTACCTTTATATGTCAGAGCACAAATGCCTGTGTATCAAGGTGCTTTTTTAAGGCGGATACACAAAGAAATTAAAATATATTGCTATGTGTATCGATATTGTCTTGAGATTCAAATTCGGTTACCGATATAATTCCGGAATGCTTTCAGATTTTCTTCTGACAGAATTCCTCGATATCAAAGTGGTAATATACAGGGATGTTTGAAAAGTTGAGAAGAATATAGACAAAAAGAAAATGGGGAAACATTTTGCTGCCATTAAAGTGAAGCTAGTTAATTCTTCACTCGGGCCTCCGTCGCCGAGTGGTCAAGACACCACACCGCTAATCGCTTGCGACCGTAGGTGGTTGTGGGTTCGAATTCCGCTGGTTCCATTACACACACTCTTTGCGTTGAGCACCCAGATGTATTTTCTTCGTGTTATAAACATTTCATTGCGTTATTTCGTCCCCGTATATTGACGATGAAATATAAGCAGGCTTTCATGTCGAGCACTCAAATCAAGTGTATATGTGTGTATTGTTCTTGCACTCCTATGATCGTACTTGTTCATAGGCGAAATTGCCAAGTTTTGTAATAGAAAATTCCTACATTTTATGTAGGGCCTCCGTGGCCGAGTGGTCAAAGCACCACGCCGCTAATTGCTTTCGAGCGTAGGAGGTTGGGGGTTCGAATCCCACTGGCTCCATTGCACGCATTCTTTATGTGGATCTCCTGGTTGTATAATTTCTTGTCTTGTAAAATGTCCTTGTGCTATCTCGTCCCTGTATATTGACGATAACTTACAAGCAGACTTCATGTCGAGCACACAAGTCACATGTATGTAGATTCAGATTAGATTCGGACATTTTATGCAGTTTGGAAAACCGTGTGTGTCGATACCCGTTTATAAGTTGCGTAAAAATCGATGTGAACCTTAAAGTTTGATGAATGCGGTAACTTTTCAAAGAGCGAGATCTTATCCAAACAAGTTACCACATCCGAAAAACCTAAAGATCCACAATGATACTAACCGGCATTGTAAGTTGCTTGCGAATAGCTGAAAATTAAATAGGAAATTGATCAGCAAATCGAATACTTCAAAACCCAGCAAAGTACATCAATTAGACAATGCATTGCAAAGAGACATCATATGTCAGTACACATAATTGAGTATTACAATATGAATAACTAAAAAGTAGGAAATAAAATAAGCTTTTTTTAAAAAAAATATCAACCGACTTCAAAAAAAGCGCTTAAAAGAATGAAATAATTCTTTAAAATTCTCTAATGACAAAATGTTATCCAAAAATCAGACATCGGATATCAGGTACCGGCATAAAAACAGTTTAATTTAATATATGTAATTTAATATCCACCAAACATGGATTTTAGAGAGAATATTTTTAGAAGAGATGAATTTGCATATTTATCATTTAATTTATGAATATATACATATAAATGTAATGAATTACTTTTTGAAGTTGGTGCCAAACTATCTTCAATATAATAAGAATTGTGGGTATAATGTGCCTAGTACCAAAATTAAAATGGCGAAAATCATTATCGTTTCTGCTTGTTTGGCACCAACTTCAAAAAGTAATTCATTACATTTATATGTATATATTCATAAATTAAATGATAAATATGCAAATTCATCTCTTCTAAAAAATATTCTCTCTAAAATCCATGTTTGGTGGATATTAAATTACATATATTAAATTTAACTGTTTTTATGCCGGTACCTGATATATGATGTCTGATTTTTGGATAACATTTTGTCATTAGATAATTTTAAAGAATTATTTCATTCTTTTAAGCGCTTTTTTTGAAGTCGGTTGATATTTTTTTAAAAAAAGCTTATTTTATTGTTTGCATTAAACCCAAAAGAAAGATGGGCGACCGAATGTCGCAATCTTTTTCTCTTTTGCGGATTTTAGTTTTCAACAGACCTTTTTTAGGATTTATAGTTTAGCTCTTTAATGCTTAATTTTATTATAAATTTAAGTTAACAAAATGCATAAAGATAGTACAAGTAAGTGATTCTTTAAATAATTAACTATAACATTTTACATGCAGATTAAGATGCTAAATCAGCGTAATCTGTGTTGCAGAAAGAAACACATATACTATGTCAATTAATGAAAAATGATCCAGCTTACAAGAAATTGCAATTGCTTGAACCAACAAATGTCCCTTTTTAAAAGGTATAGGATTTATTTTATATCTTAAGCAAATAAAAAGGAATTTGGAACATTCTGTATATTTGTAAGATATATACTCCTGTAGTTCTGTTTCAAATAGAGAAATTGCTTTTATTAATTAATTTATATCATATTTATGAGATACCTAAGAAATTATACTTTCATCTAAATGTTTTTTAAAACAGGCAACTTTGACTTTTATCAACTATTTAACCTTCCGTCTACCAGACAAAACACCCATTTATCTACGGCAACACCTAATTTTAATTCCAAACTTGCAAACGGCACCAGTAATATTTTAATATAATTTTGCTTTTACAATGAAAGCTTAAATTAAGGAATTCGTAATATCTAGACAAGTCCTTTATAAATTCCGGTGTCAATCGACAATTTCTCATTTTACCATTGACACCAGAAATATTGCTGTCGGGTCCAATGGACCCGTCTGGTAGACGGAAGGTTAAGATTGTCTTGCCCTGTAAATTATGATTCTATGTCAACAGCCAACATATGGACTTATAGGCCAATAATGTTATGAGTCAACATCCTGCATATGAGCTGGCAGACAAGTTAGTTTTAACAAAGCTTAAAAGGATTCAAGATAGATGGAAAAATATTTATATGCCAGATTGGTTCCAGATGATGGACTATGAATACATTAAGAAAAAAAAAAGTTGCATAGGGTTATCTTCTATAACCCCGTAGACCAGTAGCCAAGTGGTAACAAAGGTAACAAGTGGTAACAAGTTTGTAACAAAAAAATATCTGCATACCGTCTTACTGGGCAGATACCCTATTAAAATGATCCCTAATTAATCATAATGAATTATTTTGCAAAATTATGTTTATTCAAGTAACAACAAGTTAATTAGATTGCCTTTAGTTTTAAATATTTCTGTAACTGTGAAAAAGGTTTAATGAACAAAATGTTACTTTGAAGAATCTATTAAAATTTAAAAGTACATTTTGTTTAAAAAATAATATTTAGCAAATTTTTATAACATAATTTTTAAAACTTAGACTTATATCTGAAATTTTTCATTATTTCTAAATAATTTATATGTTTTAATCTTTATGTGATTTTTTTTATTATTATGGTTGATACACGTTTTTTAGTTAATGCTTTAATTTAATAGTCAGATATTAAGAAGGAATAGAATATTTGGCTTTCTATCCTCTTACTATTAATCAAATATTCGTTGCACCTCTAAATTGAAATCGCTGTAAGTTTTCACATTTCACTCAAATTTCTTTAAGTTAGTTTAGAGTACTTCTGGACTGATATTCGAGGAAATCCTGAAATATCAGCATAAGGTACCCACATAAAATCTTGTTTTTACTAGAGCTTAGTTATGAATATCAAATCTGTTTATTTTTAGAGCACAGAACACGTATTAATATTTCATTTTTAATATACAAAAAATAAACAAGAAAACATCTACATTTATGAAAGCAGATTGCACAATTGGTTATTTCAAATTAAAATATATTTTCACACCACACACAAAAAATTAACATAAATTTCCATTCGATTGTTTTTTTATTTAAAAAAATACTTCCAAATCGTTTAAGAAAACATGTACATTTTTGAAAACCATCTACCAGAAATGTTTATTTAAAATTTAAAGAAATTTACACCACACACACACAAATATTTCTGAACAAATGTGTACAGTCTCGCTTTTATCATTAATTTTAAACAGGGGGGGGGGGAAGAACAGACATATAACATAAAATACAAGTCTATCATTATTAAAACTCTACTTGAAAAATAAAAGTTCAATAACATGACCAAAAAATTGATACACTGAAGTGCAAACAAATTATGGGGTAGCAAAACTCAATAGCTTTTTTTCTTCTTTTAAATTCGGTTATCAAGTCTGCATGCACGTTTATTAGATATAATGATAAGATATGTTGATTGCAACTTCATCGACAGGAGGCACAGTTTCGGGGAATTTCTACAAATTTTGTAGAAAAATCCTGGAAGTTGACCGCTGCTTGAAATTGCCATTCAGAATTACCCAGAAGATTATCTTAACCTGGGGTATTTGTTCCAAAAAGCGATAGCAATTTTCTTTCTTTGCACAGAATTGGGTTGTCCATGTACAATATTTCGCTCTTACTGTACCATTCCATTTCTCGATTTATAATTTTTTTTACTCACTGGAAAAAATTTCATAGCAGAGGAATAAAAGTCGATGGACACGGCAATCTTCCCAAATTTGAGATACCTAGTTAAATGAAACATCATAATTAGTTTATTGCATCTTAATAAAATGTTTAGTTTTGATATACTTTAAATTAACTTTATTTTGATTAAATAATAAATTTCAAAAGCAATAATAAGTTTCAAAATGCCCCAAAATAGCAATGTGATTAGCTTGAGCTAATTTAAACAATATATTATATACAAGAATATTTACGGGGCGGGAGGGGATATAAAATTTTGGACAAATCTACATCGAATACAATTTTCAAATACAATCATCACCTCAAACTACATCATTACTAGATACTATATGAAATACAATCTCTGGACAAATACAATTATCAACTGTTAGCTTTCTTAAAAAATAAAATAAAATAAAATAAAAAAAATAAAATAAAAGGAAATTTTAAAATTAAAAATATGACTTTTCTTTTTTAATCGTAATTTTGTCTGATATAAACGTTTATGAGTATCTCAGCAAAATTACTAGCGGAAGGTGTTATTTAGTACCTTTTAAAAGTTTTGATTTATGTTTATTTTTCTTGTTCTTTAAGCATTAAAAATAATAATCATCAAAAAAGAACTTTTAAATGCATTAAGGTGAATGTTTACCTTTTCAGAAATTTTATTTCTTTTTAATAATATGGTTCAAATGATAAACTCAATGCATTTTGATGTTCTACTAAAAGTACATTCTGAAAAACTGCATATTAAAAATAAAATTATTGAAAAATTTTAATTTTTTAAGATTTTTACTACTTTAAATATTTATATTTTTTTACCTTTTTAAACATTTTTAAATGTGTAGTATACAAGATTGCAAATGGATTTTTAGATAAATCTACTATTGCATTTAATACTTTTTTTCACTGAAACATACATAATGAAAAATGAAATTTCACACATGTTAATTCCATGTATATCTTTATGAAGTGTATAATAAAGAAAATATACAAAAACGGTCAAATCTCTATTTCAAATAGAAAAAAAGCCTTGTCATTTTTAAAACATGAAAGTAATAAAATATAAACGTTCAGAAAAAGTCATTTAACCCGGGAGTACATGCGCCGGGTCTTTTTGACCCGGAGTGCGTATGATTTGTGCAATTGTAATCACTTATCTTTTAAAAGTAATCTTCAACTTATTTTACCGCAAAAATTGTCTCTGCCTAAATAAAATGGCGGTTATAACTTGATTTTGTTGGTGACAAAGTTAAAACCATTTCTACCCTGGGTAAGCAAGTGTTCTCCCTGGTTAAAGTTTTAATTTGTGAAGGCAACTGTGCTGGGTGTATTTACAATATCTCGAGATATAATTTCTTTTTGGGTAAAAATGAAATATCAAAATATTCACAATTAAATAGATTTTCATATATATATATATATATATATATAGTAATACATATACATATTTAATATATATATCACTTATATATATATATATATATATACACAATTTTATTAAAACCATTCAATTAATTTTTAAATTAATTTTTAAAATGAAGAAACAAATAAACAGTTTTTTACAGACCAATGCGCAAAATGCTACAAAAAGAAATGTAAAAAATGTATATAACAAAACCAAAAGAAATTCCATATCCCCAAAATACATGGAAGTCTTCATCAGGGAGGCCCCTCCATGTAGGGGTAAATAAAGAGAAGTTTCTGAAAGGATGTAGGCTCATAAGCTAAATTACATCCTTAGCCCCCAACTTCTCAGATTTCAGAAATCAAACTCAAACCTTCAAAAATATTATAAATATATACAAAAATTTTTTTAAAAATACCAAAGGACAAGACCAAAAATTACACAAACAAAAAGGAAAATTACCTACAAAACTAAATAAAAAAATAAAATTGTAAAATACAAACCCCCAGGAATACAAAACCCTCTTCAGCTAGTGGGGCCATTCACTAGCGCTTCAATCTCGCCCTAAATTGAAATCAAGCATCCGTAAGTAAAGAAACACTGAGACTCAGAAACTTTCAGTTAACATATAAGATGGATAACAGTTAACCATTAAAATCTTTTTTAAACCACTTATAGCCAATTCTAGATCTGTTTTGTTATTGCAAATCCTGCGGATCCTATTAACTTGTGAATACATAATATTTTTTAAAACTTTATTGCTAATACATGAAAACCAGTAAGTGAGGCTATTAACTTCAAAATTAAAATCTTTCCTTTTATCATAAAGTCCAATCAACCATTTTTCCTTGTTTTTCTTAATTTTAAGATCTAAGAAAGTAATTTGTTCACCATCATCGGTTCGGTTCAGGACGAGCTCTTTAGGGTAAATGTTAAGGCTTATTTCCTCAAAATTATTGCAGTTAAATACTATAAGATCGTCTACATATCTAAAGAAGGAAATATTATTGAAATTTTTTTCGTAAAAATATAAAAATAGATTAGAGAACGCACTTGAAAAACTTGTTCCCATTGGCACCCCCTTATTTTGTTTAAAATAATTAATTCCATTAAATACAACATTTTCAAATAGGCAAAACTTAATTAAATCAATCCAAAACTTCTTATCTACTTTTAAAACATTTTCAAATTCAACATAAATATTTTCAAATACCCCCACAATCAAATTGTGAGGAATGCTGCCATACAAATTCTCAAAGTCAAAAGTGTTTACAGAAGTAATTTTCCATGAGTTATCATTCAAAAAATCTAAAACTTTAAGGTTATTGCCAATGATTGTATTGCAATCAAAAGTTTCTATTTCCTTTAAAATTAAATTCAGCAAACCAAACAAAATTTTACCCGCTTTGCAATTATAACTATTAGTACCACAGGTAACGAAGCGAAATTTTACTGGTTTCTTATGAAATTTAACAGTCGCAAAAAGGTAAGGAAATACAAAGTAATTCCTACTAATTCCAAATTTTTTATCAAAATCCAAAATACGTTTTTTTATTTTAGAGGGGTTTTCAGTTAACGTTTTATAAGATTCATTACAGGTATATTCCTTCAAAAGAAGATTCCTATAGAAAACTTTACAAATTAAGTCAAAGTTACTACTTGCTTTATCAACAGTAGCAATAATAAACTGTTCTTTTAATTTAGCTATACTGGTTTTTAAATCGAAATTATAATGAAATTTTTTAGAACAACCCTTATTATAATAGTCTCTAAAAAACAAAAAATCTTTTTTTAAATAATGCCATAAACTTTAATTTCCATTCTCTAAAATCTTCAAAAAGCCAACTATATTTATATGAAACTCTTAAAATAAAGGCATCCAAATCCTTTTCCATAAATTCTATAATTTTAAGATTACTATAATTAAAATTTAATCTAAATCCAGAACCCAAACTCATAATATTCCTTAACTGAACATCTTTTACAATATTTAAATCTCCTGAAACAATATGTCCAAAATCTGGATTAATATAATCTTTATAGCAGTCTAAATCACAGTAACAATCATCCCCTTTAATTAAATCAAGATTCTTACTATATTCATTATAGTTACAAATAAGATTTTTTAATGTCCTGTCATAACTATAAGTAATTCTAATTTTAAAGCTATTTTTAAGAGGGAAAAGGCTATTACATTCTTTCAGAATATTCTTAAATTTAATAGAATCAAAAATCTTATCTCTAAAACACAAAACAAAATTTTCAAGAGTTTCTTCACTTATAGATTTTATTTTATTTAAATCACTGAAACCAGTTTTATATTTAAATAAATCAATAACAATATCCTTTATATACTGATTTCAGAAACTTCTCTTTATTTACCCCTACATGGAGGGGCCTCCCTGATGAAGACTTCCATGTATTTTGGGGATATGGAATTTCTTTTGGTTTTGTTATATATATATATATATACACTATATGGCCATTGATTATTGGACACTTGCGATTTTGAACATTTTGTTAAATATCTAGAAAAATACATGAGGAATCATCTCGAAACCCATAGTGTACACATATAATAGTATAAGTCATACATCTCCGTGAAGATTTTTTTCCCGAAACTCCATAGGGGACCGTCAACAAATGAAAAAAGAATGAATATCTTTTGAATAACCCTGTCAAAACTAATGTAGCAAAAGCGCTCAAACTCTAGATTATGATTGAATGTCTTATTGTAATACGCCTTGTTCATTTTTATGCAAATAGCATGCATACTCGCAGAGTAATTAAGGTTTTTATAAAAATGGTCACAAATTTTTCCAAGTTTTTTCCTTATAATTTTCAGAGTTCTTAATATAAAATAATATTTTTTTCAGAAAATATGACAAACAACATTGCACACAGTACCCTGTAATCAGGATTAAAAAATAATGAAAATTGTATACAAAATGGGTTGATTTACTAAATATTTTTTTACTGCGCATGCGTCAAGGATATCAAAATTTCATTTGCATATTATGTTAGCTAAATGTATAGAGCAACTTTTGTGAAAGTCACAAAATCATAACTTGAAAATTCTGAAAAAAATCGTCAATTGAATAAATTGAAAATCCGTTATTCTCAAAATGAAGCAAAAACAAGAGGGGTTGTATCCATATATTCATTGATTAGTGTCAATATAGAATACACAATACGGGATGTACTACTACATTTGGATAAAATCCCTCATTTTTTTGCTTCATTTTGGAAACAACGGATTTTGTCATTTTTCTATAGACGATTACTTTCAGAATTTTCAAGCTATGATTTTGAGACTTTTACAAAAGTTGTTCTATACATTTAGCTAACATAATATGCAAGTGAAATTTTGATATCTTTGACGCATGTGCAGTAAAAAATTATTTAGTAAACCTACTCATTTTTCATACAATTTTTATTATTTTTTAATTCTGATTACAGGGTGCTGTGTGCAATGTTGTTTGTCATATTTTATGAAAAAAATATTATTTTATATTAAGAACTCTGAAAATTATAAGGGAAAAACTTGGAATTTTTTTTTACCATTTTTATAAAAACCTTAGTTACTCTGCGAGTATGTATGCTATTTGCATAAAAATGAACACAGTGTATTACAATAAAGCATTAAATCATAATTTAGAGTTTGAGCGCTTTTGCTACATTAGTTTTGACAGGGTTATTCAAAAGATATTCATTTTTTTTCATTTGTTGACGGTCCCCTATGGAGTTTTGGTAAAAAATCTTCACGGAGATGTATGACGTATACTATTATATTTATACACTAAGAGTTTCGAGATGATTCCTCATGTATTTTTCTAGATATTTAGTAATATGTCTAAAATCGCAAGTGTCCAATAATCAATGGCCATATAGTGTATATATATATATTAAAAAAAAAGATATTTGACCAATTTTGAAATATGCTATTTCTTCAAAAATGATTTGTGTATTTGTTTTTCAATCTAGAAAATACAAATGAAAAACAATAAATCAATACCCGTTAAAAGTAATATTAAAGCTATACTTTATGGTACTGGTATACACACAGTGGCGGTCAAAAGTTTCCGGCCAGCAAAGATTTTTCAGTTAATTTGTAAATATACCCATATGAAGAGGAATCTCAAAGCGATACTTATACATTATATTGACACAGTTAGGAACTTACTTATAGAAGAACGTGTAAATATCAATAAATTTTATTGACGAAATTAAATATAAAAGAAAACGCATGTTCTTAAAAGTTTCCGGCCACTTATCATTCTTTAATTTTTTTCTAGCCATAAAGTGTTTTTTGGTTGTGTTTATGAATGAATCAACGTGTATAGCATAGTTTGAATTCAAGTTTGAAAAGTTCAACAATTATTGCTCATAAATGAGCGATTAGTTTGTCGCTAAAAGGCCAATCTTCCCGAGATATTGCGGCTAAGTTATCGATCGGTAAAATCGACTGTAAACAATATTTACAAAATTATATAAAGATGGTTATAGCTTTCACCGTAAACGAATCTACCATTTTTTCCGTTTTTTATGATAACTTGAAATTTGAAGCTCCCCACCCCCATTGAACGCAGTTCAGTTTGCTCTACTTAACCACCCCAACGATTCAGATTTTTTGCGCAAAATTTAAGTTTATGTCTAAGCTTCTAAAAAAATTAACGAGATGCAAATAATAACGGTAAAAAGTAGTTTTTTATTAACTCCAAATTCTAAAGCGCCCTCTAACGCCATTTTTTAAAATTTAGCTTTATAAATTATTTTCAATAAAATACCGACATAAAGAATAGTTTTAGTGAAAACCGCAAAACAATCGACCAATTTTTCCGTTTTTTATAATCATTTGAAATTTGAACCCTCTGAACACAGTTAATTTGCGCTACTTAACCACTCCCAACTATTTAGATTTTGAGCTCAAAATTTAAGTTTAAGTCTAAGCTTGTGAAGTCATTTAATGAGATGCAAAAAATAACGACAGAAAACAGTTGTTCGTTACTCTAAAATCTAAAGCGCTCTCTACCGACATTTTTCGGAATTTATAATTTTTTTTTCAAGAAAATACCAACATAAAGAATAGTTTTAGTGAAAACCGCAAATATATCGACCAATTTTTCCGTTTTTTATGTTTTTTGAAATTTTGGACCCTAAACTTTAATGGCGGCTACCTCCTTTGGAAAACGCTTGGGACCCTTGGTTTCCTGATTAATATTGTTTGTCTTGATGTACACTATTACCCCTTAAAAATTTTCCCATCTTTTTTGAATCACCCTGTATAGTTTCGACGCATTTTGATTTATAATCACCTTCTTGAGGCCTTTGGTTCAGCATTTAAAAAAAATGATTCGAATTAACTTCAATTTTCTTTTACATCATTCTAACATCCACCGATTATTTTAAACACAACTAAAAAATAACTTTATACTCAACTACATACCAAATTAGTTACTAGCACGTCGGAGATATTTGGCAAGAACGAAAGCTTATACATACTTTCGAATAAATTTGCTTATAATTTCTGGTGTTGATCTCTCTTTTAAGAATTTTACGAATGGAAGTAACTTGCCTTTTTAAGGGTTAGTTAGCCAACCACCTCCCCAACACACTTGTTCTCTCTCTCTCTCACACACAATTTGATAACTGTAATTTCCTGACATTTAGTATTTTAAAACAATATCTAAAATAATTAAACTATTGATATTATGATAATCACAGTAATAAATTTAAATTGTAAATAACTCTGAAATATTTTATTAATTTTTGTATCCTAATTGTGAAATTTATTTAAAGATAGCTATTTTGTTTCATTAGAGAACTTTCATTTAATTCTGGAACTAATTACCAGTCATAAAAACAATTAGGGGAGATTAGGTATGGTTGACCCACTTTTAACTAAATCATTTTTAACTTTTTAAATATTGAACTTTGAACAAAGTGTGTGAGGGAGTGACCTTTAGTCATAAAGGCACTCTAGTGTTTCTGAGATCGTGACGTCAATAATTTAACATTTTGTAGGCGTAAAAGTGACATCTATCCTCTCTTTTACTTTAACTTTCTAGAGTGTGTGTGCTCTTTCGAATTCCGCAGTTAGCTCGCGGTTATTAGTATTATGTTAATGAGAAGTATCTCAGTTTGTCGCGTATAAAAGCTTGGGTGTGAGTTTGTGGTGTGTGTTCTGGCCTTAGCCAGCGTCTGTCAGCAGCCAGCGTCTGTGTGTTCCTGGCAGTAGCCAGCAGCCAGCAGCCTCTGTGTGTATTCCGCCATTAGACAACGAAGTTGATGATTGTTTAGTAAGGTGCTGACGATTAGAAAATAGCTACGGCCTCCAGTAAAGCGAAAAGGAGTTCAGATAGTGGATTAAAGATTCTGCCTTGGTAAGAAAGTTTAGTTTTGATTATTTGAGAAATAAAGAAATATCCACAGCCACGGGCTGTGAAATTAAGATTTGTTTAGTAGATCAGCCAGGAAATAGTGTCAGGTGTTAGACGGTGCCCCGACTGAGCTAGACCAACGCCTGTGAGTATGATTTAGCTTTTCATAGTGTTCTCGGTGAGTGGAATTATAGACTGGCTCCACTTTCCTTTAGCCCTTATCATTTTAATAAACTGTGTTGTTTTAACCTAAGTTAATGAGTATGTCTGCATATAACGTGACAAATGACACCCAGCATGAATATACCTTCACAAATGGCGCCCAACGAAATGTCGGACATTTTGAGATTGTGCCACGGGTGTATTTCACCGGTGAGGGTGATATTAGTGAATTTCTAGTTAAATTAGACGATTATATTTTGTTCAATAATATACCTGAAAAAAGTAGATACGTAGTGCTTAAATGCTCGTTAAAGGGCGAAGCACTTTTGTGGTTAGAAAATATAGGAAAGTTTTTGATTACTGAGGAAGCGAAAAGATTTGAACAAACTGTAATTGAGTTAAAGAAGGCATTTCCTCCCGTTAAAGATAAAAGTATTTTGAGAAAAGAGTTCTATTGTAATAAGCAGAATATATATGAGTCGGCGTCAAAATTTTATCTTCGTAAGCTGGAACTAAAAAATAAATTAGATTTAGATATTACATTTGAGGGATTGTTGGACATTGTCTTTCCTCTTTTTAATCCAAATATACAGGACTTTATTGAAGTTAGAGCACCGAAGAATTTTGCAGAAATGCACCAGATATTATCGAAGTATGAGTCTCGGCATAGCTCGGATCAACGGGATTTGCGTAACCCTCGGCAGAGACCTGTCACGGATGGTAATTTGAGAAATGAGGGGGAACGTAATTTTGTGAGAGGGGGGCAGCGATTTCCGGATAGTAATGTGCGTAGTAAAAGTGATGGATTTGGTCGTAATATGTCGAATACGAGTAATGGTAATAGGAATGGTGGTGGTGCTAATAATTTTAGAAGTGGTGAGAGAAATATGCATGGAAATAGACAGAATAGTGGTTATGATCGTAGTGGGGGAGTACGGGACAGGAATGTTTCTTCGCAAGTAAGGAGATTAACTTCGGATGAGAATTTTGAAGGTAGATCAGTGCAAAGGAGAGGTGTGAGGAGGTCGGGTCAGTTAAACTGGTAAGTGACTGTATTTCGGAAGGTATGCAGTCACAGGTCAAATCGAAAAAGCCTTCTGTGAGTTTGAATAAAATTACTATTAATCCGGTTGAGTTACCTGAAGTGTTAATTGTGTTAGATGGTATTGTCGTTAAAAGTGTCTTCGATACAGGGGCAGATAAGTCGTTCATTTCTTTTGATTGTTATCGGAAATATTTTTCGTATAAGAAGTTGAAAAGGTCAAGTCTGGTGGTTCAGTCAGCACAGGGAGTAGCTTGCGATAATAAAGGTTCAGTAGAATTGGAAGTTGAAATTCGTTCGGTTAAGACATGTTGGGAGTTTTGTGTGTTAGATGGATTAACAGTGCATTGTATAGTTGGTGTGGATTATATGAGGGATAGAGGAATTAGTTTGGATTTCTTTAAAAAGTCGTTAATCGTGAATAAGGATGAGAATGTGAGTAAGAAAGAGCCTGTTTCAGTGTCAGTTAATTTGGAGGAATCTAGTTTAAGTGAGGTTAAGAAGGTGGAGTTTAATAAGTCTTTAGTCGATTTTGGTAAAGTTTTTTCAGATAAACCGAGTTTAACTAATGAAATTTATATTGGTTTTGACGCACTAGTTGCTAGTAAACCATTTCGTTATGATTTTATATTCAATAGTTTTAAGTCTTTGTGTGAAAAGTTGCAGACTGAGGACGGTAGGGAACTTCCTCAGTCTAATATGGCTGAACGTGTAAATCGTACATTAATTCAAATGATTTCTTCTTATGTTGGGTCTCATCATGCAAATTGGGACCAGTTTCTTCAACATTTTGCGTATGCACTTCGTACGGCAGTTCACGAGTCAACGGGGAAAACGCCTGCTGAATTGTTTTTGGGTAGAAAAGTTATTACTCCATTCCAAAGGTTAGTTATGGTGTCAGATGCAGAAAGTCAGTACATGTGTCAGGATATTGAGAGGCTGGTTAAGGAAGCTCCGGTTCAAATGGGAAAAGCGCAAGAAAAGCAAGCTCAGTATTATAATATGCGTAGAAGGGAGTTAGAAGTGAAAGTTGGAGATTTTGTGTTAGTAGAAAAGCATTGGTTAAGTTCAAGTCGTCAAAAGAGAGTAGCTAAGTTTGGTCCGAAGTTTGTAGGTCCGTTCGAGGTTTTGGAAGTTCGAAATAATAATTTGGTTGTTGATGTCAATGGTGAAAGAATGACTGTTAATCTGGATCAGGTTAGAGTGTATAAGTTTAGAGAAAATGGTAGTGAAGGTTCTCATATGTCGAGTGGTGTTTCGCGAAATTCCCGATCCAATGAGTGTCCCGAGTCCAGCACTTCTTCGTCTAATTCTTTTCATCAATATTCAAGAAGAAAATTTGGTCAAACAGCTTCAAAGACTGTTATTGAAAGTCGAAAGCCTAGCAATCCGAGAGCAAAGTATAATAAAAATAAGAGAACTGTGTCAAATACATCGGACTCTGTGTGTCATAAAAGACAAAAAATTATAAATTGTCCAGTTCCTCCATCTATTAGACAACAACCTCACAAGCATAAATTAACTAATAGTTCACCATCTTCAGTGATTAATCCCCAGAAAAGATTTCGTTTGGACACTCGTAAAACTGTTAAGCGAACTTTAAATGCCGAATCTTTGCCTAACAAGAAACAACGTAGGTCCGGACAGAAACGTGGCCTTGGATCTTCGGTAACTTCGGGTGCGTCTAGAAAGAGGAGGCAACTCTCAGATTACCGGCAACAACAGTGTGAGCCTCGCCATGGAGTGAACCCAGCGAACCGGCCAGAGCAGAGTCGTCGAGTGGAACCTACGAGTATTCCACGGCATCCATTCAGAACCAGGCTCCAGGCACGACAGTCAACTGTGGCGTCACCGTACAGTTCTGATGACGAGAGATCCTTCGTACAAGCCTTTTGGGACAGGAGGAGAAAGCCATCTTGCAGTATGAAGCCTGCTAGCAGTGAATCATCTCTATGATTGGGTGATAATGTTCTTTATTAAATTTCTATTAGAGTGCATATATGTGGTAGCAATGTGAAGGAATAGAAAGCAGAGAGACTGTTTTGTACTTTTGGCCATTTTTGGAATTTTTTTTTGACGGACTCACGTTTAGTGCTTAATTGTGTTCAAAATTTGTTTGCAAAATTGTTAGTTTTATGTATGTTGGAAATTTTGGTCTTAACTGCTTTTGAAAATTCTGGATCTATTGTTAAATGGTTATGTTATTTGTTTAAAATGTTATTATATTGTTATATTGCTCATGTGTTATAAAATGTATGTTAATGTATGTTTAAATTTTCAGAAAGTACAGATAGTAATTTGGGTTATTTTGTACACGCGCCGCGGTTCAGACGCGCACGTGTTTTGCGGTCAAGAAGTCCTTGACACGCGTTTCTATCTCTTATACTAACATTTAATGAATTAACTTTCTTCTTATCGTTCGTGTTTTATGAGTTGCGTTTTGTACTTTAGTTGGGAATGGTTTCCGCAAGTTGCGAAGTTTTAAGCTGCATTTGAATTTGAAATTGTATTGTATTAAAATTGAATGTTAATGTGATTTTCTTGCAGGGAAGTATACCTTTTGTTATGTATTGATTCTGCTATTTTTCTTTTAGTTAATACAGATGAAGAGATTGATGACGTCATTTTGTAAATTTTTGATATTTTTTGATTGTTGCATAAGCACAGCGATATGCCGCTGTACGTATGTGCCCCAATTATTGTTCAAGTGGAGTTAAGTCTGAAGAAGTTTGGGAGTTAGTTCATTGGCTAATGGGGATGTAGGTATTACGTAGTAGCAGAGTTAGTTTAGTATGAAGTAAATGTAATTTTAGATGAAGTCGGAATTTGGATGAGGAAAGTTTTTGCGCATTGGGTTTTTTTGGACTTGATGCGAATTCTAGTATATTAAAAGTTATGGAGAAATTTTTGGGTAAAGTTATAGTTGCATTGTAATATTGAGGAAAATTTCGGAAGGTTAGTGTTTTGAGAAATTTTAGCACTCCCAGTGGAGTGGGTTGTTTTGAGAGAAGAAGTAATTAGTTTTGAAAGTTTTACGAGTTTTTGGAAGTTTTACGGAGGCTATTTGTAAGATAGAAGAATGGTTGGATTGGATATGTGATTATTTGAGGCAAACTGAGTTTTTTTTTGGTTGTGATGGGTTAAAGTTAATATTTTAAAAGTTATGTTTCGGCGTTAAATTTCACCCATCACTGTGTTTTTTTACGGCTCTAAATTTATAACAAGAAAAAGTTCTTGGCATGCATTTAGCCCAGCCCTTTTTCTCTGCGGAGTTCGAGGGGGGGTTGTGAGGGAGTGACCTTTAGTCATAAAGGCACTCTAGTGTTTCTGAGATCGTGACGTCAATAATTTAACATTTTGTAGGCGTAAAAGTGACATCTATCCTCTCTTTTACTTTAACTTTCTAGAGTGTGTGTGCTCTTTCGAATTCCGCAGTTAGCTCGCGGTTATTAGTATTATGTTAATGAGAAGTATCTCAGTTTGTCGCGTATAAAAGCTTGGGTGTGAGTTTGTGGTGTGTGTTCTGGCCTTAGCCAGCGTCTGTCAGCAGCCAGCGTCTGTGTGTTCCTGGCAGCAGCCAGCAGCCTCTGTGTGTATTCCGCCATTAGACAACGAAGTTGATGATTGTTTAGTAAGGTGCTGACGATTAGAAAATAGCTACGGCCTCCAGTAAAGCGAAAAGGAGTTCAGATAGTGGATTAAAGATTCTGCCTTGGTAAGAAAGTTTAGTTTTGATTATTTGAGAAATAAAGAAATATCCACAGCCACGGGCTGTGAAATTAAGATTTGTTTAGTAGATCAGCCAGGAAATAGTGTCAGGTGTTAGACGGTGCCCCGACTGAGCTAGACCAACGCCTGTGAGTATGATTTAGCTTTTCATAGTGTTCTCGGTGAGTGGAATTATAGACTGGCTCCACTTTCCTTTAGCCCTTATCATTTTAATAAACTGTGTTGTTTTAACCTAAGTTAATGAGTATGTCTGCATATAACGTGACAAATGACACCCAGCATGAATATACCGTCACAAGTGTTATATATTATTTTATTCGTTGTACAATCAGTTATCTGAACAAGCCTGCGACATAAGTGCAATATATTTGAAGATATTTTGATTTTAATCATGAAAAAATAATTTGTCAAGGCTCTTCACTCATAGGAGGCATGACACTCTGCAATTTATGTAGATATACAGGCAAAAGTAAAGAAATATACTAACAAACAGGGGCCTCGCTAAGAGGGGGGGAAGGGGGAGCCTACCCCCTTCCCCCCAAATGTTTGCACATGCTGTTACAGTTGGTAAATTTACAAACTGAATTGTCAAATTAGTTCAAAACTCTAATTAAAAACTATAATACACTTTCTGCTTCTGATAAATTGGACGAAATTCATCAATATAATTAGAAATATTTTTAAGCTTTTTACAAATAAAAGATATATTACTTTTTCTAATTGTGAAAATTAGAAAAAGCTATTATATAACTGTATATAAAACTGTGTAATAAAACTAGTTGGCAAACGCCAAGAAGTATTTATGTTTGCTTTTCACTGAGTTGGCAAATACTGAATTTTGACTTGGCAATTTCAGGCTTTCTCCCCCACCAATAAAAAGTCTTAGGGAGGGCCCTGCAAATAAAATCAATTTTAGAAATGCAGAATACCATTATTTACCTTTATTTTTTTTATATACCTTAAGTTTAAACAAATAAAGTAATTTTAAAAAAGGCATTTTGAAATAATTTTAAACCTAGAATACCTATAAGCTGTAAGGTTTAAAGAAATAAAATAAGTTTTAAAATATATAGAATACCTTTAAGCTACAATATTTGAACAAATAAAATAAATTTACCCCCCCCCCCCCCAAAAAAAAAAAAAAATAAATAAATAAATAAAAAAAACTAAGAATACCTTTAAGCCACAAAGTTTAAAGAAATAAAATAAAAACCAGGATATTTTAAAGTTACAAGTATAAAACAAATAAAACAATTTTAAGAAACTCGAAATATCTATCTTTATGAAGTTTTTATCTTTACAAAGCTACAAAGATTATAAGTCTCAAAATACCTTCAACCTTTAACTGATGTTACAGGTCTTACAGACCGTTGCATTTTTAAATTTTTATAGTTTAACATGTCATTTTCTGTTTAATTATAAACACTACCGAAATTTTGTTTCTTTTGGAACTTTATACTATCACCAGTGCCATTTGAATAGGTACATTTTAATTATAACAGCCCTTTACAAAAAGCTAAGTACAAAAACAGTTTCCTTTAGCTTAATCTCCCCTTTTATTCATCTTTCGATGGAACGGTGTAGCAGACCGGTTTACGGTAGTTAAGTGCCGATTTCTGTTACATCAATTAAAGGTTAATTTTAAATAACATTTTTTGTATCGCTCCTTTATATTTGCAGAATAAATTTACGTTCTTTTACAAATATGAAAATTAACCTTCTATTATATACCAAGTATAATAAACAGATTTCAAAAACATTTAATTAAGGAAGCTTACACTAAGGTCAACCCTCCAACATATTGACTAGGTCAAGCCTCTCTCCCTAAGCTATATTCTAAAGAAAAAACCATAGTTATTTCACACCTATAATATACCTGTGCAAAATTCATGCCTGTAGTTAAAGCTCAATATTTCTGTATTAAGTAAAACCTACTCACTTAAATTTCCATGACATTTTAACTGGGAAACTCTTGCAAAATATTTCTAAAAAACTCAACTTTTATGTTAAAAAGTCTTCACAGCTGATTGTGTTTCACCTGTTTCAATTTTCTGCTTGAAATGAAGCTTGTTGTTTGATCATTTCCCTAGCTTTGGTTATCATCTTGCGAGAAAAGTCTGAAAAATATTTAAATATGAAAATGTTTGGATGGATCAAGCCTCCGCCGTGGTCAACTATCCCTAGTCTCCAATAATTTTTTTACTTTTTGAGGTGTATCGATTACTGGAGTGTGGGTGTTTTGATATTTTTCTGTTATTTACAATTAAATTTTGATTTAGGAGAGATGGCATTATGAGAATGGTTAAAAATTGTTGAGCGATGAATAAAATGTTGAAAAAATTGTAATATAAATAGTATTCTTTAGCATTAATTTTAAAGAAATTCATTAACCCATTTTCGGCCAAAGGTTCGTATACGAAACATTTCAATAAATATTTTTTTTTTAACACTCTGACACATTTTTTTCAAGAATTTTATTTTTCTTCTATTTTTTAAGGTTTTTGAAGACATCTATAAAATATTAGTAATTCAATTGGAGTAAACACTTTCTCTTAAAAAATTTTCAAAATACGCTAGAGTTTTAATTTGAAACGCCTTTGACAAATTCGACTTTTTAAAAATATATTATTATTCCAATTGAAATGAATTATATGTTTTTAAAATAGATTAAAGTTGCAAATTCTGTATATGAAATAAGAATAAAACAAAAGTCATAAAAATATTATTCATATTCATATTATTCATTATAAGAAATAATATTTTATATTATTATATAATATATTATTTCTTACATAAAATATTATTTTTCATGCACGAATCTTTTTTTGTGTCTTAATGTATGTAATTTAAGCATATTTCAATAAAAATAATGCTACATTTTATAAAATTTCTGTGCTTGGCCTAAAATGGGTTAAGGGTATCGATTAGTGGCACATCTACTTCCTATATATATTATCCGTTTACTTTAATTATTTCAATAGATGATTTAAAACATAAAATATTAGAATTACAGTTATAAAATTGAAAGAATGGGAGAAAGTTAGGAGGATTAATAGAAAAAGAATAAAAAAGAAAAGAGCAGGCAAGTGAAGTTGTATAATTTGCATTTAATAGTTAAGTTGCTTTATGTATTAATTGTAGTAATTAATATTGCAAATATGAAAATAACACAGATTTACTGATGTTTTATAAATACTATGAAAACTATTTCAAAATAAAATTGCAAAACTGATGTTTGAAGCAACGGATCTGCAAATAAAATTGTTTTAATATTATGCTATAAATTTAATAATTTAATGTTAATTTTTATGTACATAATAGATGAATAATCAAACATTCAAGAAGCAAATAGATTTTGTGTAGGTTTAAAAAATTGTTGTTTTTCAATTGGGATTTGTTTCTAGCTCCATCCCCTTTTAGCCCCTTCTTTCTCTATGACCATAAATAATATTGTCTACTTTCCGATTGGTTTGATTGTTTGCTAGAGTAAAAAATATCAAAAGCAAAGGTGTAAATAATTATGATTTGATTACAATATTTAAAAAAAATATTGATCAGATAAAATTAATTAAAACGTTGAAAGCAGCTTTTTATTAAACCATAAGGGAGAGTGGTGTGGTGTGGGACAGAAAGTAAGAAAATCAACTTTGTTTGACACAAAAACTAAAATTTTACTTTATAGAGGGCATGGTGAACGACTTTTTAATCTCCCTGAACAATATAGAAACATAACATATAAAAGCTATTTTATAATTAAAGAAATGTAAATTTCAAAATGTGTTCCATACCTCTCCACTTACACGGAGGTATGGGACAGCTATAAAACAAACCTATAAAGCACAAATAGGCTACTATCGCTAGATATACAATCAAACAAACATTGTAGGATGATAATGTATGTGCCACATAATAAAATTCTTGTATCTTTATGATTAAATGACAATCATGAATAAAAATTTAAGATCTTTAGTCATAGAGGACATTAAAAAAATCATCACTTCAATTTATTTACATTTTGAAGTGAATTAATTTATAATCAATGTTATAATATATTATCCTCTAAAAATGTTTGCATGGTAGCAAATAAGATTCATCTTATGGAAAAAAAAAGAATTGGACATGTCGAATTCATATGTCGACATACACACGTTCTTCCTTTCACTATCATGTCCCATTCCTCCCCACTTCTTTGTTTTGTGTTAAACTTCTTGTATAACCTAAAATATGTCTTTTAAGCTTATTTTAAATTATGGATAACGTACAGTATATTGTTCCATAAATAAGGAAACTATTACATCTATGCATATACAAGTCATTTATATACGAAAAGCATATAAGTTATACTAGGCGAATTTATTTTTGATTCTTGAAATAATCTTTTCCGTTATACGACTGCAAGTTTATACTGATCATTTTTTTTCAATTGAAGACTGGGTTATGATTGCTTGGGATATCATGTTACGTTTGATTGATGAAATATTTAGTATATACATAAAGAGAAAAATCTACTGTCTCATTCCTCCTACTGTCCCATTCCTCCCACTATCCCACTTTTTCCATTCACCCCTACAGTATTGAATTTTTTAAAGTATAATTTAAAAATAATTACTTTCAGATTTTTCCAAATAAGTGAGAAGACTATGAACTTACTAAATTATTTTTAGCAATGTCTACATTGGATGTTCATTACTGGAAATTAGTTAAATAAGCATTTCAGTAATGGATACTGGTTTTAAAACTTTAGATTATAACAGCTTATATATTTGAAATAATCAATATTTTATCAATAAAATATTAAGAAAATGACAACTTACTTCATATCTCGTTTCCTTGTAAATAGTGCAGGATGATGTTGGTGTCGATCACATGTTTAATGTTTTCTTTCTCAATTGCCCATGTCGCCTATGGGCGCGTTCAGCGCAACTTACCTAAGTAACCAATGTTACCGACCGATTGTAGGGCAGTACGAAAGCGAATTGTGGCACCAATGAAAACTATCCTGTTGAATTGTAGCTGACGTCACACTTCGCACTGATTTTCATTTCGTACTTGTCTACAATCGGTAAGTTTACGGTTAAGTGACCGGTAAGTTGTGCTGAACACGCCCTATGTCGACATTTACCACTGAGCATGCGCTTTGAGTACTACATTATACGTCATGCTTCAAGTGGAAAGTTCCATCAACCTCTGTGAAAATATCCTCTGGTTTTGTGTGTTTTTTAAAACATTAGAATAACTTTCTCAAGAATTTGAGGAACGTTACACACATACATGATTGCAAACTTACACAAATGTTTTACAGTGGGCAGAAGAAAAAAAGAATTTCAACAAAAGTTCACAAAAACGCGGATTCTGTGAAAGAGCTGTGGAAAAAATCACCCAATTTCTGTCAAAGAGCCATAAATAAAATGCGAATTTTCTCAAAAATACCGCGGATAAAACGCGAATGTTGTCAAAAAGCTGTGAAAAAATGCGAATTTCATTTAACTATCGCGTCAAAAGCGCGAAGATCATTGATTGATCGCTGTGAAAAGGGGAATTTGGTCTAATGATTGCGAAAAAAATGCAAATTTTGTCAAAATGTAGCAGAAAAAAACGCAAATTTCGTCAAATGGCTACAGAAAAACACGAATTTAGCCAAAAGGCCACGGAAAAAAATCCCGTAAATTTCGACAAAAGAATGCGGAAAAAATGATAATTTTGTCAAAAATCCATGAAAAAAGAGCAAATTTCCGCATAGGATCTTGAAAAAATCGCGAATTTTGTCTAAGGGCAACAGAAAAACCCGAATTTCGTTAAAGGCTCACAGGAAAAAGAGAATTTCGTTAAATGGCTGCGAAAATAACGCTAATTTCGACAAAGGATCCCGAAAAAAACGTGTATTCCATTAAAGGACCGTGAAATACGCGAATTTTGTCAGACTGCCGGTTTAAAAAGATGCTATTCAGCTATGATTCAGTCATTTGAAAATAGATTTTGTGGATATTTGTAAATTTGATTCCAGAACTGAGGATTGTATTGGATTAATGAGAATGCAAAATTCGTTGCAAGCCAGAAAATACAATTTTATATAAAAAAAATATATTAGTTCCATTTTCCTTTCACTGCGATCTTTTCGGCGGGGAAGAATGGAACTGTAACCTCTTAACCTCCATCTCAATCGCCTTCTTTGGATATTATATGCTGGAGCATCACTATGCACCAATATATGAGAGTGATGAAAGTGGCTGTATGCCAGAAAAAAATTACAAAATTATGTAAAGAAAAAGAAAAAAATCAGTAATTTTTTTTAAATTTCATTTCTGATTATTTCGGAAGCGGGAGCACGAGCAATAACCCAATCAGCCCCTCCGCGCTTTTTTTTTTGGAATCAATTTGAACTGATATGGGATTAACGAGAATGGATAATACACTGTATGGCAGAAAACTAAATTACATATTTACCTCAAAAAGAAAAAGAAAAAAAAGCCGCTTTTTCATTGCATTTTCGATTACTTTGCGAGGGGCTGTAGCTGTAACACTAGTAGACCCATTTTAGCTATTTTGTTATACTGTGCACTAATAAGTGTGATGGCTGATGATGTGGTTTTTTTTTTGTTTTATTTAACGGCACCGCTTCTTTTTGTCACGTGACGAGCGAGCGAGAGAGAGTGAGGAGAGGAGGGGGTACGGAGAGAGAAGGGTGTGTGTCGTAAGTAAGGAGAGGACCTACAAATGTTTTGGTGCAGGTAAAAAGAAGTAAAATATTATCCGGTAATATGTATAGATGAGTGCTAAGGGCACGGGTGTTAAATGTTAAGGGAAAGAAGATTTGTGTTTGAAGATTTGTAATTGAAAGAAATATGAAATCCGGATATATACATATATATATTTAATTGTGTGTGTGTTCCAACTTCTGTTTTGTAACGTCCTTGTGTGCTACATGTTCAAATTAAACTTTTGTTTTTCGTCGAAACCTCTTGGACTATTTATTTATTTGGATATACATTTTACACGGGTTTTCCGCAGAGTAGTGTGAAGAAACAGCAATAGCGTGTATGACACGCTCTCTTTCGTCAAGAACAAGAGAAGTAAGTGGAATCATTTTTTATAGTCCTGGAATCGAGTTAAAATAAAGGATAATTTAGGATCTTTTAATAAAGGAGATAATAAAGTTGAAAAATAATACTTTTGTGCATTAACTGTAAAATCTTGATTATTAGATTAGTGACTATTAAAGTTAGAATGATTTTAAAGAGATAATCGTATTAGAATTGAAAGAAAATATTGTTCTACATATAGTGTACAATTATAGTGATTATAGTATTTAGTGATTATAATTATAGATAAAAATAGTAACATTTGAGTAAAAGAAGATGTTTACTGTTAAAGGGTTAAAGAAAGAGGATCTTATTATTGTGGCCACAGAATTAGGCTTAAAAGTTGAGCCAGATCACAGAATTGTCGACTTAAAGGCATTAATCGAAGGGAGTGAACAATATGGTAAAGATTTTGACTTTGTAAAGGAATTTCTTGTAACGACGGTATCAGACCGCATTCAAAAAGAAAAACAGGAGGAAGAGGCCCTCAAAAATGAAAAAGAAAATATTAATTCTGAACAGAAAACAGCTTTAGAATTAGAAAAAACGAAACTAGAAGTAATGAAACACCAATTAGAAATAGCTAAACTGCAGGCGGAGAACAAAAATTCTGATAGTGGGGGGAATGACAAAATCCCAAAGCTAATTCGTTAGAAGCTGTAATTAAAAGCGTTAAAACTTTAACTATTGCGATTCCTACCAAACCTGAATCGTGGAATTTATATTTTTCTTCGTTCGAAAGGGCGCTTGAATTAAAGAATGTCGCGGAAGATTTGAAAGTTGAAATATTGTTTAATTTAGTAGGGGAAAAAGCTGCGCATTTATTAGTATATGCAAATGCAGATGATATGAAGAATTATCAAAAGGTTAAAGCTTTAATTTTAAAAGAATTTCAACCCACTCCTGAAGCTTGTCTTCAAAATTTTCTTTCGGCAAAAAGGGCGAAAAATGAAAACCATATGCAATTCGCATCTAGGTTAAGGGCGAATTGGGATTTCTATTGCGATCTTAGAAAGGTAAATGATTTTGAAACACTTAATGAATTAATAGTTAGTGATAGATTAATGGACGCGTTAGACGCAGAAGCGCGAAGCTATGTCAAAATAAAACAATTAGATAATTGGTTGAAAGCGCGGGAGATTGCGGAATTATGCGATAATTGGTTTACTTTGAAAGATAGAAAATTTTCTGAGTTATATGATAAATCGACAAATTGTCGCGGTTCTGATGATTCTTTATCTGGCAAATATATACCACCGCATGTAAGAAATAATTTTAATTTGCGTAATGATAGGAAAAAGTCTGTTTGTAAATTCTGCCGTCAAATCGTTCATTTACGTTTTTGTCCTAATAACAGAGAAAAGGAGAAATTGGTAAATCCTCATTATCAAATGAAAATAGATTCTACCGGAAAGAATAAAGACGAAAGATTGATTGCGTAAGTGACAGCTTTATGTTTTGAAAATGACGCAATATGTATTCAACCATTGCAATACGATGAAATTTGGGTGGGGAAACAAAAACCAAAAACATTAATTGACAGCGCCGCCGAGATTCCTGTTATTAATTCGAACGAAATACCAGAATCATTTAAAAATAATGAAAATTCAAAATTCAATTGATTTCAGCTTTTGGTGAGCAAATTACGGCTGATCTTTTAACATTACCGGTATCATTAAAAATCAGTGAGCCCAATTGTTTATTTAACAGTGTGGATGTATTATTTGCAGTGACAGATAAATTATGTGGATCATGTATTATTACTCCAAAGGTTTATGAATTATTACAATCGGTGCAAATTGGAGAAGGGAAAAGATTAGTCGACAGTGTGGCACCAACGAACGGGATGGAATCGGAAAGGGGGGATGAAAATAAATCGGGGGAAAAGAAAATAGAACAAAATACGAGTGATAAAGATTTATATTTGCGGGTTGAAAATGAAGCGTTTGAAGGGAATTTGATTATTAATTGTATTGGAACGAAAAATGATTGTGAGGATTTAAATTCGAATCAGTATTCGGAAACGACCATTTACAGGGAGCAACAAAAGAATTGCGAATCTTTACAGGGGGCATTTAAAGATGCTAAACAAGGGAAAAATGGGTTTGTTATGGTGGATAATTTACTTTATGATAGGGAAAAGGTTTCTGGAGATCAAGTCATGCAATTAGTAGTGCCTAAAATTAGGAGAGAGGAAATTTTAAGGGTAGCAGATGAATAAATTTTTGCGAACCATCTCGGTATAAGGAAAACGAAAGAAAGAATTCGGTATTCATTTTTTTGGCCAGACGTGTCGCGGGGTGTAGAGGAATACTGTAAATCGTGCAAGGACTGTCAATTGCGAAGCCGGGAGAGGGCCAGTGATCAGATACCGATTCTTCCGATTGAGAGACCAGAGCTCCCATTTGACATAGTAAATATTGACATAATTGGAAAAATTGAACTTCCTTCAGCGCGTAGACATTATTTTGTACTTATTTTGGTGGACCAACACAGTAGGTGGCCCGAAGCGGTGCCGTTAAGAACAACTTCGGCTAAAGCTACTTGTGATGCGCTGTTAGAAATATTTATGCGAACAGGGATACCCCGCGTAATAGCAAGCGATCAGGGGGGGGGGAATTTTGTCTCAGGTTTAATGCAGGAGTTTCATGCTAGGCTAGGGGCGGCTCCTAGATTTGCAACACCGGAACATCCACAAAGTTCGGAATTGGTTGAACGGTGTAATCAGGTATTGAAACGCATGTTGCACCATATTATTCGGAGCGATCCTAAAAATTGGGATAAACACATCCCCTATTTATTATTTGCTTATAGAGAGATTCCTAATTGTACGACGGGGGTGTCGCCATTTAAGTTGTTGTATGGAAGGGAGGCCAGGGGGCCATTTGCAGTATTAAAATCCGCATGGTCGGGCGAAATTCCACTACCTATAAATCTCGGGAAAAGTGCCATCGAATACCTGCAGGATTTAAAAATTAACTTAGAAAAAGCGGCGGAACAAGCTTCACTAGTAGCGGAGGTCAAACAGGGTGCGTATGCGAAGTATGCGAATCGAAGGGCAATTTATAAGGAATTTAGACCGGGGGAGCAGGTATATTTATTAATCCCAGACTCTAGTAATAAACTTTACGTTAGATGGACAGGGCCAGCCGAAATAGTGGCGCGGTGTAATCCCGATTCTTACAAAGTCAGGTTAGCGAACGGAAACATTAAACATGTTCACGTGAATAAGATCCGGAAATTTACTCCTAGGGTACAAGCAGTGGGGGTAATTTTTAAGAATGAAGAAGAATTAGGGGAAGTCCATCCCCCCCCCCCTAGTACAAAGGATAACCCCAACTATTTCAACATCGGAGAAGTAAATTTAAATCATTTAGAAAACGTAGAAAGAGAAAAGATGTTAGATTTATTGTTTAGATATAAAGAATTATTTTCAAAGAAAATACAAATGGCAAAAGTCGGTGAACACAAAATAAGATTGAATGATAATGAGAAGAAGAAACCTTATGTTTATCGAATTCCAGAGGCCCTAAAACCGCAAGTAGACAAACAAATTCACGAATTACTAGAATTAGGTTTGATTGAGGAAAGTGATGAAGAAGCACCGCATCCGGTAGTGTGCGTGATGAAAAAAGTTGGAACTCTGCGTCTTCGCGTAGATTTTCGGGCATTGAACGCAATCACCAAGGTCGATGATTTTCCTATGGAAAATTTTACTGATCTATTATTTAATATTGGCAGGGCGAATGTTATTTCAACCTTAGACTTACCCAAAGGCTATTGGGATATGCCATTAGAAGAAGAGAGTCAAAAGTTAGCCTGTTTTAAGACACACAGAGCTCAATATCGCTTCAAGGTCATGGCTTTTGGGCTCAGGAATGCTGCTGCGACGTTTCAACGAGAAATCAACAGAGCGCTTTCCGAATACCAGGACTTTGCAAGAGCTTATATTGACAATATAGCAGTGTTTTCCGAAACATTCGCGGAACACATGGTGCATTTAGAGAAGGTATTTTCCAAACTATCACAGTTACAATTTTCAGTTAATTTGAAAAAATGTGAATTTGCAAAACCCTAAATAAACTATTTAGGGCATATCATCGGGTCCGGCAGCCATCGGACCGATCCGGAAAAGGTGGAGGCCATTCGTAAGTTAGCTGTGCCTCAAACCAAGAAGCAACTAAAAAGTGTCCTAGGATTGTGCAACTACTACAGAGACTACATACCAAAATATGCTGAAACAGCATATCCCCTCACTGAACTGACAAAAAAGGACAGCTCAGAGAATTTGAGGTGGTCAGTAGAGCATAACCAGGCGTTCAACGAGTTAAAAAGAGGTCTCATTGAAGCGCCCAGTTTGCATACTCCCGTTATTGGGTTACCTTTCATCATAGAATGTGATGCATCTGCAATCGGCATCGGTGCTTGTTTATCGTAGAGAAAAGATGGAGTAGTGTATCCGGTAAGCTACGTCAGTCAAAAACTCACCAAATCTCAGCAGGCATGGCCGACAATTGAAAGGGAGGCCTATGCAGTGATCTGGAGTTTGAAGAAGTTCGAGACTTGGATTTTCGGATCACCTGTGGAACTTATTACGGACCATAACCCATTAACTTTTATCACCAAAAATGTCCCTCAATCTTCAAAGCTGCAGCGATGGGCATTAGCGTTACAAAAGTATGACATTACGATTTCGCACCGCCCGGGTGCTAAATGATGCATTATCTCGCTTGGACACTGTATAGCATATTCATGAACTTTTGAAGCACCCAGTGATTGACCATTCCTTGGACATTGGTGAACTATATGTATTTTTTTTCAGCAGCTACTAGTGTTCTATTTAATGTTTATTAAGTATTTGTGTATTGCCTTTTGTTAATTGTATTTCATATTGTGTATATGAAGTATTAATTTAATTCTACTTTATATTAGCAGATAGGAAGAACCCCGGAAGATGTGTCTTCTCCGGATACGTTTATATTTGTTGTATTATTATATATATGTATTGTAATTTGGGTAACCATTTTAAATAGTGTAACATCATCAGTCGAATTTCAGATTAAAAATAAGTGTGTACCGTATTTTCAATCTTGCGTGGGGATTGTGATGACTGATGATGTGGATTTTTTTTGTTTTATTTAACGGCGCCGCTTCTTTTCGTCACGTGACGAGCGAGAGAGAGAGAGTGAGGAGAGGAGGGGGTACGAAGAGAGAGAAGGGTATGTGTCGTAGGTAAGGAGAGGACCTACAAATATTTTGGTGCAGGTAAAAAGAAGTAAAATATTATCCTATCAAAAACATGAATGTGAAAGAATGCCAAGTTCGTTAAAGGTTTCGCTAATAAAAGAAGTGAGATCTAACTGCAAACCAAGTTCTTTCGAAGCCCCTTAAATCATAGCTCCTGTCATGCATAATATTCTTCAGTTGCTTAAAATGATTTGGTATGTTACTTGTTATTCAATAGAGTGACTTGGCAAGTTTTCTCTTATTCAAATCTCTCTATTTAATTGATCAGAACTTAAAGTTGATCACTTAATTTATCAATACCTTAACATCAATGTACTTATTCGAACACTCGATTGACAATCAGATTCTAGATTAAATTGTACTCTGATTCAAACATTAAAGTTGGTGGCTGAAAACTTGCCAAGTCGCTCTATTGAATAACAAGTAACATACCAAATCATTTTAAGCAATTGAAGAATATTATGCATGACAGGAGCTATGATTTAAGGGGCTTCGAAAGAACTTGGTTTGCAGTTAGATCTCACTTCTTTTATTAGCGAAACCTTTAACGAACTTGGCATTCTTTCACATTCATGTTTTTGATTGGATATTATTATTTTTTGTCAGATCACTTCTTTTATTAGCTAAACCTGTAACGAACTTGGCATTTTTTCACATTCATGTTTTTGATAGGATATCATTATTTTTTGTCAAATAAGTAGGTATTTGTTTCCTTTTTGAAATAAATAGGCTTAACATTAAATTAGTTTTATTTAATATTAATTAATCTTACAGCTTTTTCCTGCGTTTATTCACTGTTTTTTTTTCAGTCAAATTTAAAAATTTTAACATTAGGACTGCTTATGTTCCTTTAAATTCCACTAATAAGGATGTTTCTTTTATGTGATTGTGTACTACTTGATTATCTCGTCGACCAAAAAAGTTTGTCGCCAACTTGGTGATATATTGCCAAATTGACGACAAAAATACCCGCCAAAAGAGATGCTAACTTGGCGCTATTTCTGGTATTTCGCCAAATTCCCATAGACTCCCATTGTAATCTGGCAATTTTTCCAATACTTTTGTTAGAGCAAGGACTGTCGCCATCATTTTGACATCTTTTTTTAAAAAATCAGTTCGCTAACTTCCCAATATTGCTTAAATATTGCTATTTAGAAAGTTTTTAGAACGCTTTTCGCGCATTTTTACCCCTTTTAAATTTTGTATTTGTTAACAAATGTTCTTATAGATCATTTATATCTTATAAGCAATAAACATGCCAAATTTGATGTTTCTAGGCCCTTAACATACAGACATCGCATTTTTAGAATTATTTTTACTCTTTTAACCCCTTTGGATTAGTGGCATCGACATAAGATACAGCCTATATTGGAGCAAGGACTGTCACCATCATTTTGATATCATTACTTTTAAGATCGGTTTGTTGTTTGCTGAGATTGCTTAAAAATCCCAATTTAGAACGCTTTTCGTGCATTTTCACCCTTTTTGAATTCCGTATTTTTTAGCAAATGCCCTTAGAGATAATTTATATCTTATAAATAATTAACATGCCAAATTTTATATTTCTAGGTCCTTCAGTGATACAAAAGTGGCATTTTTAGAATGTTTTTTGCTTCTTCACCCTCTTATGGTTAATGGTATACACTGAGAAAAAAAATATAGTTCCAGCATCTATATTTTAATTGTGGCTCTTGAAAAAATAGTTCCATGTCATCTTTATAAATTCTAGTTCCCTATGCCAGAGAGTTCTGGAGTTCCCTATTAGAATTCAAGAGCGTTTTCTTGTATTCTCGTTATCAAATCTATTTAAAAATCTCTGCAAATAGATGCGAACACAAGAGGTTTAAATTAGTAACTAGAATTCTAGTATATGAAACCATTCCCAAAATCAAGCGATAATTTCTCGTTACTGAAACGATTCAATATCGTTTCGTCACCTAAAAAACTCTAGACTAGAAATGTCAGATCATTGCATTATTCAACATAGTTGTTTAATCTATTCGCATAGTTCGGTCATCTGTAGTTCTAGTTTGAGTGTTCAGAAAGTGACTGACTATTCATTCTAGGTGAAGGAGGTATATTTTTTTTCTCAGTGTACACATAAAATATGGCCTATATTTGAACCGGGGTGAATACCATCATTTTGGTACCATTAATTTTGAAATCGGTTCATAGTTTCAGAGATTAGCCCCGATACTCGCTAAAAGTGCCGCCAACTTGGCACTATTTCTGATATTTTGCGAAAGTCCCATAAACTCTAAAATGCCAAACTTTATAATTCCAGTCCCTTAACATACAGACATCGCATTTTTAAAGCTTTTTTTCTCTTTTACCCCCTTTGGGTTGGTGGCATCGACATAAGATATAGCCTATATTGGAGCAAGGACTGTCACCATCATTTTGATAGCATTACTTTTAAAATCGGTTTGTTGTTTGCTGAGATTGCTTAAAAATCCCAATTTAGAACGCTTTTCGTGCATTTTCACCCTTTTTGAATTCCGTATTTTTTAGCAAATGACCTTTGAGATAATTTGTATCTTATAAATAATTAACATGCCAAATTTTATATTTCTAGGTCCTTCAGTAATACAAAAGTGGCATTTTTAGAATGTTTTTTGCTTCTTCACCCTCTTATGGTTAATGGTATACACATAAAATATAGCCTATATTTGAACCGGGGTGAATACCATCATTTTGGTACCATTGATTTTGAAATCGGTTCATAGTTTCAGAGATTAGTCCCAATACTCACTAAAAGTGACGCCAACTTGGCACTATTTCTGATATTTTGCGAAATTCCCAACTCTAAAATGCCAAACTTTATAATTTCAGTCCCTTAACATACAGACATCGCATTTTTAGAACTTTTTTTCTCTTTTACCCCCTTTGGATTGGCGGCATCGACATAAGATATAGCCTATGTTGGAGCAAGGACTGTCATCATCATTTTGATATCATAACTTTTAAGATCGGTTTGTTGTTTGCTGAGATTGTTTTAAAATCGCTATTTAGAACATTTTCAGAATGCTCTTCGCGGATTTCCACCCCTTTTAAATTTGGTATTTTTTAGCAAATGTCATTAGTGATCATTTATATCTTATAAATAATTAACATGCCAAATTTTGTGCTTCTAGGCCCTTCAATAAAACAAAAAACATTTTATAATGTTTTTTACTTCTGAACTCTCTTTTGGTTAGTGGCACAGACATAAGATATAGTCTATGTTTGAACCGGGGCGAATACCAACATTTTGGTACCATTACTTTTGAAATCGGTTTGGTAGTTTAAGCGATTAGCCCCGATACTCGCCAAAAGTGACGCCAACTTAGCACTATTTCTGGTATTTTCTGAAATTCTCATAAACTCCCATTATAATCCAATATTTATCTTCTAACCAACCATTAATGTTTAATTAATGGTGATTTCTGATTTTTTCCTATTTATAGATCCAATAACCTACCTCCACACCAAATTTCAACTTCCTAAGTCACGTGGAAGTAGTCAAACATTTCTATGAGTGAGTCAGTGAATCAGTGAGTCAGTGGTAAAAACAGTGATTTTCAGACGTTAATTTCTCGTGAACGGTAAAAGATTTTAAAAAAAATTTAAAGGATTCGGAAATTAGAAGATGGTCTTACATGACACGAAAAAAGTGGATAGGCCAAATAGAATTTAAGTTGTTAAGGGGTCAAAAGTGGCCCGAAATGGTTCGGGTAATATAACCCACGGCCGGTGTGTCTCGCCTTTTACTTTGTGAACTTGGCTGACACACTGCCGTGTGTCTAGATCCGGTAATATGTATAGATGAGTGCTAAGGGCACGGGTGTTAAATGTTAAGGGAAAGAAGATTTGTGTTTGAAGATTTGTAATTGAAAGAAATATGAAATCCGGATATATACATATATATATTTAATTGTGTGTGTGTTCCAACTTCTATTTTGTGACGTCTTTGTGCACTACGTGTTCAAATTAAACTTTTGTTTTTCGTCGAAACCTCTTGGACTATTTATTTATTTGGATATACATTTTACACGGGTTTTCCGCAAAGTAGTGTGAAGAAACAGCAATAGCGTGTATGACATAAGGAACTATAGAGATGAGTATTTCTAGTTCGTTGAAAGATAAGCGGGGGGGGGGGGGATGATTACAAATTTCTTTCAAACAGAAGAATTAACAAATCAGTACATTTTTTCATGTCATTTCGATAATTTCAAGGGAGTGGGTTGTAACACTACCAGTTTCCTTTGAGTATGCTGCAGTGTCAATGTGGACTAATATGGGACTAACGAGAATAGCTAATATCCTCTATATAGTAGAAAACTAAGTTACAAATTTATCACAAACAAAAAATAAGCACCTTTTCATTTCATTTTCGACTATTTGAGGAGAGAAATTGATAACCTCATTAGATTCTTAAACCTTTTTGGGCAATTGTGCACTGATATAGAACTTAAGAAAAGAGCATGGCGAGTCAGGCGAATGATAGGAGGAAGAAATTTTAGATTTCTCTCAAACAGAAAGAAAAAATATCAATGCTGCTTTTTCCCCAAATCATTTTCGACTATATCAATAAATATAAAAACTTTGTTAAATCACCATAAAAGAAAAATTATACAGGACGCGTTTCGAGCTGCAAAATTACCGCTCGTCTTCAGCTGGTCCAAACACGTGTCCCAACGGACAGAGTGGGACGCGTTTCGAGCTGCAATTTTGCACGAAACGCGTCCCACTCTGTCCGTTGGGACACGTGTTTGGACCAGCTGAAGACGAGCGGTAATTTTGCAGCTCGAAACGCGTCCTGTATAATTTTTCTTTTATGGTGATTTAACAAAGTTTTTATATTTATTGATATATATTTATCGCCAGTTTTTTCGGTGTTTCTCAATCATTTTCGACTATTTCACAAAGAAGGGGTGGGTTGTAAACCCATCAGTTTCCTTCCACTTCTTTGGCTATACTGTGGTGTCTATGTGGACTAATGTGGGTCTATGAAAATGAAAAATCCGCGGTAAAACAGAAAATTCAATTACAAATTTATCTCAAACAGAAAGAAAAATAATCAGCACCTTTCTCATTTCATTTCCGACAATTTTTGAAAAGGGGACTGTATCCCCATCAGCGTCCTTCCTCACGTTTGGTATACTACTTTGGTGTAACAGTTCGCGGATATAGGACTAACCAGAATGGTTTGCAAAAAACAAAGTTACAAATTTATCTCAAACAAAGAAAAGAAGAACTGCATTTTTTAATTTCATTTTCGACTATTTTGGAATAGAGCTATAATCCCATTAGCCCCCCCCCCCCTTCCATTTTTTTCGGTATAATGTGGTGCGACTGTGCACAAATACGGAAATTAAGAGAATAGAGCGGATAGTTTGTTGAATCATACGGGGAAAAAATTCAAATTTAACTCAAACAGGAAGAAATAAAGCATTAATTTTTTCAGCTCATTTTCGACTATTTCGGAAGGAGAGGGCCGTAATCCTATCAGTCCCTCCTCTTCTTGCCCCGCCAGTGGCCGAGAGGTACGGACCTCTCAACTGGTAGACGGCAGGTGCTGGGTTCAAACCCAATCACGGCTGTCGGCCTAACAGTTCGGAGTTTTCGTGGTTTTCTTCGAATCTTGCGTAAATACGGGTTAGGTTCCCTTAGAAAGACCCCCACGAAGGGCACTCCCCCCTGGTCCTATATCCCTAGCGTAGATAATCGGACGACAAAAAATAAACCATAAACCCTCCTCTTCTTTCGGCATACTGTGATATCAATGTGGACTTACATTGGACTAACGAGAATGGTTATTTTGCAGTATAATAGAAGGAAAAAAAAGAGATTTATCTAAAAAAGTAAGGATTTTAAAAAACAAGATTACAAACTTATCCCCCCCCCCAAAAAAAACAGTATTTTTTTATTTTATTTTCGACAATTTTTGGAAGGGGCTGCAACCTTACTAGCTTCTTTCATTTTTTTGGGTATAATGTGGTGTCACTGTGCAGTGCAGTAATATGAAACTAAAGAGATGAGAGTGGCTGATCTGTTGAATAATAGGGGGACATAAATTTATCTCAAACAAATGGAAAAAATCATCACTTTTTCCATTTCATTTTCGATTATTTTTGGAGGGAGCTGTAATCCTAATAACCCCCACCCACTTTTTGACATTTTGAACAGTTTTAAGTACAAATTCTGCATTATTTTCAATCGTTACAATTTTTCGTCTTTGCAAAGTGCTATATTATTTCTTAATAGTCCTTTCCTTATTTAAATAATTTTGTTAAAAAAATTAGAAATTTTGGTGCAACGAACTTAATCAATCATGATTTTATTCATTTTTACTGATTAAATGATTTTTATTTACTGCGAAAAATACGCAATTTTATTATCGTTTACAAAGATGAATCCGTATAATGGAAAAATATATTAAACAAAATAATGAAAAATGTTTTTTTGTTAAATTATCCGATAAGAAAATAATCTAAAGATAATATTTTATTTCTTTCGAATCCAAAAATATTTCTTTCCTTAGTTAAATTTTAAAAACAGTTTTTGACATATTTTGGCGGACAAAATGAAAATATATTTTATTTATTTAAATAATAATAATTCTATCTATAATTATTAACTCCATGATTTATTTATTTTTTCTTTCGAAAATATACATGTATCATTTTTTATTTGCAAAAGTGCGTCCGTAATGGAAATACATGTAAAATAAATTAATTAAAATAATAATTTTTAAAGATTGTTCTGTTTAAAAAAAAAAATGTGCAAATCTGCAGATTATAATTTATTTTTATGTTTAATTTCAAGCCAAAATATTGAATAGTTTTTTTTATATATAGTGTACCACAAATTGTAATTTGTGTAGCTTATTAGAGGATTCGCAACGAAAATTTCAACGAACTTGAGCTTCAAGACAGGCCCATAATCGTAGACACTTCTATTATACTGTTCATATTTAAAATATTAGAATAATTGAGAAAAAGGAATGAAAAAAAATATATTTCATACACATATAATATTTGATAAATGCAATTAAATTTCTTACAAATTAAATCTGGAATGTTTAAATAAGATTTTAACATTTATAAAACATAAAATTCAGTACAATAAATTAGGTATACAGCTTTCTGAAACGCATCAAAATATTACAATAAAAATTAGATTGGTTCAAAATATTAGAATATTTCATTTTACGCAACAATAATATCTTATGAATATGAAGTAAATGGTAGTTATTATTTTGTAGCATACCTTTAGCTTTCATAACAGCGTACAATCGATCTTGCATATTATGTACAAGGTGTTTAGAAACATTTCTATCAATATTGGCCCAAATAGACTTCATAGTGCCACTAACTTAGTTTTACTTGAAGGAGGATTTTCTTTGTGTTTTTTCTTCACCGTACATCATAAGTTTTTGATGGGATTAAGGTCTGGTGAGTTTGGTGGCCAAGAAAGTATCTTATGTTGCGTTGGCGGAACCAATTCTTAGTTGACACCGAGGTATGCAGTGATGCTAAATCTTGTTGAAAGATGAAATCATCTTCAAATAAATCTTCTGATGATAGAATTATGTAATTTTTGAAAAGTAAAAGAAAAGTAAAAGAAACAATCGTTATGATGACTCACCAGCATCCGTTTCAATGGTGTTACTCCTCTCGCAAAACAATATACTTTTTTGGATTTTAGGAGGGGGTAAGTGTATTATCCATACAGCGGTCTCGCGCCCTGGCTGACGGCATACCTTGATGGGACTCCCCGATACTGGATTTTTCAGCACACATCTACGGAATATTCATACAGCTCATATTCAAAATATTAGAATAATTGAGAAAAAGTAATAAGAAAAAATTATTTGTCATTTATTTATTTTTTATACTAAGTAAATGCAATTAAATTTCTTATAAATTAAATCTGGAATGTTTAGATAAGATTTTAACATTTATAAAATATAAAATACAGCACAATAAATTTGGTATACAGCTTCCTTAAACACACCAGAATATTAGAATAAAATTTAGATTGGTTCAAAATATTAGAATATTTTATTTTACGCAACAATATTAACATATGAATATGAAGTAAATGGTAGTTAATATTTTGTAGTATCCCCTTTAGCTTTCATAACAGCGTACAATCGATCTTGCATACTATATACAAGGTGTTTACAAACATTTCTATCAATATTAGCCCAAATAGACTTTATACGTGCCACTAACTCAGTTTTACTTGAAAGAGGATTTTCTTGAAGTTTTTTTCTTCATTATACACCATAAGTTTTCGATGGGATTAAGATCTGGTGAATTTGGTGGCTAAGGAAGTACCTTAATGTTGCGTTGGCGGAACCAATTCTTAGTTGACACCGAGGTATGCGGGGACGCTAAATCTTGTTGAAAGATGAAATCATCTTCAAATAAATCTTCTGATGATGAAATCATGTAATATTCTAAAATTTCTTGATATATCAGAGAGTTAACCTTTTCGTAGATGATGCATAACTTTTTAGGTTCTTCTGCACTCATGCAACCCCAAACCATGACACTAGCAGCAAATTTTATGGAACGTTTTAGGCATTCTTCATCAAATACTTCTTGCTTCATTCTCCGAACTTTGATACCTTGATTACCGTATGAAACACAAAACACACTTTCATCACTAAATAATATATATTTTTTTCAATCTTCGCTCCATAAACGTCTTTATTTACACCAATTCAATCTTATACCATTTTGTTTTGCAGTCATGAGAGGTTTTGTTTTAAGACGAATAAGCAAAAGGAATATTGATTTTAAATAAAATCGTATGAATTTAATCAATGATGCCATCAGCTAGGAATTGGTGATAATTAAAGAAGAATTAATGTGAAATATTCTAACATTTTGAACCACTTGAATCTAATATTTTTAATTTTGAAAATATTTTTTTTTCAATTATTTTTTTTCAAAAATGATATTAATTTTAAGATGATAAATAAGTTTAATCAACAAGTTCTTAATTAAAATATCGTTTGCATTAAAAGACATTAAATTACCAAACAATATTTCCACTGTGTAAAAAAAAGTATTATTCTAATATTTTGAATATGAGCTGTATCTTACAAATTAGTCTATCATCGGGTCGGGGCAACCCGATTCGAGCAGGTCGCGTCAGGTTGAAGCCGTATTTTACGTCCTGGGTCGGGTTGAGACCTTTTTTCATTACAGGTGGGATTCGGGTTGACTTGATTTTTCAAAATAATATCCAAGGTACTTTATCAAGTGATAAATCTATATACAATAAGATTTCCACAATGGACATTCCCGAAAAGCGGAGATTAGCGAACACTTTTTCAACTTCTAACTTACAACTTAATTCCTAACTTTTCTTATACATTCATACGCTTATTTGTACCTCTGTATAGCCGCTATCTCCAAATCTGTAACATGTGTATGTATGCATAAAGTACCATAAATACGATGCATGTATATTTCTGTATAAAGGAAATGTTGGTAATATTTTCATATTCCGAGGCACGAAAACTATGGTTCCTAAAAAAGAATAATCTATACTAACATTTCTTATATGCATTTTACATCTCCGTAAATAAATTGTTATTTTAATAAATAAATTATTTAATCTTTCATATTCAATTATACATTTATTTTCATTTGAAACATAGTTCTATTCAAACTTTTTTTTCAAAATCCCAAAAGCCCAAAGAATTTAAATTTGAAAATTAAGAAATATTCTAGGGTGAACTCGACCAGCAGAAAAAAAGTTAGTGTCATCTTGACCCGAAAAAGGGAAATCAAGGACAACCGCACCTTTGCAGGAATCTGTTCAATGAGGTGTCTGCTATTCAGTGGTTTTACTATATTCCAATAAAAGGCCCACATGGGCCGGAATTTCTAGGCCCAGGCCCGCCCGTCCCAGTCCGTTCTGGCACGACACAATTTCTACTACTTCGAAAAAACTCCGATTTTTATCATATAATTAAGATTCCTTTAAACAATACTGCATACATATTTATGGGATGATTTTACAGTATATTTTACAGAAAATACACATTAGCAACATTAATGATTACTTAGATTTTTAGACTTTCAACATTCAAATAAAGATTCGTTAAAACATTAATATGGTTTATAATAAAAGAAATTAAAGAAAGTTAAAATTACCATAAGTTTTAAAGCTGTATAATAAAAAGTAGATTTATGAAAATATTTCTATATCATTTTATCAGATATTTTCTCAAATCAAAAGGAGCTACTTTCAGATACATTTCTTAATTCATTTCTTTTCGGAAACGCATAAGATTAGCAGGTGTTTTTATTCAAAAACTATGTAATCGAATGGCGTTATCCATTTTTTGATACAAGCAATTTAAGAAAATACTGTCAATGTTAGCGTTTTGAATTGAATTTCCGGAAGGAGCGGCATGGGAAGAGATAAAAACCTGCACCCATATGACAAGAATTTTTTATATCTCAAAAAGTACATACAAGTATCTTATTTACCAAAAATGGAAAACGTTATTCGATTCCAAATCCCTTCAATAATTAGGCTTGTCAGTTTTATATATTTACAGTTAAAAATTAGTTAGAAAATATGTCAAACTTTCGCGTTGTCGAGACGTGAACTTAAGAACCACCAAGAAGTAAATCTTCAAAGGTAAGTATACGTAAGTTCTTTATTACTATTAATACATTTACAATTCATGTTGTCTGTAAATTACATCTTGAAAGCAATTAAGTTTAGTTCCAGCCCGTCTCGACGTCTTGTAGAAAAACAATGCAAACCTGACCTCGAGTTTGCTAAAAAAATATTAAGCCCGGGTCAGACACAAAGTAACTCCGATCTCGACAAGTTGCATTTCTGTATTGATGTTGTCAAACTAGTATCGGCTAGTGACGCAGATTTATACTTATTCTCGTTAAAGCCATATTCATTGAAAATATCTCATATTTTATCGTTTTTGCTGAAAGCTTTATAATGGGCCGGTAGACCGGCTAATTTTTTTTATCGGTCCCGTCCGGCCCATTGAAAAAATTAATATAATTCAGCAGGCCCGACCCGTTAGAAAATTCGGAACCATTCCGCCAGGCCGGGTACGGGTCTCGTTCCAGACCCGGCCCCATACAGATCTCTAATTCCAATATTAAAGAAAACAAATTTGTCCATTTTTCTGTATAATTTATAATTATGGTATTAGAGGTATAATTATCGATAATTTTTATAACTGCTTTAAAACTTTATTTTCTTTTTCATTTCTGGTTCGGCCAGGGTTAATGTTAAAAGTATTTTGGATTCGGATAAGGTTGCGACTCTCGAAAGTTATTTGGGCGGGTTCAGGATGGGTTGCGGGTCAAGGGAGTATTTTTGACAGGTTTGGGTTGGATTGCGGGTTAATTCCAAATGTAATTTTCAGGGTCAAGTATCCGGCCCGAACGACTCTAATTCGACCCCCCGCCATGGGGGAACCATGCCCACCCGCCGGGCAAGTTCTGGCGCAGCCCCTGCCCCACTATAGATTACGCTCATGATTCATTAGTAAATTTACAACGGCATAACAATTTTAATTAAAAAAGAAAAAGTGCAAAATACAATTTATAATCTTGAATGTTCATTAATGCATAGGGAAGATGGGGATACGATTGAACATTTTTTTAGAAAATCAATAAATTTCTTTACGTTTTAAGTACTACATTTTTATTGCGTTTTAAGTACTACATAATAAAAACAATGCATTTCTTCATCATATGAACCCGAAATTAAAAGTTTTCCAAGTAAATTAAATAAGTTGTGATGATTTTAAAAGTTGAAAGATTTCTATTCAAACCTGCCCCATGTAGGGGAACCTTTGAACAAATGAATAAAATCTAAAAATATTGAAGTTTTTATAAAAAACTACTTATATTTCAGAAATATAAAGTAATGTAAATAAAATTAAATAACTACATTATATTAAATTACTATTTTTTTATTATTTAACCAAAGTTATATCCATTAAATTTAATTGCAGAACTCATTGTTGAAAAAACACAGTATCCCTCCAGTATTGTTTGGTAGTGAAAACTTTTTTACAAAAATCTTCAAATACACCAATGTGATATTTGATGCTTCTGGAAAATTAAAATTTTTCAATCACTCTTTTTATGGAAAAAAAAAGCCCTCATATAAAATTCCGTTTTATTTGTTACGAAAGCCATAAATAGTGTTTGGAAAGAGTGAAGGATTAGATAAATCTGCTAAATCATGAATCATTATTGTGAATACTGGATTTGCAATTATCCAGTAAATGAATGCCAACATGAATTTAGATTTGAAACTTACCATCACTGATACATCCAGAGTTTGGACTCTACATGTGCAGTAAGGAGAATTGTTATCAGTATAAGTCAGTTCGTGTTCTTTGATATTCTTAATTAAGCTCTTTTCACATTAAAAAAAAAAGTCAGAAATAATAATATTTAGATAAATCAACAACTCTTTACTTCGTAGTTTAAAATGTTTTCTTTAAATGTTTCCAATCATTATTTATCACCAGTTTATTCGGTGTCTTTTCGCTGCCCCATCACATGGAGTTCAACAATTCAACGATTTTCTAAATTCGGTTGAAGAATTTTGGATAAAACAAAGCTTATAAACTAAAGCTAACATCTTTATTTAAGTATCGAACAATAAATTAAACTTTTAAGGATACAAAACTGTGGACAAAAATCTTACAACTTTATTTTCTTAAGTTTAGATTCAAGAAGGAGAAAAATACATACATTACATAGACAGTATTCTTCATACAAAATGGCGCAGCTTTGTATACTTATTGCATTGAAGTAGTAGTAATGTTTTGTCATATACATTTTTTAAAAACAATTTTTTTCACGGAAAATATTTAGTGTTCTAAGGTGTCTCCAGTTCAAACGTGCCCCTTTCTCCCCTACTTAACCAAAAAATTGTAAGTAATTTTCCTGTTGTGGAATGTAGTTTCAGGGGAGGCTTATTTAAACAGTAATCTTATAGATTTTCTCAAATAAATTCTACTAATACATTATTATAATTGGTTATGTTATAAGTATATAAAATATAAGTGATTGGAAATTAAAAAATGAATACATCTCGATTTGGTTAATCTGTTCGGTCACAGCAGGTAAAATTAAGTGGATAAATAAATAAGCTAGTATTTCATATCAGTCGATTAAAAATAGATAACAGCCATGTGAAAAATGAAAAAAAAATCGTATTTGGCGTATTAAAACAAAAAGATTAAAGATTAATATTTTCTTATTTTTTGGGGAGGAGGGAGGGATGTTTGAAGCTACTTGATAGAATAATATTGTCCCTAGTGCAACTACTTTCACATATCAGATAACATACACTGTCTCACATTAGTCCTCTGTATCATAGTCCAAAATTTAAAAACTAAAAAGTGTTACATTTCTGAAAAAAATGATGTCAATTCGAATCATTTAACTAAGATTTTATTTAATTTTGTATAAAAAAGTTTTGAAGGTCTGTCAGTTGTTGTTATTGATGTCGGCCGATTATCTACACTGTGGGATATAGGCCTTAAGGGATGGGATGACTTCCGTGGGGGTCTTTCTAAGGGAACCTAACCCGTATTTACTCAAGGAAATCCCAGGTTCGAAGAAAACCACGGAAAACTCCGAACGGTTAGGCTGACGGTCGCGATTGGGTTCGAACCCAGCACCCAACGTCTACCAGTTTGGAGATCAGAACCTTTCGGCCACTAGTAAGGCTCATGGTCTGTCAGAAAAGTTTTCTCATAAAAAGAATATAAAATTATGTAATGTATATTTTTGGTGTTATTTTCGGTTTAAATATCGAGCGTATTCATAATGGCCAGTGACAGGAAATGGACAGTAATAATGAGTTTAATTCAGAGAGTGGTTCCGGATCAATGAGCTGGCCCTTCCGGAAGATTTGCGATTTTGTGTTTTCAATGGTCAAAAAGTGCAATTTCCCTCTCCGGAGTCATAGAAATCCCTCCCGGAGAAAAGTGCCTAATTCAACGCTGGTAACGGATATAAATAAAATGATGTATGAATTATAAAATAATCGCAAAAAAATATTACTATAAAATTTCTTTGAAAATATTGAAATTTTTCGATTAGAATTTTTTTTTTCTTCGAAACGTGCCATATTGTTAAAAATGACAAAATGCGGTATTGAAAGCTACTTTCTGATTTTCGCTTTTTAAGAAGCTATTCCTTCACGCTAGTGCTGCCATCTGTTGCCAAATAAATGTGTCAGAAATTTTGTTTTAATATGCATTTTTTGGATTATCATCCTTATTTGCATTTTCATAATAAGGAAGAAAGAGTTACATAAACTGTTTTGAATTTTGTGGCAGAAGTCAAGGATTGCGTTACATGATACTTGACGTCTGCCGTCAATTTCTGTTTAATTTCTTTGAAAAAATAGTTAACTTTTAAACTCAAAAATATTTAAGGCTTACTATTTTTTTTATTATGGTATGTAATTTTGATAATCATATATATATATAAAAAAAAAAAAAAAAAAAAAAGAATCTTCTTCGAAGCCAATTTTTTCAGAATAATGCACAAACTATTAACACTGTTTATGGCGTAGTAAATTTTTATGTACATTTATTTCATTACAACATGAAAAGTCTTTAAATAAATTTCGAAGAGATAAAGAGTGGTATGTGGTGCTATCTATTGACAAAGTATTCCAAAATTTGTTTGCTTGCTTCTTAAAAGAGAAAATATAAATAATTTAAAGGCGAATCTGTTGAAGAGCGGTAATATATTTTATATACCATTTAATTTCAACCCTCAAATATCCCATTTGAACTAGGATTTTAGTATAAAATATTGTTTGTGTAAAGAAGTTGAAGTAAAGGCCTTTACTTATTTTCAAATAAATTTGCTCATAAATTCTGGTTACATTCCACCCATTTCAATAATTTTGCAACATAAATACTTTTCTTCTGAAAAGGCGATATGGTTTTTATAATATTCTTCTTTTGCCCAGGTATTTAAAATTTTATTTTACATGAATCAGAATTTCTTTCATATTAATCTGCTATGTTCCCAAAATGAAGCAAAAAAAAAAAAAAAAAAAAAAAAAAAAAAAGGGTTGTATTTAAATATAGTAGGTGCTATATAGGTGTATTCTATATTGACACTAATCAATGGATAAATCCCCACATCCTTTTGCTTCATTTTGGGAAAATGGATTTTGAGCTTATTCTACCGACGATCACTTTGAGAATTTTCAAGCTAAGTTTTTGAGACTTTTTCAAAAGTTGCTCTATACATTTAGCTAACACAATATGCAAATGAAATTTTGATAGCATTTACGTATGCGCAATGAAAAATTATTTACTAAACTTGCTCATTTTTCATAAAGTTTTTATTATTTTTCAATTCTGATTACAGGGTATTGTGTGCAATACTACTTGTCATATTTCTGGAAAAGAACATTATTTTATATTAAGAACGCTGCATATTATAAGAATAAAACTTGAAAAAAATTAAGACTGTTTAAAAAAAAAAAAATTAATTTCTCTACGAGTATACATGCTATCCGCTTAAAAATGAAGACAGGTTATTACAATAAGCTACTTAATCGTAATCTACATTTTGAACGCTTTTGCTACATTAGTTTTGACAGGGTTATTCAAAAGATTTTCGTTCTTTTTCAACTTGTTGATAGCTCTCTAAGGAGTTTTGGGAAAAAAAGAAAAAAAAACCTCTCACGGAAATGTATTACCTGTACTATTATGTTTACACACTTAGAGTTTCAGGATAATTCCTCATGTATTTTTCTAGATATTCAACAAAATGTCTAAAATCACAAGTAGCTGGTTACCTTTGGCCATATCGTGTATATCGGCTAATTATCGGCAATTTTTTTCGAAAATCATTACCAACAATGTTTTCATACTTCTGCTACGATAGGTACCCCCAGAGCTTTTCAAAACCTTTGCTGGATTCCCGCAAATCGAAATTTGTTTGTAACGGTAAAAAGTGATTTTCTCGAAAACTATGTGACCTAGAGTTATTGCTATAGTTTTCCTGCAAGGTTTAAACTAATGTATATTGCCTCTATTTTTTTTTATAATTTTAGTTTCAGTAGATTCGGAAATAGAGGGCGGGGGGACATATTTTTTCACTATATATCTGACGATATCTCCGAAAACATAGTACCAAAAATTAAAAGAAATGTATTTTTGAGTTCAGCGTAACGAAAGTTTTCATAAGATACCCCACATGATATACAGAGATTTTTTTTTCTCTTAAAGTAAATTAATTAGTCCCCGTATCCCACTGCTAAATATATATGTAAATGTTTAATAATCTGTACATATGTGGGCCAATAGTCTTTATTAATTCCCCCAATTTGAACTTTTCATGTTTCAAAGTTTATGAGTAAAGTGGCTAAGGCAGACAGATAGACGCAGGAGTGATCTTATAATGGTTTCGTTTGTACTGAAAATTGTCTGTCTGTAATTCCAAGCAAGTAATTGCAACCAGTCTTCCAAGATAGTCCCAATTCAAGTGTGGAGAGTGAGCTGGCCATTCCATTCTCTCCAAACCTTGATCCTCAAGATAATGCTCAACGACCACAGCTCGGTGTGATCTGGTACTATCATTTATTAAAATGAAACCATTGCCAATAGTACCGACATTTGGGCGTATATATGAATCAAAGATCTCATCCCGATATCTAGCACAGTCCGAGTTCCTCCATGGAACACATGCAGATCAGTGTGGCCTCCGAGTAATATCCTTGCCCAAACCATGATTCCACCGTTTCTGTGCCTGCGTGGTTCGACAGCATTTGATTGATGGTATCGAGTGATTTGTTCTCTCCAGATCACATGACATCCTGAATCGCACTCCAGTGTGAATCTGGACTCGCCTGTGAAGAGTACAGAAGCCCACTGTTGACTGATCTAGGAAACATGTTCTCTTGCCCAACATAAGCGAGCCCTTCTCTGTCGTTTGTTGAGGGGCACCCACACAACTGGTCGCGTTGCATAGAGACGTGCATTGTGACGCCTTTGAACACTAGTAGGGGAGATTCTTCTCCCTAATGCTGCAAAGTGGTCTGTAATGAGTTGAGGCACAGTAGTACGTCTTCTCCTTCGGGCCGAAAGAGCTAGAAACCGGTCTTCTGCAGGTGTAACATGTGGGCGGCCTGGAACCTGTCTTCTCGACACAGAATCTTCGGATTCATACTGATCCCAGAGTCGTTGGACTACACAGTGAGATACATTGAGCCGTCTAGCAGTATCGGCCTGTGAGAACCCCATTTCCATCCATCCTACCGCCCGCAACCTTAATGAATCGGGCAAACGAGTTCTTCTAGACATTTCTAGACTCTGCTAGTTGTTGTGAGCAAAATTGACAACAATAGTTCAAATACAACAAAACTTACACGCGAAATTACGAAAGCTTCGTAATTGCATATTTTTCTCTCATTCACAAATACCTATTCTTTTCTGCAAAATAAAAGTGATAACTGTAATTTTTGCATAATTTTTTTGAAGCTTATTATTGTCATTCATATAAACTATGAAGTTTAATCTGACTGCTATTTTTTTTTCTGGTGAGCTTCGAGAAACATGTTGTACCTTAACTTTTGAAGGTCAGTGTAATATAAAATGCAGCATAACAGTGCCACTTGTTTGTCGATTTACATCGAAACCTAATCCGCAACGACTTGTGTAAAATTAACTGAAATTGAAGTTTTGTGAAATTCCGTGCATTAGTTCTGGAGATAGAGCAATTGCGGTAATCGTGAAAAACACAGCATAACAGCGCCACTTGTCGGATGATTTACACCAAAGTGTAAACAATGCCATGTCATATAGAGACTAACCGAATCTGAAGTTTGTTGAAAATCCATACATTAATTCTTGAGATAGTTATTGCGGAAATCACAAAAATGCAGCATAGCAGCGCCATCTGTTGAGCGATTTACACCAAATTGTAGAAAACGTCAACGCAGGTGGAAAACTAACTAAATCTGAAGTTTGATGAAAATTCGTCATTTGTTCTGGAGATTAAGCTGTTGCGGAATTCTTAAAAAATGCAGCAAAGCAATGCCATCTGTTGAGCGATTTACACCAAAATGTAGAAAACATCCACGTATGTCAATGACCTGAATCTGAAGGTTGATGAAACTCCGCGCATTAGTTCTGGAGAATGAGCTATTGTGAAAATCTGGAAAATTTAACATAACAGCACCACCTGTTGAGCGATTTGCCCCAAAAATTAATCAGCATCAACTTATATCAGGGACTAACGGAATAGAAATTTTTATTAAATTCTGTGCATTAGTTCTTGAGATAAGGCACTCACAGAATTTGTGTCACATACATACAGACAGACAGGCAGAGTCACAGACGCATAGACAGACATTTTGTAATGGCATGTTTTTGGTATCTCTGATGTGTACTCTGAAACGTGTAAATGCGTCGAAACCCGGAAGTCCGAAATTTTCTTGAATCCAATACTTTTTACTTGTAAAGATAAAAGAGAATAAAAAAGACGGTATGTTTATAGAAAGTAATATAAATCGAAGGCTTGTGAAACTAGCCGGATGTGGCAATCCCAAAACTTTCTTCTATCTTATACATGTTAATACTTCAAATTTCCCTATCATAGTGCCAAAATTAAATGGCAGTCTATGCCCGTCATGGGTATTCTAATGATATGAAATTCCTTGCATTATTTCTTGAGATATTAAAATCGCTAAAATCACGTAAATCATGCAAAAAGCAGCGCCAAGTGTTGGGTGATTTTCACCGAAACCTAATTTGCAACAACTTATGTCAACATCTAACTGAATCTTATGTTTGATGAAAATCCGTGAATTAGTTCGTGACAGAGTTAATGCGGAAATTGAAAAAATGCAGCATAGTAGCGCCTTCTGTTGAGCGATTTACACCAAAATATAAAAGAAACGTCAAAATATGTCAAGGATTAACTGAATCTGAAGTTTTATGAAATTCCGTGAATTAATTCTAGACATAGATTTATTGCGGAAATTGCGAAATTGCAGCCTAGTATCGCCATCTGTTGAGTGATTTGTACCAAAACATAGAAAATGTCAACTCATGTCTAGGAATAACCGAATCTGAAGTTTGATGAAAATCCGTGTATTACTTTTGGAGATTGAGCTATTGCGAAAATCGTTATAGTGTTTCATAAATGTGCCATCTATTGAGCGATTTACATCAAAATATAGGAAACGTCAATTCATCTCAATGACTAATTGAATCTGAAATTTGATGAAACTCCGTGCATTAGTTCTTTAGATAGAGTTATTACGGTAATCGCGAAAAGTTCTGCATAGTAGCGCCACCTGTTGAGCGATTTACACCAAAAAATAATCAGCACCAATATATAATAGGGACTAACTTAATATAAATTTTTATTAAATTCCGTGCATTAGTTCTTGAGATAGAGCGCTCACAAAATTTGTGTCACATTCAGACACACAGACGTGTCACAGACTCACAAACTTGCAGGCATACATTTTGTAAAAACTTGTTCTTTGTTATCTCTGACCTCTAAAACATGTAAATCCGTCCGAATTCAAAAATTTTCACGAATCCAATACTTTCTTCTTGTAAAGATAGAAGAAAGGAAGTAACGTGTAGTCTTAAGACGATTCTTAGCCAAGCCTATAATTAACCATATACAGGAAATTTTTCTGGGATTAAATAGAGTCTGGGTACCAGTCACTAATAATTTACAAATAATTTTCATAATTAGTAATAAAGCGTAAAATAAATGTGCTAAATTGTAGTAAATCTTCTCATTTTCAAAATAATATTTGCATAAACACATAAATTTAATAAAATATTACATTTCAGTTCATCAAACCAAATAGAATTTTATATTAAAACTCTTGTAATAAAAATTAAGAGAAAAATGATTAAAATCATATATGTTACAGCATTTTTAAAATCTTTTTAAACATATCTCGAAATTTGGAATAGTTTTATACAAGCTTTGATTTAGTCCGTCAATAATACTGTTACAAGACTAAAAACAAACAGTTCATATGGATCAGGTGTCTCTTAAATGTAAGTACTTCCAAGAGATAGGAAATATAAGATATAGTTTAAATATTTGGTTCCAAAACTAATATGTATAAATAAAAATGCGCATAAAGAAAAAAAATCGCAGCTTTTATTAATTTTTTTCGGTAAATATGTCTTAAGCTGTTGTGATAAGAAAACGACGAGGCCCAAAATACTATTTTAATCGTCAGAAATTTATTTTCGATAAAAGTTTATATCAACTTGCAAATAAGATAACGTTGGTGTGAATTAAATTTTTAGAAAAGTATCTGGCAATTTCATTTATTTATTTATAATATGCATATCTAAGGTACATACTTGCATAGATTGAAGAAAATTTAGGTGGGTAAATCGTATTTATCTGGATCATGCGTAAAAGGCAATAATATTTTTATAAATTTATGATATTATGCTAACATATAAGAAAAATTGAAGTCTTATTTATATCAAAATTCCTTGGTTTCTGAAAAATTAGACTTGTAAAATTGTTAATACAACTTATTAACTGAGACACATTTTAGCATTTCAAATAGTATTCATGAATATATTTTCATTGCGAAAAAGTTACGAGGAAATTGCTAATACAATTTATTAACTAGAGACACCTTTTAGTATTTGAAATAACTATCTTTTTTTTTCCAAGTACTGAAAGATAAATTAAAGTGGATGCGATTTGATTATTTAACATGAATTTATTTTTTAGTTTTTTAATCCGTTTTTTAAGTTGAACTGTGAAATCTTAATGTCATTTAATCAACTATAAATATAAACACTTGTGTAGCCATTAACTCTACAAAATGGATAAGCATAGCGAAATGGCCCTCACAATCGATTTAAGAAACAACATGTGTGGAAGAGTTCTGCCAGAGGAAAGGTTCCAAATTTTCTAACGGGCCGGACGAGGCCGATAAAAAATTTAAGCAGAAACGATAAAATGTGAGCTATTTTCGATTAATATGGCTTTAACGTGAATAAGTATAAATTTGCGTTACGAGCCGATACTAGTTTGACAACATCAATACAGAAATGTAGCTTGTACAGTGTAAGAGATAGTCATCGGACAGTTACATTGTGTCTAATGCGGGCTTAATATTTTTTTAGCGTACTCTTGCCGGGCCAAGGTCAGGCTTGTATTGTTTTTCTACATGCAGACCGCGCGTTTTAAATTACACAACAGAAAATTTCGATAAAGATGTAAAATAATTTTCTAATAAGAAAAGTTAAAAAATTTCTTGCAAAAAAAGTATTTGTACATTTCTAGATCCTGATATGTACTGTGTTTTATAGTGTTTATTGTTTAAAGAACTACTTATACAGAAGCTGTTAATAATTTTTAACTTCATACTATATTTGTCTGACATTTAATTTAATTTGCACTTGACGTATTGAGAATAGAACCTAAAACTAGAGAGGTACCTCTAGATATATGAAATCCTATAATTGAGCATAACAAAAATTGAAACTCGCAACAAGAATTTGTAAAAGCTATTAAATTACCATCTACAACTATTGGATGCATAGTGAGAAACTATGAATAAATTAGATGCATCGAAATTCAATGAAAACCAGGACTTCTCAGCAAACTAACAATGGGGGAAAAAGGGAGTGTTGTTAAAAAAGCTTTAAAAAATCCTATGCGTTCAGTTCAAAAATTTGCTGGAGACCTTGCAACATCTTCTCGCATCAGAGTAATACCTCAAACAATAAGAAATATTCTTCTCAATGCAGACTTAAAAGGAAGAACCTCAAGAAAAAATCCATTCATCAGCAAAACAAATAGGCGAAAACGCATAGTATTCGCTTTCGTATACAGAAGTAAATCATTGGATTTTGGGAAAACAGTAATTTTTTCTGATGAGGGAAAATTCGGAATTTTCTTACCACCAAGCATTTGAAAAAATTGGCGTAAAAATAAAACTGTTCTAGATCCAAAACGTATACTTCAAACTATCAAGCATGGTGGGGGGAATATTATGGTTTTGGGGTGTATAGCTTCTAATGGAGCAGGACATTTAAAATTTTTTGACAACAGAAGGACAGGTTTAACATACATTTATGTGTCGCGGCATAATTTATTAAACCGTGTTAAGAAATTATGCGTAGAGGAAGCTTTTCACTTTCTGCAGGATAACGACCAAATCATACTGCTGTGATTACCGGCACATGGTTACTACAATACTCGAAGACGACTGCCAACTGCTCTAAAATCTGAAGACTTGAATCCAATAGAAAATTTGTGGATGCTATTGGATGCAAAAATCCGAAAAAAAAAAATGTATCAGTAAAAAACAGTTTTAAAGAAGCTCTTATTGTGTCATGGAATAACATTAACCAGACCGCTACAAAAAAGTTGGTGAAATCTATGTCACACCATCTAGAAGTAGTCATAATCGCTAAATGAATTCACACAAAATATTAATTTGTATCATTTTACTAAAATTTAATTAATTATATTACATTAATACAGTATACAAATACTTTTTTTGCATTATATTTTTGTATATTTGTTTATTATAATATAAAAAATCGATCCGTTTAATTTTGTTTTTGCTTCTATAATATTACAATGCATTAAATTAATGTATTACAGGATTTTTTGCTTAAATCTTTTGCTTAATTTCATTATAATTTAAGATTGATTGATTGATTGATTTTTGACGTCCGATTATCTGCGCTAGGGATATAGGACCAGGGGGGAATGCCCTTCGTGGGGGTCTTTCTAATGGAACCTAACCCGTATTTACGCAAGTTTCGAAGAAAAACACGAAAACTCCGAACGGTTAGGCCGACAGCCGCGATTGGTTTCGAACCCAGCACCTGCCGTCTACCAGTTGAGAGGTCCGAACCTCTCGGCCACTGGTGGGGCCATTATAATTTAAGAAAATGAAGTGTATAAATACTTTTTTTGCCAACTGTATAGATGAGCCGGGTCGGAACTAGACTTAATTGTTCTCAAGATGTATAGGACAGACAACGTGATTTGTAAAGTTATTAATAGCGATAGAGAATTTATGTTAACGTAATCTTTTGATATATACTTCTTGGAGGTTCTTAAATTCACTTCTCAACAACGAGAAAATTTGACACATTTTCTGACTAATTTTTAATTGTAAAAGTATAAAGTTGACAAGCCTGACTATTGAAGAGATTTGGAATCGAATAACGTTTTTCATTTTTGGTAAATAAAATACTTGTATAAACTTGTTTAAATATAAAAGATTCTTGTCAAATGATTGCAGATTTTTCTCCCTTCCCATGCTGTCGCTTCCTAAAATTCTATTCGAAACTCTTTTTTTGACAGTCTTTTCTTAAATTGCTTGTATCTAAAAATGAATAACATTATTCGATTATATAATTTTTAAATAAAAACACCTGCTAATCTTATGCGTTTCCGAAAAAAGAAATGAATTTCAAAGTGTATTAGAAAGTAGCTCCTTCGGATTTGAGAATGAATTTGGATTTGGAATCTTTAACAAAATGATATAGAATTATTTTCATACATCTACTTTTATTATACAGCTTCTCGATATTTTTAACTTTCTTTTTTCTTCTTTTATTCTAAACCATATTAATTTTCTAATGAATCTTTATTTGAATGTTGATAGTCTCAGAATCTAACAAGGAGAGGACCAACTTTGATTATTTTTTTTATATGTTGTAGGGTATAATCCCCTTAGTCTCAGGTTCAACCGGATTTCATACAACGCTTCGTTATTCGCGAGAAATAGGGGGGGGGGGGAGGGGGAATCTGATATTATAATGCTAGTAAAGCACTTACTTTGTAACAAAATTTTGACTGGAGTCATAGCCTGATCGGTAGGACGCATGCTCTTTATTTCGATAACTCGGGTTCGATGCTGGAACTTGCAGCATTTGATATTTTTTATTTTATAATTGTGCTTGTATTTATAATTGAATAACATTATTGTGAATTGCAAATTGTGTACCAATTATCATTTTTACAAATTTTTAAAAAAAAATTATTTACAAAAAAAAAAAAAAAAAAAAAAAAAAAAGGTGATTTTTTTTTTTTTTAATAATTACATTATTGTACAAAACATCATAAAACTGTTAATTCTTCTAAAATCGCCTTTAACTCTTCACTACACGATTTTTCTTTCCTTTATGGAAAAAATATTTTGATTATTTTAGGTAGTCTTAAATGCAGGAAAATTAATAAAAAAAATTCTGACATCATATTTTTTTTAATATGGATTTTTGTGTTAGGGATGAGGGGGGGGGGGTTAGTGTGGACAAGGGGTTAGTGTAGACATTCAAAATAACAATTTAAATAATGTAGAAAGAATTACCAAAAAATTTACACAAACTGACAACATCGTTCTCCTTACTAAGCAAAAATTTAGTTGCAAAGGGATAAAATGTTTTTGAATTGTTGCAAGAAGTTTAATTTCATGCATGAAAAGTAAAAATACGATTTCTTTTTCATTTTTCCAGCACAAAGAATTTAAATTTAGAATCCAATAAACAAGTTGCTATGAGACAAGTGTAAATTGTCTTCTTTATTTCTATAACTTTCATTAAGATATTAAATTAGTTAAATGAGTATAACTGAAGAATAACTTCACATTGTTAGCATGGGGATAGTGTAGACACACTACTAAAGGTTAGTGTAGACAGCTTATTGTACTGCATAATTTGTATTTTAAGTACTAAATTTATTATAATGTAAAGATTTACAGAAAGTATGTTTACTTACAAATGTAATTACTATATTAAACATCAAATAAGACTATTTTCCATATAAATAAGGATATGTATTGAAATTTTCATCAAATCATTTCAAACAGAAATTTGAAATTTTTTCTTTTGTTATTTTTTTGTTTAAATTCACCAATTTTGCATTTTTAGAGGATTAATTTAGCCTTAATTTTAAATTAATTCAATAAAATAGAATATACATTATTTTATGTTGGTTAGAAGCATGATAAATATCAACTGTTCCATTATTATAAACGAATCCCATCGTCACCAACTCTTACAAGGGCACCACCAAACATGGTGCTCACAGATTTTGATGATTTCAAAGTATGTTGTAGGGGTCACACCACTAATTATTCAGCTGAAAGGGTTTTTTCAAATGGGCCTTAGTTTTTGAGAAATTGGGGGTCAAAGTTTAGCGCTCATTTTAAATAGCCGTTCGTATTGCAAACAGATTATCGCTGGGTGGCGCTGCGGTAACGTTCGAGACCTCGGACTTGGCGGGTTCAACCCCAAGTTAGAGCTTCTTTTTTTCCCTTCTTTTATATGCTTTTTTCACTTGCATATTTAAAGCAGAATTGGGAATTCTACAAGCTTTGAACTTTTTAATATTTTCTTAATAATTTAAATTTATATTTTCGAATTTATTTCATAAAAATCTATTTTTTTGTGCAATTTTTAAACTAATATTCTTATTGACAAAACTGCAAAACTAATTTATGCCTAGAACTCCTTTTTATTAACTATTATGTAATTTCTTTTTTTATAATACACAATTCTGAAATAATAATTTTTCTTTTTTCTATCGCCTTTTTTGTGGAATTTTTTAAATGAAAATTTATCCTTTTTTGTATAAATTATATAAAATAATTTTCAGGTGCAATTTCTCAAACACTTATAGGATTAGTTAATTCAAATAATGCATATCTTCGAAAGTGTAATAAAATATTAATGCAGTAGTGCTAAAATATTATCCAAATTTTTACTGATCTTTAAATACATTCATCTCTAATGTTCAACCTAAACATTATTTATCGTTTGCACAAATAAGAAATGACAGATTACATTAAAAAAAAATTATATATACATTTTTATTTTAACAAACTAAAACACTATTCATAAAAAAAATAATAAACTAGATCGGAAAAATCGTCTGCTAATGATTTCAATAAGATAAAATTTAAGATACATAAAAAAAATACATATGTGTTTATTTTATTCGTCTGCTTTTATTTGCTCGGTAAATCACGCAAAAATAGAAATTCTTTTTACTAATGTCATTTAAGCTTCTTTTGCAGACAAATAAAAGATTTGCAATATTGGTATGAAGGCGAAATTACGAATGCATTAAAATAGTGCGAGACGTTGTTACAAAATAATAATCTGCTTACAAATTCTCCACCGCATGATATTTCCTGTACTTCTATTGCTATGGCTGAAGAATTTCATTATTCAATATTAAAAATATTAGATGATCGACAAATTATTGAAGCAGATGAACCGATATTGAATGAAGAATATGAATTAAATGAATTTACAAAGATATTAATATTTTTTACTTAGCAATATATATATATATATAGATGTATTTATACGTTATATTTCATTCCGAAAAAATCGAAAAGTAAAAATTGAAAAAATAAACTATCCCCATAAGAAAATATTTATAAGTTCAAAGCTGTAGAATTCCCAATTCTGCTTAAAATATGCAACGTGTAAAAAGTATATAAAAGGAAGGGAAAAAAAAAACCTCTAACTTGTAGTTGAACCCGGCAAGTCTGAGTCTGGAGTCTCGAACGCTATCGCAGCGCCACCCAGCCACAATCGGTTTGCAATACGAACAGCTATTTGAAATGAGCGCTAAACTTTGACCCCCAATTTCTCAAAAACTAAGGCCCATTTGAAAAAACCCTTTCAGCTGAATAATTAGTGGTGTGACCCCTACAACATACTTTGAAATCATCAAAATCTGTGAGCACCATGTTTGGTGGTGCCCTTGTTAGATGTTGCAATATTGTATATTTTGTAGGCAGAGTGGAAAGTGTAAATGATTTTCGTGTCTATGATGTTGTATTTCTGCAGAAAAAAAGATCCGGCACATCATTTTACTTTTCTTGATATGAAAAATAATTCCCTGATTAAAAATGGGGAATAAAAAAAAAAAAAAAAAAAATCACACAGCTTGTGATTGTTGATGCTGCTTCTTTCTTCATAAACCCTTTAGACTGTAATTTAAACTTAAAAGTTTAGATAATAAGGAATATTTGTGAAAAAATTACCTGTCCACACTAGCCCCCAACATATTTTGGTTTTGTTTACACTAATCCCTACAATGGGGTTAGTGTGGACACATGGATCAATGTTAAAAACTGCCAATTTTCTTATTGTTTAACTGTATTTATCATCATCTTTCCTGTATATTAATAAACAGAAAATATCATTATTCAATTTAAAAGGGTTGCGAAATTTTAAAAATGCTCATAGAATTTTATAAAATTAAATTAAATTTTTCTGTCCACACTAACCTCTTTCTCCTCTATGTGCCATATATGTCCCAAAGCACATATTGAGATATTTACATTTTTTATTGCAGGTATTTAATCCTTTGAGGGGCAAGAAAATGTTTTTCTGTAATGTTGAATTTTCACCGGAATCAATTTTGAAACTTTTTTTTCTCCAAAGTTAGAAATATAAAATTTAATTAAAAGCTTCTGCTGCGAATCTTGATTCATATTCCGTGGTATGTAATATACCCCATTGCCCTGATACACTGTTTTAGAGACCTTAATTCAAAAAGTATATCATGGCCCTTCATGCCTTTAGGAATTTCTTTAGTATTGTCATTTAAATGTGAAAATTGTCGGATTTTTTTCAAATTCTTTGACACACATTGTCTCTTTTTAGTTTTGTTACCTAAAACATTACTCCAGTTATATCCGTAATGGAAACTTGTAAGAGGCGAGAAAGATCCTTCGTATGCTATATCTACTTGTCTCTTCTGAAACAAGATTCAAATGTTCAGGGAACAAAAAAGTTGGAAATGATAGAGAATCTTCAGAACCATAATTACAGCAGTTAAGGAGTTATTTTCTCTATACCTTATTTGCGCTTCAGGAATTTGTCTTTCCATTGTGACTTTCTTGTATCAATACTGGGTCCAGCAGGGATATCTGCAGCCTCTGACAGAATAAACAATCTTTCTCTAGATTGATGCTTCTCATTATATATATCCAGTGTTTATTTCAGAGTGTCCGGGGGGAGCATTCGTCAAGAATATTTATCATAGAAGGCGGCAGCCTTCAAGTGACGCAGCTTTAAACCTACCATCGTCAAAACCTACCATCGTCATAAGGGTAGATGCGGAACTTCATATATACAGCTAACTCAACATCAAAGAAAATCGGAAAAGCCGCCTTCTAATAACTCAGCAAATATTGGTCAAAATGGTCCAATTTTTTTAATATAGTCTTATATTCCCAGTCTAATCCTATCCTATAATTTTTACATTTGTACGTGCCGTATATTTTTAGATCTCAATAACCATTTTAAAACTTAAATTGATGGTGTTTGTTCCTGATAATGAGATCTAGAAAATGGGCTGGGAGATTTTATTAAAACTTATATATAATATGAATCTCTTTAAAATAGAGGTAATAAGACTTGCCTTGTTTCTAGGAAAATTCTTGTTTGTTATATATTGGTCTTGGAAAATTGGACTATATTAGCTCGCGGATTACATGTTATTCTATGGGTTAGCAGACAGAGCAGGAGTGAAAAACCTTATGTACTTATGGTCACAGTTAAAACACCCAAATCGAAGCAATAAATGTTTTTTAAACTACAAAAACATCTTATCATGTGCTTTAAAACATTCAATAAATATATACTAAATCAAATTTCTATTTATATTGCCTTTATTTTTCGTAAAAAGAAAATATTACGTTTCTTACATTGGATATTTTTGCATTTTGTGGAAAAAAATATTTTGAATCCTTTTTTAAAATAGGAAAATATTTTTTAATTATACATATTCAATATACTTTCGACTTATGATTTTTTTTTTAAGTTTACAAACAAGAATTATTTTTAATAATTTGCTTTAGAATCCCATGTATTCATACGCGTTTAGCTAGTTTTGTTTTGAATCGTAATCGAATTCGCTGGCGGTAAGCTTTGTACTTGGCACTTGTTGTTGTTTTTAGCATGTATGTTGTGTAATTTGCGAAATATTCAATTCCAGGAGACGAACGTGAAGCTAAACCCTCTATAATGAAAAAGAAAGGTAAATAAATATTTTTTGACACTCATTATTAAAGTATTATTTAAAAAGTGGTGTATACATTAGTTAGCATGTTGATTTGATTTCAAACCAACATAAACTATCACAGAATGTGTAAACTATTGCTAAATTTTGGTAAACAAACTATATTTATAATTGACCAACAGTTAAACCAAGTGCTTGTGAATTCTAAAATTCTCAAAATAGATTGTTTTTAAGTTTATAGATGTCCTTATCATATGAATTAATTAACAATAATTATATGAATTAATTAACAATACTAAGTTTTAAGTGTTGTAAAAATTGTGCTTTTTTATTTCATTTATTAATTTCTGTGATTAATAACCCAGGATGTTAATTTTTAGATTAAAATTGCTTGAATATGTTATTCAAAATGCATTTATTATTTTTTCTTATGCATTTTTGTCGCTATTAATTTTCATTTTGAAACTGTGCCTTTTTAGCTTAGCTTAATGGCCAGTAAATCCAGGTTTTAAACAATTTTTAAAATAAGTAAGTGCACTTATTATTGGAAATTGTGAACAAACTAGTATTTATCAACAAATTACAGCAGTATTTTGATAATTCAAAAGAAAGTAATGAAGTTAATTTGTTCTTACATGCATTAGTGACTGTGGCTATAAAGATTTCAGAGATTTAAAAACAAATTAGTTGCACTCATTGTTTTTTTTCTTCATGTACACACAGTGCTTGTACAACATGCATTAGTGATTGCATTTTTAATTAATTTTGTGTATTTTACGGATTGTTGCACAGCAATTTTGCTGCAGCCTGAGTGTTTTGTTTTTGTTTTGTTTTCATGTGCTCTAAGTGTTATACATGCAGTAGTTGGACTGCTTTAACGAGTTTTATTTTAGCGAGTGAGAGTTTTAGGCCCTTTTTTTCTAATGTAAACGTTGTTGTTTTAATGTATTTGTTTCACAATATTGTCATTGAATTTCTTTAGTTCAGGTATCACTCATTTCTTCCAGATATTGGGAATCTGCATGTTACCGCATAGTTTGCTGCATCTATTAATTTTTGTTGTTTGTTTTCATATGGGCATAATGTTCATACATTTGTTATTGACTGTGGCTTTGAGAAATTTCATGTGTTTTAGAGACCATTGCATAAGTTTGCTGCATCCAGTAATTTGACATGCACTCAGCTCTCATTATCCATTAGTTACTGTAGCTTTAACATATTTCATGCATCCTATTATTTCATTAATAATTTCGAAATTCCATGTTTATATTTTAAAATGTTATTTAGCAGTTGCCACGGAGGTACTACAGCGCATCATTAGTCTGCATTAGATGCTGTTCAAAATAGAATTTTTTTTTTTTTCTTCCTAAGAATCTGATTATTTAAATCCAAGCATGAAAAATTTTGTCTCAGATCACAAACTGAATACAAAAGTATTATAATAGTTAATAATACGTTATATAAATCAATAATCAAAATATAAAAGCATTAGCCTTACAGCTTAGAACATAGCATTATTAATTAACTGCATTTATAAATTGGACATCTAAAATGGAAAATCTTAATATATTTTTATAATGTTAGAATTCACAAGCATTTAAAGTTGGTTAAGCAAATAATTCTTAACCAAATATTAACGATAACATTGGTTTAAAAAGAAATAACTTATACTTCTATGCTTTAATAATGAGTTTCATAAAATATAAATTTACCCCCCTTTTTTTTTCTATAGATGTTTTAATTTCATATTCATTGTCTCGAAATTGAAGTATTTCTTTCTAACATTCTTTTACAAAAATGTTTGACAATTTAAGGCTTTTTTTATCTTATAAAAAAAAAAAAAAAAAAAAAAAAAGGCCTTGTTTCTACTTATGAACACAAAATCCTCAAATAAATTTGAATCCATTATTTAAATAAATTGCATAACATACCTAAGAAGAAAACATGTTTAAAATTCAATTTAATACAAGAAATTAAAAATTTTTAATTCAAATAATGTAAAGTTACTGTTACTAACACACTAACAAGTAAATATTTTAAAATACTAACAGCTAATAATGGGCGATAAATAATTAAATTTTTTAGTTTTGTCATTTCTAAAATGTAAATGTTTAAATTCTATTTGAGTTGAACCTCATCCAAACCCTAAAAAATATTCTATCAAACCTTAATTCAATCTGAAAAAAAAAAAAAAAAAAAAAATCTGACAATACACACTGACAAGCAGAGTTGTATAATATACACGCACGCCATGTGCAGAAAATTTTATGAAGAAACAATTTTTATTTACTTATTTCGACAAAGAATTGCGTAAAAAAAAAAGTGTATCTCAACAAAGAATCATGTAAAAAAACCCCAACATTTCGACAAAATACTACGCGGAAAACGTGAATTTCGTCCAAAGACCGCAATAAAAACGTTAATTCAATCAATGAATCGCATAAAAAATATGAATTCCATGCATGAATCGCATAAAAAATATGAATTACATGCATGAATCGCATAAAAAATGTGAACTACATCCATGAATCGCTAAAAAAAAAAGGAAATAGCATAAAAAATGGGAATTACGTCCACAAATTGCTTAAAATGTGAATTACGTCCATGAATCATGTAAAAAAGCTAGAATTATATTCATTAATTGTATGAAAAATGCAAATTACGTTTATGAATCGTGTAGTGAAACATGAATTATGTTCATAAATCGCTCAAAAAACACGAATTTTGGCGGCAGAAAGCTGAAATGGAATTACCTCTATAAAATGCATAAAAATAGCGAATTGAATTCATGAATTCCATAAAAAATGTGAAATATGTTCATGATTCGCTCAAAAAAAGCAAATTACATCCATGAATTGCATAAAAACGTGAATTAGTTCATAAATCACTCAAAAAATGTGAATCACTTCCATGAATTGCGAAAAAAAAAAAAAAATAACATTCATAAATTGCAAAAAATGCGAATTACTTCCAAGAATTGGTAAAAAAAGCGAATTACATTCATAAATCCTATAAAAACACAAATAACGTCAATAAATCGATCAAAAAACGCAAATTTCGTTGATAGAAAGCTCAAAAAATGCAAATTATGTCTATGAATCGCATAAATATAGCAAATTACGTCCATAAATCATGTAAAATGTAAATTACATTCATTAATCGCATAAAAATCATGAATTATGTCCATGAATCGCTCAAAAAAAGCGAATTTCATAAAAAATGCGAATTACGTCCACAAATCGCTCAAAACGTGAATTACGTCGATGAATTGTGTAAAAAAGTGAGAATTATGTTCATAAATTGTATGAAAAACGCAAATTACGTCTATGAATTGTGTAGTTAAATGGGAATTATGTTCATAAATCGCTCAAAAAACACGAATTTTGGCAGCAGAAAACTAAAATGCAAATTACGTTTATAAATCGCATAAAAATAAAGAATAGTGTTTTGCATTCATGATTTGCATAAAAAACGCAAATTACATTCATGAATCGCTCAAAAAATGCAAATTACGTCCATGAATCGCATAAAAATGTGAATTATGTTCATAAATCACTCAAAAAATGCAAATCACTTCCATGAATCATGCAAAAAAACACGAATAACATTCATAAATTGCAAAAAATGCGAATTACGTCCAAGAATTGTGTAAAAAAAGCAAATTACATTCATAAATCCTATAAAAACACAAATAACGTCAATAAATCGATCAAAGAACACAAATTTCGTCGACAGAAAGCTGAAAAAACGCAAATTATGTCTATGAATTGCATAAAAATAGCAAATTACGTCCATAAATTATGTAAAATGTAAATTACATTCATTAATTGCATAAAAATTGCGAATTATGTCCATAAATTGCTCAAAAATGCAAATTACATTCATAAATCTAATAAAAAACATGAATGAGACCATAAATTGCGCAAAAAATGCGAATTACACCCAACATTAAATTAATTTGCAGAAAGTTTTTGGTTTTATACAACTCTGCCAACAAGAACCTAAAAGTTATCCTGAAACCCATTCTAAACCAACAAAAATTTAATGGAAAGATAAATTTGTCCAAGAAAGACAAAATAATTTCCATTGACATACATTGACCAGAATCTAAAAATTCTTATTGAAATCTATCTTATACGATCCAAAACCAGAAAGAAAAAAATCCCTCCAAGAGTAACTCAATCTATCTGCTGCAAAATAAAATACATTGAAATGCAACTGAACAAGAGCCTGAAAATTACATTTGAAGTCAAACCGAAACCAGATTCAACTCCTCCCCCCCCCCCCAAAAAAAAAAAAAATTATCCAGCCATATCGTAATTCGGGAAAGAAAACTTAATTTCCATAGATACGCGTGATCAGAAATCTGGAAATTCCAATTAGTCTATATTAAACCTAATCTGAACCTGGAAAAGGAAATTCCATATAACCAGAACCCAATATCTATACAGGACAAAATATTTCCCATTAAAGCGCAACCTGACCAGAACTTGAAAATACCATTTGAATTGAACCTGATCGAAACCTGAAAAAAAATTTCCATCGAACCTTAACCTAATCCGAAAAAGAGAAAATTATTTCTGCCGATACACACCGACAAGAGTCTGAAAGTTAACATGAAACCTAATCCAGACCCGAAAAGGAAAAAACAATGGAAACAGAAGTGTGTCCAAGAAAGACCAAATAATTTCTGTCCACATACACTGACAAGAATTTCAATTGAAATCTATCCTAAACCCAGTTCAAATACTACCCCCCCCCCATAAAAAAAATTCCAATTGTAACCCAATCTATCTGCGACAAAATAATATACTTGAAATGCAACTCAACAAGAACCTGAAAATTGTATTTGAAGTCAATCCGAAACCGGATTCAATCTTAAGTATTTGCATTCATGAATTGCATAAAAAAATTGTGCAAAAAAACACGAATAACATTCATAAATTGCAAAAAATGGGAATTACGTCCAAGAATTGGTAAAAAAAGCGAATTACATTCATAAATCCTATAAAAACACAAACAACGTCAATAAATCGATCAAAAAACGCAAATTTCGTTGATAGAAATTTCAAAAAACGTAAATTATGTCTATGAATCGCATAAATATAGCAAATTACCTCCATAAATCATGTAAAATGTAAATTACATTCATTAATCGCATAAAAATCGCGAATTATGTCCATGAATCGCTCAAAAAAAAGCAAATTGCATAAGAAACGTGAATTGGGTCCACAAATCGCTCAAAACATGAATTACGTCCATGAATTGTTTAAAAAAGTGAGAATTACGTTCAGAAATTGTATGAAAAACACAAATTATGTCTATGAATTGTGTAGTAAAACGAGAATTATGTTCATAAATCGCTCAAAATACACGAATTTTGGCAGCAGAAAGCTGAAACGCAAATTACATCTATAAAATAGCATAAAAATAGCAAATAGTGTTTTGCATTCATGAATTGCATAAAAAAGGCGAATTATATTCATGAATCGCTCAAAAAACACAAATTACATCCATGAATCGCCTAAAAACGTGAATTACGTTCATAAATCACTCAAAAAATGCGAATCACTTCCATGAATCGTGCAAAAAAACACTAATAATGTTCATAAATTACAAAAAATGCGAATTACGTCCAAGAATTGGTAAAAAAAGCAAATTACATTCATAAATCCTATAGAAACACAAATAACGTCAATAAATCGATCCAAAAACGCAAATTTCGTTGAGAGAAAGCTCAAAAAATGTAAATTATGTCTACGAATCGCATAAATAATAGCAAATTACGTCCATAAATCATGTAAAATGTAAATTACATTCATTAATCGCGAATTATGTCCATGAATCGCTCAAAAAAAAGCGAATTGCATAAAAAAATGCGAATTACGTCCACAAATCGCTCAAAACGTGAATTGCGTCGATGAATTGGTAAAAAAGTGAGAATTACGTTCATAAATTGTATGAAAAACGCAAATTACGCCTATGAATTGTGTAGTAAAATGGGAATTATGTTCATAAACCGCTCAAAAAACATGAATTTTGGCAGCAGAAAGCTAAAATGCAAATTACGACTATAAATCGCATAAAAATAAAGAATAGCGTTTTGCATTCATGATTTGCATAAAAAACGTGAATTGCATTCATGAATCGCTCAAAAAATGCAAATTACGTCCATGAATCGCACAAAAATGTGAATTATGTTCATAAATCACTCAAAAAATGCAAATCACTTCCATGAATCGTGCAAAAAAACGAATAACATTCATAAATTGCAAAAAATGCGAATTATGTCCAAGAATTGTGTAAAAAAAGCAAATTACATTCATAAATCCTATAAAAACACAAATAACGTCAATAAATCGATCAAAAAACACAAATTTCGTCGACAGAAAGCTGAAAAAACGCAAATTATGTCTATGAATTGCATAAAAATAGCAAATTACGTCCATAAATTATGTAAAATGTAAATTACATTTATTAATTGTATAAAAATTGCTAAAAATTGCAAATAACATTCATAAATCTCATAAAAAACATGAATGATGACCATAAATTGTGCAAAAAATGCGAATTACACCCAACATTAAATTAATTTGCAGAAAGTTTATGGGTTTATACAACTCTGCAAACAAGAACCTAAAAGTTATCCTGAAACCCATTCTAAACCAACAAAAATTTAATGGTAAGATAAATTTGTCCAAGAAAGACAAAATAATTTCCATTGACATACATTGACCAGAATCGAAAAATTCCTATTGAAATCTATCTTATACAATCCAAAACCAGAAAGAAAAAAATCCCTCCAAGAGTAACTCAATCTATCTGCTGCAAAATAAAATACATTGAAATGTAACTGAACAAGAACCTGAAAATTACATTTGAAGTCAAACCGAAACCAGATTCAACTCCCCCCCCCCCCCAAAAAAAAGAAAAAAATTTATCCAACCATATCTCGATTCGGGAAAGAAAACTTAATTTCCATAGATACGCGTGATCAGAAATCTGGAAATTTATCTTAAACCTAATCTGAACCTGGAAAAGGAAATTCCATATAACAAGAACCCAATATCTGTACAGAACAAAATATTTCCCATTAAAGCGCAACCTGACCAGAACTTGAAAATTCCATTTGAATTGAACCTGATCGAAACCTGAAAATAATTTCCATCGAACCTTTACCTAATCCGAAAAAGAGAAAAATATTTCTGCCGATACACGCTGACAAGAGTCTGAAAGTTAACATGAAACCTAATCCAAACCCGAAAAGGAAAAAACAATGGAAACACAAGTGTGTCCAAGAAAGACCAAATAATTTCTGTCCACATACACTGACAAGAATTTCAATTGAAATCTATCCTAAACCCAGTTCAAATACTACCCCCCCCCCCCCCCAAAAAAAAAAAAAAAAAAAAAAAAAAAAAAAATCCAATTGTAACCCAATCTATCTGCGACAAAATAATATACTTGAAATGCAACTCAACAAGAACCTGAAAATTCCATTTGAAGTCATTCCGAAACTAGATTCAATCTTAAGTATTTGCATTCATAAATTGCATAAAAAAATTGTGCAAAAAAACACGAATAACATTCATAAATTGCAAAAAATGTGAATTACGTCCAAGAATTGGTAAAAAAAGCGAATTACATTCATAAATCCTATAAAAACACAAACAACGTCAATAAATCGATCAAAAAACGCAAATTTCGTTGATAGAAAGCTCAAAAAACGAAAATTATGTCTATGAATCGCATAACGTCCATAAATCATGTAAAATGTAAATTACATTCATTAATCGTATAAAAATTGCAAATTATGTCCATAAATTGCTCAAAAATGCAAATTACATTCATAAATCGCATAAAAATCATGAATGATGACCATAAATTGCGCAAAAAATGTGAATTACACCCAACATTAAATTTATTTGCAGAATGTTTTTGGTTTTATACAACTCTGCCAACAAGAACCTAAAAGTAATCCTGAAAGCCATTCTAAACCAACAAAAATTTAATGGAAAGATAAATTTGTCCAAGAAAGACAAAATAATTTCCATTGACATACATTGACCAGAATCGAAAAATTCCTATTGAAATCTATCTTATACAATCCAAAACCAGAAAGAAAAAAATCCCTCCAAGAGTAACTCAATCTATCTGCTGCAAAATAAAATACATTGAAATGCAACTGAACAAGAACCTGAAAATTACATTTGAAGTCAAACCGAAACCAGATTCAACTCCCCCCTCCCCCCCCCAAAAAAGAAAAAAATTTATCCAACCATATCTCGATTCGGGAAAGAAAACTTAATTTCCATAGATACGCGTGATCAGAAATCTGAAAATTCCAATTAGTCTATCTTAAACCTAATCTGAACCTGGAAAAGGAAATTCCATATAACCAGAACCCAATATCTATGTCCTGTATACAGGACAAAATATTTTCTATTAAAGCGCAACCTGACCAGAACTTGAAAATTCCATTTGCATTGAACCTGATCGAAACCTGAAAAAAATTTCTATCGAACCTTAACCTAATCCGAAAAAGAGAAAATTATTTCTGCCGATACACACCGAGAAGAGTCTGAAAGTTAACATGTAACCTAATCCAAACCCGAAAGGGAAAAAACAATGGAAACACAAGTCTGTCCAAGAAACACCAAATAATTTCTGTCCACATACATTGACAAGAATTTCAATTGAAATCTATCCTAAACCCAGTTCAAATACTACCCCCCCCCCCAAAAAAAAAAAAAAAAAAAAATTCCAATTGTAACCCAATCTATCTGCGACAAAATAATATACTTGCAATGCAACTCAACTAGAACCTGAAAATTCCATTTGAGGTCAATCCGAAACCAGATTCAATTCCCCCCCCCCCTCAAAAAAAATATCCAATCAAATCAAGATTTTAGAAAAAAAAAAAAAAACAATTTATGTCGATATGTACTGACCAGATCATGGAAATTCCAATAGAAATCTATCTCAAACACGATCCGAACTCTTAACCTGAAACCCAATCCAACCCCCCCCCCAAAAAAAAAGGTAAAATAAAAAAATTAGGAAATATAAATCTGTTCAAGAAAGACAAAATAATTTCCGTCCCCATCCACTGACCAGAATTGAAAACTAGTACTTGAAACGCAACATGACAAGAACCTGAAAATTTCAATTCAAGTCAAACTGAATCGAGATTCAAACCCGAAAAAAAAAAAAAAAAAAAAAAAAACATACATTGACCAGAACCGGAAATTTTCAATTGAAGTCTATCCTAAACACAATCCAAACACTAAAAAAAAAAAAAAAAAAAAAAAAAAAAAAAAAAGAAAAAAAAATCCCTCCAGTAGTCAATCTATTTGCAACAAAATATTATAGATTGAAATGTAGCTCAACAAGAACTTAAAAATTTCATTTCAAGTCAACCCATAACCAGATTTGAACCTTAAAAAAAATTTATCCAACCATATCCTGAAACGAGAAAGAAAATGTAATTTCCATTGATACGGACAGACTAGAAGCTGTAAATTCCGATTGAAGTCTATTTTAAATCCAATCCCTGCACAGAACAAAATATTTTCTGTGGAAATGCAATCTGACCAGAACTTGAAAATTACATTTGAATTGAACTCACTCCAACATCCCCCCCCCCCAAAAAAAAAAAAATTCTATGGAATCTTAACTTGATCCAAAAAAGGAAAAATAATTTCTGCTGATACACATTGACAAGAACCCAATTTGAACTGAAATGAAAATCAGTGTAAACATTAATCTGTTTAAGAAAGACGAATTAATTTCTGTCAACATGCACTACCCAGAACCTGAAAATTCCTATTGAAATCTATCCTTAACCCAATTGAAAAAAACACAAGAAAAAAAAAAAAAAAAAAAAAAAAAAAAAAAAAAAACTTCTAATTAGAACTCTTTTACCTGTGACAAAATAATATATTTTGAAATGCCACCTGAAAATTCCATTTGAATCTGGTTTAAATTTTTCGGGTTTAGGGTAGATTTCAATTGGAATTTGTATTTATAGCAGTTTAGTAAATCAAATGTGGTTCTTAATGGATAAATGTTATTTTACATGATTTATGAGAAAAAAATAAAAAAATTTCAAGTCGTCAAAATATTACGTACAATGTTGAAAATCTAGAAAAGACTTTTGATGTATTGCACTGCAAGAAACCCTAAGAAAATATGGAATATTTTTTAATAGCTGTCTGCTTTTTTCATAAAATTATGTTTAAAAAAAAAAAAATAATCTAAAAAACATGAAATGTTTAAATTTATGTACTTTGCATGTTTTATGCTTAGTGACTGAAATGTTCAATAAAAATATATTAGTTAAGTTAAGTCATTATAGTATATCGTTATAGTATAGTCGTTATAGTCGTTAGTTTATTTGTAAGTTAAGTCGCCCAAGAATGGAAAGTTTCATATGAAATGAAAATATTTAATAAATAAGAGAGTCCTGATTTTCTTTCTTTGTCAGTTAAACATTTTCCTAATTGAAGTATGAAACTTATAGGGTGGACCGGGGTAATTCCTGATCAAAAAACACTAACATCTAAATATCTTTTTAATATTTACAATAGATGTGACCAAATTTAGCATGGTTAATGATTCACCATGTTTCTATTCAATAAAATATAGGCTTTGATTAAAATATTATTTAAAGTTTGCTTAATTAAAATTTTTTGATTCTCGGTAACTACCCTGGGAACATTGTAATTATCAATTACACCGGGGCAATTACCAATCAGGACATTCTTGTACAAATGATAGGTACATTGATTAATTTAGAATATATATTGTCAATTTTAATATAAGCCTGATTTAATTAAATGCCTTCATCCATCTGCAATAATTTTATCAATGTGTAAAGGAAAAAAAAAAAAAACAAGAACGAAAAGTTATGTGTGCAACATAGAATATGATGCAACTTCCAACATATTCTGAATACTATTAACCTACTATTTTCATCCATATACAGTAATTTTTCCACCCAGTGCAAAGAACAAAACATACCTAACAAGAACAAAGAATCATGCATACTGCATCGATTATGATGCATTTTCCTACACATTCTGAATACTGTAAACTTATTGTCATTCATGTACAAGAATTTTACCATTCTGTGCAAGAAACAAAGCAAAATTAACGACAATAAAAATTTTTGCATACAGTATGTTTAGATACTTTCCAATTCATTCTGAATACTTTAAACCTATATTTTTCATCTTTGTACAGTAATCTTCCCACCCTATGCAAACAGGAAAACATAAATAAACTAACAAGAATGAAAAATTACGCATAAGTATAGATTATGAAACACTTTTCAATACATGTTCAATATTGTAAACCTATCATTTTAATCTATTTGCAGTAATTTTACCAATCTATATAAAGAACAAATCATAACTAACAAGAAAGAAAAACATGTGTGCAACATAGATTATGAAACATTTCCAGAATATTCTGAATATTGTAACGCATATAGTCTTAATCAATCTGCAATATTACCAACCTATACATAGGTTGAAACATAATTAACAAGAATCATGCATGCAACATAGATTATGAAATAATTTCCAGCATATTCTGAATATTGTATCCCTGATCATTTTAATCCATCTGCAGTATATGTATCAACATGTGTAAAGAATAAACATAGTTAACAAGAATGAGAAATGATACATACAGCATAGATTATAAAACCCTTTCTGAGATGTATGGTGCTGAATGTACATTACCTTCTTATCTTTTACTAACGTATTTTACTACAGTTGTTTTTAACAAAATCAAGTAGTACAGCATACATTAATAAAATATGAAATATCTTTTTTTTAAGTGGATGGGGGAGGGGTAATTAAAGGCGAATGAATCATGAATATGAATTTTTTGCGTTAGTCTTTTATTTTTTTTTTTATCATTAACCTAAAAAAAGCAATGATATCAATACAAAAAACCCTTAACGGGTTAAAAGCTTGTGACGCAGCAGTTTATCTTACATCTCTAAGAATTTTAAATTTGGGACTTAAAACTAATGATATCAAAATTTATGTGACGCTATGCTATTAATATATATATATATATATATATATTAAAATTTATTCATTAATGCTTTATCATTTACATCTTTCATAATTTCAAAATATGAATCTTAAAAGTTATGATATCAAAATTTAAGTGACGCCTTGATGAGACTTTAAACGATGTTTTAAAATTCTATTTATTTATTTATTTATTATCTAAATACATTTACATATCTAAACAATACTTTTCATTTTCCAATACACTGTTAAATACATCACTTTCACTGAATATATATAATGCACTGAAATGTTTTATTTGAATAAATTGGCTTATCTTTTGTGCTACGCTATCCAAAATCAAAAGTAACATTTAAATAAATATTTTTGCGTCATTGTACCTATTTGCATATATTTAACTTAGTTTAGATACAATGGTGGAAAAATATTTATTTAAATGTTACTTTTGATTTTGGATAGCGTAGCACAAAAGATAAGCCAATTTATTCAAATAAAACATTTCAGTGCATTATATATATTCAGTGAAAGTGATGTATTTAACAGTGTATTGGAAAATGAAAAGTATTGTTTAGATATGTAAATGTATTTAGATAATGAATAAATAAATAAATAGAATTTTAAAACATCGTTTAAAGTCTCATCAAGGCGTCACTTAAATTTTGATATCATAACTTTTAAGATTCATATTTTGAAATTATGAAAGATGTAAATGATAAAGCATTAATGAATAAATTTTAATATATATATATATATATATATATATATTAATAGCATAGCGTCACATAAATTTTGATATCATTAGTTTTAAGTCCCAAATTTAAAATTCTTAGAGATGTAAGATAAACTGCTGCGTCACAAGCTTTTAACCCGTTAAGGGTTTTTTGTATTGATATGTACTACACACATAATTTGAAAAATTTTTTAGTTTAGAAATTCAATCCTCCCCCCCCCCCCCACACACACACACTCCCGGCACATAACAATGTCCTTCCTGTGGAAAAACGTCTGACTTCAATATTGTTGATTTTAACTTTTATATAGTACTTTTACTGAAATTTAAAATTACTTTAATATTTAATATGAAAACTTATCTCCTGTGGCAGTTGAATCCATTTCTTGGAACACATTTGGTGTTATTGTGCAGTCAACGTTTGATTCATATGAAAAAAATAGCATTTTAAATTCTATTTTTAGCTGAAATTTATTTTGAATCTTCCCAGCTATCATCAGAAACTCCAAAAGACTGATCATCATTATCAGATGCAAATAATATTACATTAATTTAATCTTGCATTAGCCCTTTGCGCACTATTTTCCATTAGAACGTTTTATGAGCTTTATGCTCTATGTCCCATATCTGACACAAACACAAAAAACAAGATTTTAAGATGATGTATTGAAATATTTTAGTTTTAAGCAATTATAATTACAAATTTGTGATATACTCGAATGTCTAAAATTTTATCCTGAGATATTTTCAGTATTTTCGGGTGAAAAAGTTGAAGCAAATTCTACTGTTGTATACGATGAAGATAGGATTTTTTTTTTTTTAAATAAAATTTAATAGCTAGTGAGGTACTGCCATCAAGTGAGAAAAGCTGGTATAAAACTCTTTGTATAAATGTTCTAGATATGGCACAAAGCTCAGATAACTTAAATTTTAAATCTTTAGGAAAATATAAGGATTTTATCGGTATGTTCCATATATGGCACACCATGTAGTGAAGGGTTAAAGTACATTTTATATATTCTTTATCAGTGCAATGATATTAATTAATTGTGCCAATTCGTCATTTTAAAGAAATTATTACTTTATTGCCTTAGGCAAAAAGGTAAATAATACTGCACTATTTTTAAGTAAGAAACATAATTATGCAAAATTTAAGGATAAGAATTAAATTACAACATAATTTTGATGTAAAAGGGTTTTTAAATTAAAGGTTTTTAAATCTGTAATGTATTTGTTTACGCATTGAATTATTTTTTATTTCTCATTTATTTTCAATCTGAAGTGTTGGCATTCAATGAAAATCAGAAAAGTGATCTCACAAATGCATTAAAGCATTGTAAATTTTATTACAAAATAACGATTTTTTTTACAAATAATTTAGCAACTGAAACTTCGTCTGTTTCTATAGGGATGGAAGAAGAATTCTATAGTTCGATAATAAATATGCTGGATGAAAGAAAAATTGTACAAGGTGATGGTTTGATATTGATCGCCTAAACAATAGTAGATACATTTTTTCATTTTTTAAAAAATTCTGTTTAAATGATGAGAAATTTTTAATAGTAGTTTAAAAAATGATAAATAAAAATTTACATACGTTAACATTATAATTAATGCATGGCATTAATTATAATGTTAAATTTTTAATCGTGATCATAATAATTAAATGAAAAGTATATTTGTAAGAAAGTAAAAACGCAAAATTCAAAAGCATGGCCCGGCACTGACCCCGGGTCCACTGGCCAGAAACTAGCCAGAACACTGTAGAAAGACTACACTGTAAAAAAATTTTACCCTTTTGCTGCATCGTCACTCCACCGCTTTTATAGAAAACGATTACTTCAGCCTATCATGGAGAATTCTCATGGGTCAAAAGACGGATATTCTATAAAAGCGGGGGAGTGACGATACAGCAAAAGGGTCACATTTTTTGCAGTGACGTCAAAGTCATTGAAAAAAAGGGTACCACATCGGTTATTGAGGAAATAGATGTATCGACTTTATAATTGTTTCCAACTTTCTTTATACAGAAAATTGTCTTAAGTCTAGCCTTTTATTAATGTAGTTATTAATGAATTAATTTTTTCCTTTACTTCCCTGTAGCATATGATATATATATATATGAATATTCCATCTTTTGTTTTTTAATTATATCATATTTTCAAGCTGCTTTATAATTTTTTCCACCATTGTAATAATAGTTCCGTTTAAAAATGAAAAATGTCAGAATATTTCTGAGTGATAATTTATACAGCACCTAAGCGGAAACTTCATTTTACTCAATTATACTTTAAATCTGCTTTTCACAGATTAAATAGGTTTTTCAGTTAAATTATTAGCAAGTTTATTGCTAGAAATTACTATTTAATAAAAGCTGCAACTGTTCTGATGTTTCTAGATGCATTAGATGTTCTGATTTCAAAACCAATGTAATCATTAGTAAATAATTTTATTCTGATAAATTATCACCATTATCATTATCATCATCATCATTATCAACATAATCATAACCATCATCAGTTATCTCGGTAAATTAATATTATTAATTATTCCAATTCATAAATTAATTCATTAAAAATTCTATAAACATCTGGAGGAAATTATTCAATTAAAATAAACAAAACTTCATTCAAGGGAAAAGTTTTAAATGATGCAGAATTAAAAGTAATTAAAATAATTAAGGTAGTTAATATAAAAACAAAATATAGTTTGAAAAGATTTCCCAAACCCACCTTTTACACACGATTTCAAATAAATCCACGTTATCCTACTTCAATATTGTTTAAGAATTAAGGTATACGTTTCTAATTTATTTCTTTTTCCTTGTTCAGTGAAACAACGTGAAAGTTTTGAAAAGAAAGTTCTCTGTCTGCATAATTAAGGGAAGAACTTCGAGCTTGAAAAGAATTCAAAACTGATCCCAGAATAGAATACCTGTTAGTGAAATATGCAGGCACGATACTTAGATGAGCTGAAATCTTTTGACGGGAAATAAACTTTAGATTATGTACTTTTGACCAGATTGTAATTAATTGCCATTGTTTCTCGCGACTATCTCTCTACTGATTGGTGGATTAGTAGAAGCTGAAAAAGTTAGATTTTGCAATCAAAAGGGATGAAAAGGAAAATTAGTTCTCTAGAAGCTTAAAATTTTTTAAAATGAAATTACCAGAGATACAACTCTGTCTGAGCAGACTATTCAAATTACATTTCGAAAAATTAATGAACTAATTAGTATATTTTGTACGTATCTCTAGGATATTTAACTGGAGACGAAAAGATTTAAGGTTCCTATATTTAAAATTGCTCAGCTTTTTAATCAAATAGGTTTATTTCTTTTAATCCCACTTGAAAGGTCTATTTACTCAGAGGGATTTGATGCAATAATTCATGTCTATTAAGAATGAGTTTAAATAAATTGTAATGCAGAAAAAATTGAGCTATTATTACTAGCTTTCAAACTGAATGACTCAAAATATTGAAATAGTTGATATTTAAATGGTTACGGATTATACATTATCTGTCAGTTATACGTAGAGTTTAAAACATTTAATGATAATTTTAATTAAAAAAATTGTATTTTTATAAAAAATAAACAAAAGCATGGATTTTCAGTATAAAATATCTAGAGATTTTAAAAATGCAACATAATTCGCGTAAATATTTGTTAAAAAAATTGTTTACTTTTGAATTTAATTAAAATTCCACAAAAAAATAAAGGGGTAACAATCATTTAGCGAATGTCGTTAAAAAATCCCTGTCATTATCCAGAACTTCATAACGTGACATAAGAGCAAAATCATCAGCTCAAATTTAACTTCTTTTTATGTTAAAAAAATCATTATTATTAAAAATGGTTGACACACTGCAAAACAGCACTTATCAGGATTTTTTTTATAGGAATTAAACCATATTATAACCATTTTATTAAATACTATCATGTTCCGTCGCTACACTGATTGGTATTTCCAAACGCAAACCTGGATTCTAAGGAACCTCTTTTCAAATTAACGCAAGGCTGGGGACTCCACTACGCCTACTTTGATTGATTTTTCCAAATGAAGATTGAATTTTTATGATTTTATATTTCTGTATGGGAATGGGTTGGGAACATATTTTTGAAGGACCCACTGCCTTCAGTAGCATAAAAAAGGCAAGCTACTACCGTTACGGTCTGTTTAAAAAACAAACCTCGAATTTTTTTCATAGTGTTATAACTCAGCCATTTTTTAAGATATAGATAAATCAAAAAATGCTATGAAATTTTTGTATTAAGGTCAAACGCATAGTAGAAAAATATTTTTCAATTTCTTACTTTTTTTTAAACTTAATTTTAAATTTTAAATTTTGTAAAAAAATAAATAAATGGCCGTCATTTTAATGCAAGATGGCGGATGATGCTGGCCAACGAAATCGGTCGAGACATTAGTATGTAGTATGTACACACCAAGTTTCATACAAATCGGTTCATAAATACGATAGTTACAAGCATGACAAAAATCATATATATATAAATCAACATTTGAATGGAGGATGGTTTTAGGGTTTGGTGGTCATGATCGGTGAAAAAATACAAAAAATTTCCGGAAATGCTTTTTTCCGAACGGCTGCAATAGGTAGCTTTTTACCTTTTGTAATGAAATCTACGTACAAAACCCCCCAAAGGAACTGATATTAAAGGTCAACTATAGTTTATTAACTGACTTTAAAAAAAAGATCGAAACAAAAATTAAATGTTAATTCCTCGAAGAGGACACTTGTTGGAATCTTTTAATCATTAGCCCAATGACTTACCGATTGAGCATGATAATTTTCGAGAAAGCGTGGAAAGGTTAAGAAAAATGAAGCTCGCGCACGAATGCAGTAAAGGACTTATGGAGTATTTGCTGTGAGATTCTCATAGATTATTCAGTGTGTCCACTCTCAACGGTGGCCAATGGCTAATTTCTAAACCGTTAGTCATAGACCTATAGTTCCAATTGTAAAAAATGCAATAAAAAAGATAAAGAATTGTTTTTTAAGCGATTTAGATAAAAAAAAATTATTAAAAATTACGAAAATTAAATTTTTATACGGTTTTTCCGATCCTATAAGTGATATTTAGTAAAAATTTTCCATTACTCTAACAAGCAATACAAAAAAGATCCTATTCATCTAATATTAAAATTGACCGAGTTATGAAACTTTAAATTTCATGACTTAAACCACTTTTCTGTAACTGAAAACGGATGAATTGGACAGAGCTTTAAGGGAACGCACACTAACAAGGAGAGGATACGAGGCTTGTGTCACCGAATCCAGCGAGTCTTTGGGTATTTATAGTGTATAGTTAGTATATAAACATATCAGAAGGATGAAATGCAATATTCGGAGGGTAGCTTTTTAGGTAGCTTTTTACCTTTTGTAATGAAATCTACGTAAAAAAAACCCCAAAGGAACTGATATTAAAGGTCAACTATAGTTTATTAACTGACTTTAAAAAAAAGATCAAAACAAAAATTAAATGTTAATTCCTCGAAGAGGACACTTGTTGGAATCTTTTAATCATTAGCCCAATGACTTACCGATTGAGCATGATAATTTCCGTTTACCCATTATTGACGCAAAACATATAATCAAATAAACTGAACTTTCTTCCGAGGGCTGGATTGAACGGTTGGCAAGACGCTAGACGTTTACTTTTCGCACTTTTCCGCGGTGAGCGGGTTCAAATCCCGCCAAGACCATTTTTTTCACAGACAAAATTAGCATTAGTTATTTTCGGACTACAATATCTGATTATTTATACGTATGACAAATATAAATAATAATAACATGTTCCTAAGCTCATTAAAACACATTTATTTATTTACAAAGAGTAACAGAGTTTCATTGAAACGCTACGGATATATAAAAAAGTAAAAAAAAAAAAAAAAAAAAAAAAAAAAAACTTATGCTATATACACGTATTTCTTTTACATTCGACATCTTTGGATTTCTGTAAATTGTTTATATTTATTTTACAGTAACTTACATGTATTTTAAAATTACGTACAGCTATTTTACATTATTTACATTCAATTCAATACTACGGATTTAAAAATTAAGTGTGTGCTTTTACAAGTGACGTTTTGAAGCTTCTCCAAAAGGAATTTTTTACAGAATAGCTTTTTTCATTTCAATTAATAAAGAACAAGTCTAATCATCGAAAAACTTTAAAAACAAATTACCGGACATATTCGCTCTGCAGCAGGTGACTGCTGAAAAATAAAAATTATAAACCCTCGCTGTTTATTTTCTGTACAAGCTTGTTTTTCTTAACAACCACCTGCAAAACTATGTGAATAAAATGTTCCCGAAAATGGTTTTAACCGAAAACAGTTATTCTTAATCAAAACATAAGAGTCGATATTAAAAAAAAAAAATTTCATTTTCAAAAAAAAAAAAAAAAAATCGAAACATTATAACTTTTTAAATTGATAGATATTAGACAAGACAAAAATGAAATAGCATATTTTAATTTTATGTAGTGTATTTTAATTTACTCCGCTGCGAAGAACAGTGATATATTTGTAGAAATATCTATACATAAGAATGAATAAAATTAAAATGTTGCTGACTGTTTTTCATTCAATCCATAAAACTGCAATCTCTCTGTAAATAAATAAGTATATATACATGTGTGTGTGTGTACATGAGTGCAGAAGTATGTTCTTATTAATATTTGTTATACATATAAATAATCAGATACTGTAGTCCAAAAATATTTAATCCTAATTTTGCCTGTGAAAATAAAGGGGCTTGGCGGGATTTGAACCCGCTGACCGCAGAAAAGTGCTAAAAGTAAATGTTTGGCGACTTGCCAACCGTACAATCCAGCCCTCGGAAGAGAGGCCAGTTTATTTGATTATATGTTTTGCCTCAATAATGGGTGAACTTTGGGGGTCGTTTTTTAAGGCCCCCCTGAATATTGCACTTTATCCTTGTGATATGTTTATATACTAACGATAATTTATAAATACCCAAAGGCTCGCTGGATTCGGTGACACAAGCCTCGTATCCTCTCCTTGTAAGTGTTTAAAGTATTATAAAGAGCGTCCATTTCCAGCACTGTCCAATGGCTAATTCCTAAACCATTTGCCACAGTCATATAGCTCTAAATACAAAAATGTTTTGAATGAGGTTAAGAAGATTTTTAAAGCTATCAAATTGAAGGTGCTGTCATCGTAGTTTTACGGGAGTGTTAATTTTTATTAATTAACTTCTAGATTGGTTGAAATAATTGAATACGTGAGTTTCAAATTCTCTTTATCGAGAAAATCAAAATTTGGGAAATCACGAAAAACCTTTAAATGCCTTGGATTTCATTATTAATTTGGAGATTGTAGTGTTACATTAGTGAAGATTGGTAAAAAATGATAAAGAGAAAAAAAAGCGATAAGGCGAGTTTTGAAGTTCACATCCTTAATTGTATGTGTGTGTATGTATGTATGTGTATTTTTGTCGGCCGATTATCTACGCTATGGGATATAGGCCCTATGGGGTGGGTTGCCCTCCGTGGGGGTCTTTCTAAGGGAACCTAACCCGTATTTACGCAAGATTCGAAGAAAACCACGGAAAACTTCGAACGGCTAGGCCGACGGTCGCGATTGGGTTCGAACCCAGCACCTACCGTCTACCAGTTTGGAGGTCAGAACCTCGCGGCCACTGGTGGGGGCTATCCTTAATTGTATTTTTACATACGTTGAGGAAATGAAGCTGTTTCTTTTCATGATTTTATTTTAAAAAAGGTATGTTATTTTGATAAGCTTTTATTTTACTTATAACGTTCATATGTATGTTTTCCGAATTCAAAATTTGTATTCAAATTTTAACTCACTTCCAAATATCCGATCTAGGTTCAATTCGCATACTTATTTATATCGAATGACAATGTAATATTAATACGATTTTAGGTGCATACCATTTATTTATTTTATAGGACTGCATCAAATTCTATTAGGTTAATTAATCCAATTGAATTTTAAATATGTATTATTTTGTAACGAATTGTGACTGTTGCTTTTCATAATTAACAAAATTTCTATTTTTTTTTTTTACTTATATTTTAAATACAAGTTGTATATATTGCTTTAATATGTAAACATCAACATAAATTTAAAAATAATATTGTAAAAATGACTTTACCCCAATGTTTAATGTTAAATTTTATAACTGACGTTTATTTTTATTTCCAGTAAATTTATGAATGCCCCCTATTTTGCAGCAAAAAACATGCTTCAACTGTAAACAGCTATTACTCCAGCGCAATTTTAATCACAGATGAAAGGGACTTTTTTGTCTTACTCGTTAGAGTAGTGGTAAAAATTTACTAAATATCGCTTATAAGTCCGGGGGACCGTATAAAAATTTAATTTTTCATAATTTTTTTACCTAAATCGCTTAAAAAATAATTCTTTACCTTTTTTAAAGCATTTTTGCAACTGGAACTATATGTCTATGACTAATGGTTTAGAAATTAGACATTGACCGTCGTTGAGAGTGGGCACGCTGTATAGCAAACAAGAGTTTTCCTAGAAACAAGTCTAGATTTATTCCATTCATTTAAAACAAATTTATATTACATATTAACTTTAAAAAAAAATCCCCTGGGCCGATTCCGAGAAAAGAATTACGAACATACACCATCGAAATTAGCTTAAAAATGAGTTAACAGTTGTCAAAATATACTGCATGTAGAAATGTAAAAAATTTAGAATCGGATTAGACTGCAGATATAAGACTTAAAAAAAAAAAAAACCAGAACGATATGAGCTATATTTGTGGAGTTATTATTAGGTGGATTTTCCCTTTTTTTTAAAAATCTCAAATTAGCTATATATATCAGGTCCGTCCTTTAACCCCTCTGCACTACGATTTTAGGCTTAAGGCTGCATCACAGAAATACTACCGTCTTCCATGCTATTTGTACTGTGATGGTTGATGTAGAATAGTGAAGCCTAATGTCTTAGATGCTCACATGTTCCATTTTTGAACCCTACCGTCTATATTAAAATATTTTTTAAAGGGAAGGATGAAGTTTTAAAGACTTATTTTTAAAGGGTTTCTTAAGATGGGGGGCGGTGAGGGTGTAGGCTGGTTTGGAGCTTATGGAGCTAGATTTGTGACAGTGGATGAGACATCGCTACATCACTATGATCCCGAATCCAAACGACAGTAGCTACGTCTCATCCACTGTCTCAAATCTAGCTCTATAAGCTCCAAACATCCAAACCAGTTTTTCACCCCCATGCCCTCTCTTTCACTCCTCCCACAAAAATACGTTAATATATCAGCTACGGTTCTGAAATTGAGCATATAGATATCTAAGACATTAGGCTTCAATATTCTACATCAACCATCGCAGAACAAATATTTTATATGCACTAGAGACAATATTTGTTGAACCACCCATGTAATACGACGAAATCACACATCAGTAATCGATATATTATAAATGGCACATTCTAAAAATATATCGAGTTCCAGATCAATTAGAAACATCGGCGTAGTAATTAAAAATGCTTGAGAATTGCTCAAGTAGTCTATTAAAAAAATATTTAAATCAGAGACTAAATATGTGCAAAGCTTTTATACAGTTACGTTTATCAAATATATGAGAAAACAGGGTTTAAGGGGAAAATCTCTTATATAATACAAAGTTATCCCAGGAAATTTCATACAATCATATTTCTCTTTGTAATACATAACAGGCACATCACTCGAACTATTTTAAATATTTGAAGTAAGACTAACTATTTGACTTTTTTTTTGTAGGTGGGTGGGGGGAGGAAGCGCAAAACTCCGCCATTAAAAAAAAAAAAAAAAAAAAAAAAAAAAAAAAAAAAAAAAAAAAAAAATTGAGACTTCAAATTACTTCACATGACAGTTTATAACAAGTAACTTTACGGTATTACTTTAAATATTTTATATCAATAATAGTTAAAATAAAAATAAAATAAATTGTTGGTTTGAAATTCCAGAAAATAATTGAGACGAAGTGAAAGTAAAAATACGACTTGCAAAGTTAGCATTGAAGGTCCTGGTAATCAGTTTTACACACTAGAAATTTATTTAATATTTATGTTTTTTTATGAACATATATTTTCTCAGAGATGAATTATCGAACATCGAAAACAAAAGATGAAATTCCTTAGAACAGTGCACACGACTTATAAAAATTCTCTTTATATGAATGTGTAAGGCTTGAGCTTAATGAGCCCCCTTATTTTCTATACTTTCCCGTTACAATTCAAGTTATAATTCATATCATATAAAGGAATAAAATCGTGATAAAATATTTAGAAAAGAAAACAAAATTTTAAAGCATTTATTTCCTCTATTTACTTTTTGTAGAAAAAAAATTGTCAGCACAATGCAAGTAAGATTATTTTGTGAAGGATATTATAAGATTTCATTTCATTATAGATACAAAGTTTGATTTTTTGACTGTATACAAAGAATTGCATTATGAACAAAAGTTAATATTTCGAATACATTACGAAAGTTAATATCTTTTCGAATACAGAGAGATATTTAACTAAATTTACATTTGTTCACCCAAAACTTTTCCCTGAAAACGTTTTCCCAAATCAGTTTTCCAAATCTGAGATTGAAATTTTCTATTCTATGAATATTTTCCAACAGCGTAAGTAAAATTAATGGATTTTCCGAAAAATTCTGAAGCATATAAATTAGGTAATTAATGAATACGCTTGAAAGGAAAAATCCAAAATCTCATAAATGGGAGAAAGAATGCTAATTGACACTAGCTTAGAATAAATAAGAAAAAAGAAGATCATTTTGCATCGCTTGTCTAATACAATGAAATTATAGCTAACCATTTGAAATTATCATGCAAAGTACTAGAAATTTCTCTGATATTATTAGGTAGATGATATTATAGCTAAGAATATTATTTCCAGGATAACGTACATAAAGTTAATTCTTAATTTTTATCCCATATATTTCACTAGAATTTTTACTTGGATTTTCCCTTTTAGATTACCTATGGAAATTTTTACATGGTGTGCACGAATCAATCTATGTAAGTCTTAAAATGTAAGTTAATATGAATATACCAGAAAAAAGAGAAAAAAAAATGAAGAAAAAAATAAAAATGATAAATTTACTCGCCGAAATAAAGACAATAATTAAAGAGCTTAAATCCAAAATCCATGTCTTTGATTAGATAAAGCCCAAAATTCGTGTCTTTGACTAACTGCAGCCGAAATGAAAGACTCAGTGTTAAATTTGGGGATTTTTCGTGCTCAAAAGAAATAAATACATGTCATTTAAAAAGTTAGTCTTTTAAAAGCTATTTAGTTTTTGTGTTTGTCATATTGATCTGAATTTTTTTTAAATTTAACTGTTCTTAATTATCGTCATATTTTATTAATTTCACAGTACATTACTCAGTATTTAATAATTATAGCGTATTATTTCGTAAGGTAGGGTGTAATATAGAAATGGGCAGTACAAGAAAGTACATGATTAGACATATAACGCATAAAAATTTATAAAAAAAAAGATATGCTATTAAAATTTATAAATTTATACATTTGAAGATTCAAGATCTCTCGCTTTACCACTTTTTCATTGGATGTTTTTGTATTCACAATTTCTGTGATTTGAAATTTAAAATAGAGTTAAATATCTATATATACGTATTTTTCTTAACCCTTCCGCGACGAGAGCTTTTGATTTAGTTTTTAATAATTTACCACCGGTTTTTCAAAACAGAAATTTTCTGTAATTGAATAGCGAAAATGCTCCAATTAAATAAAAAAACTTTGCAATAAAAAATAACGGATGAGAATAACGAAGGATTCTGAGCTCATTAAGTGGCACGTACACCAGCTGCTCGTCCTCGAGGGGTTAATGTTTGTCATCTTTATGACTCCATTTCAAATGAAAATCAAATTTTGAATTGCTTAAAAGGCGCAAATGCCAACCTAGTGAAAAAGATTCCATGCCGGGAATCGAACCCGGCCCATCAGTATAACGCACTGACGTTCTACCTACTAAACCACATGGAACGACAGCTGGTAAGGAACTTATCGTATTACATGTTGGCAAGGTTACAAACGCAGCACAAGATGAAATACAATCCGCGAGCCACCGATCTGGGGTAATCACGAAACTCAAATTAATCCAGCATCGATTGAATATATTTATGCGTGGAAATTTTTCCAGAGAGAAAATTCGCCTTGAATATAACATTTCAAATGAAAATCAAATTTTGAATTGCTTAAAAGGCGCAAATGCCAACCTAGTGAAAATGGATCGGTGTCTCGCGTTTTGTATTCCCCCTTGTGCTGCGTTTGTAGCCTTGCCAACATGTAATAGCGATAAGTTCGTTCCTGGGTGTCGTTCCATGTGGTTTAGTACGTAGAACGTCAGTGCGCTGTACTGTTGGCCCGGGTTCGATTCCCGGCGTGGAATCTTTTTTTCACTTGGTATTTGCGCCTTTTAAGCAATTCAAAATTTGATTTTCATTTGAAATATTATATTCAAGGCGAATTTTGTCTCTGGAAAAATTTCCACGCATTACTTTATGACTACAGTTGGTACAAATGGGGTTGTGAAAAGTGTTATTTATTTATTTAACAAATATCGGACTTGTGTGCTCGAAATGAAAACCTACTTTAAGTCATCGTCAATATGAAATAACACAAGAAAATTTTACAACACAAGAGAGATACATCCGGGAGCTCCGAGGAGCGTGTGCAGTTGAGCAAGTGGGAATCGAGCCCAAACAACTTCCTACGCTCGCAAGCGATTGGCGGCGTGGTGTATTAATCACTTGGCCACGGAGGCTCCTGTGAAAAGTCTGCATACGTGATCCAACAACTGAGTTAAACATGAGTAGAATTCTAACGGTTTGGTGGGCCACACAGGTAAGTTGTCGGCGGGAAAAATGTTGCCAGTGGGAGATTTGTTTGATATACACTGCTCAAAACAATTAAAGGATATTGCAGTTTTAGGTGGATTTTGTATCTGGGAAACTTTTATCTGATTGATACATGGTCGACAGACATAGTAGGTTATATGAGAATAAATTACACATGTTTGGCAGAAAAAATGCATTTTATTGCGCATTTGTGTACAAAAGGAAAAAAACACAATTTGTGCATATGAGAAAAAAAGAATAAGAAAAGGTGTTTTCTTCAAAGAAAATCATTTTCAGTAGGGGGTATGGTTTCCACGGGCGTCCAGCAACGTTGAACACCTTTGAGGCATGGACTCAATGAGGCTATTAATGACGAATTGGGGTATTCTGCCCCACTCTTCCAGAAGAGCTCTTTCCAGTTCTTGAAGAGTTTGTGGGGGTTGTTGGCGGCCAGAAACTCGTCTTCCTACAGCGTCCCAAACGTGCTCGATTGGATTCATGTCTGGAGAACACGCTGGCCGTTCCATTCGAACGATTCCTTCCTCGAAAAGGAAATCCTCCACCAGGTTTGCACAATGTGACCTGCAGTTATCGTCCATTAAAATGAAGTTATCTCCGATTGCTGCAGCGTAAGGGACTACAATAGGTCTGAGGATCTCATTTCTATATCGGCGACCAGTCAGAGCTCCATCTCGAATGATGTAGAGGTCAGTGCGCTCGTCAATGGAGATGCCACCATACACCAACACTCCTCCACCGCCAAATCTGACACTTTCGTGCACGAACTCAGGATTATTCCTACTGCCACGGCCCCTCCAGATGAAAATACGCCTATTATCCGGATGCACAGAAAAACGGGACTCATCAGAAAACAGAATATTGCTCCATTCATTTCTCCTCCAGTTGACATGCTCACTCATTGCCCACTCCCTGCGGTCGCGACGATGCCTTGATGTTAATCTAACACATACCATCGGTCGGCGAGCATACAGACCTACAGCATGGAGCCGGTTTCGGACAGACTGAGTTGAAATCGTGGTGCCTGTAGCCGAGCGAAGGTGTTGTTGGAGAAGAGTAGCGTTCACGTTTCGGTGTCTCCGAGCTGTTACGCTAAATACCGATCTTCATTTGGCGTTGTTGCCCGTCTACGACCTTGCCCTGGTCTTCGGCCTGCACATCCACTCTCCAAAAAACGGTTCCAGATCCTGGAAATGACACTTTGTGACACTCCAATGGCTTGTGTTACTTCGGCTTGAGTTTGGCCCCCTTCTAACCTACCAACAATTCTCTAAGCTGCTGAATCTGTCAAATGACTTCGCTGAGACATCGTACTCATCGAAACAAAGCAATCACTGAATGCCGATCATCCTTGTCTTCATTCTCTTTTTATCCAGTTGAAAGTCAAATTTCATTCGCTGCCGCTGAAGCGACGTTTTTGACGTCGAACTCAAAATTTGCATACTCCACAGTTCGAAAACCAGAAAAATTTGCATTTGTGATTCTCTTCTTCTATTTTCGGCAAAAAAATTCGTTTATATTTTTATTTTATATAAAACTTCAAATATCCTTTAATTGTTTTGAGCAGTGTACTTTCTCCAGAATGGCCATAAAGAACACTAAACTTTTTGCGATAAAATCAATATTTAAAATATTTTTCTATAAAACTGCTATTTATTTTGATAATTATTTTTAGTGAAGTATCTATTTATAATAAAATCTGAATGGAGAAAAGAGTAGGGAACGATTCCGGTTTGAACCATTCTGGTCTCCGTTGCCAAACGCCACGTTAGGCTTTATGAAAAAAAAAATGCTCGCATATGACAGCTAAAAGGTAATTTCTTCATTTTAAAATAATGCTTGTGCAGCATATTTTCATATGAAATGACTCTTCGTGATTCTTTATATAAAAAAAGGCTGACAACCGATTCTGCTTTTAAAATATTTGTAAAAAACTTTAAATATGTTTTCAAATATATTTTTCATTTTTGTTTACAGTTGTAAGCAATAAGTTTACAATATGCATCTACCTCGCTTGGCACAGTAAAATTTCTCTTTATTTCAGAGACTTCGACTTTTGTTTTGGCGCCATGTATTGGCATCAATATAAATGAAGGAATTTTGGTTTGAAATTAAAATAGAAAAAAATATGCTGTATGTAATAATGTAATTCGAGATTATTTTTTTAAACATTTCTGTTACATGATTTTAAAATATCATTGAATAGATATAAATAAAATGAATAATTTTATTATAATTTTTTTGATAGATTTTAAGTTTAGTTTTATTAATTTTTTAAGAGGTTAATCAGCATTTTTTTCAATTTTGTTTTATATTATAAATAAAACAAGACTTATTTTTTAAGGTGCACTGAAAATATAAAGTGTTATCTTGACCGCATTACTGAGACTGAAAGTTGCTTTTTGTTGCAACGGTTCCACGCATCGACTTCTCTTGGCACAGTAAAATTTTCTTTAATAATGGGACTATCAACTTTTCTTTTGACGCCATCTATTGACATCAATATAAACGAAGGAATTTTAGGTTGAAATTAAAAAAGAAAAAAAATGCAGGATGTAATAATGTAATTCCAGATTATTTTTTCAACATTTGCGTCACATAATTAAAAAACATCATGCAATAGGTATAAATAAAATGAAAATTTTTATTCTAATTTCTTTGATGGAATTTAAATTTTTTTAATTATTTTTTTAAAAGGTTGGTATTTATTAGCTTATTTTTATTGAATTTTGTTTTATATTATAAATAAAACAAGTTTATTTTTAAAGGTGCAATGAAAATATAAGATTTTATCATGACCGCATTAATCAGACTGAAAATTGTTTTTTTTTCGTATTCTCCTATTAAATTACAGTTTTGTTTGCTTTTAAAAATTATATTCAAAAGTTTGTATGCTAAAAATAAAAATATTATCTGCTTTGTTGTAATTAATATATGTAGTACATGGCATTGTACATTGCTTATATTTTAATGACATTTGATAAGAAATATAAATTTTGTTTACAATGCAAATAAATTTGGGTGAAATACAGTTTACTCTCCTTTGCCAAGGCGACTTTTTTTGGCGCGATGCTCCAATATGGCAACCCTTGTATTTTCATTTTCTCATCTCGCATCTTCAATGTGGCAACCCTAAGGAGTGCTCCGTTTTAAAGTCTTTGCTTTTTAAACCGTATCCTACCGTTTTCTAAGCCATTTCCTGATTGGACGCTCCTTTTTGTTACATGTTTTCTTATTGGACGAAAGAAGAGAACTGAGAGAAGGAGCGTTTAAATTTTTGGAAAAACGTTAATGTTGCAATGGATTGCACGTTGAAAAGTTGTCTATTGCAGTTGCGTAGCGAAATTTCTGTTATTTGTTTTCTCATCTCGTATATTTTGGAACAAGTACCGATATGGATAAATGTTTGACAGGTGAGAATAAATATTCTATCGTTTATTTTTCTCTTTTTTTAACCTGTATTTTTGAGCTTTGATTGAATTATGTATGAAAGAGAGGCTGATTGTTTCAAGATATGAATGACTAAAAATTATAGATTGAGTGATGGTTTTGAATGACATCCTAGAGTAGAAGATAAAATTATGAATTAAAAAATAGGGGGTTCAGGGGGGCGGTAGCTCCCCCCCCCCCGATTAAAAAAAAGGCCCTCAGAATAAAAAGACTACAACATTGTTTTGCTCCTCTTACTGTTAACAAACATTCAATAATTTGGGTAAGTAAAAAATTTGTTTTTTGGTATATTTGATAAAATGTATTTTAAAATATATTAAATGTATCTTTAAAAATATATTTTGAAAAAATTTGAAATGTTATGTATTTTTAATTTTTACTCAAAAATACAGGTTAAAATAAGAGAAAAATAACTGATCAAATATTTATTCTCACATTTAAAGCATTTGTACTTGTTTAAAAATATATGAGAAGAGAAAACAAATAATAATTTTATGTACTCTCTCACGGAGATGTTGTAGCTCTGGGAGTTAGTATGCAAAAATTCGCCATTTGGCGATTTTTGAAAATCGTTCCAAGAAGGAGAGCAAACTGCAATCGCACCATAATATTTTTGGTTTTCATAAATGCAGAATGATTTTTTTAAATTTACATAGCTGAAGTTTTTAAAAATTAATTTTTATTTAAATCAATGATTCTTGCTTCTGCAAATTTTCTATAAGAAATTTTAATTTTATATAAAAAAAGCTCTTTCGTTTAGATTAATTGCTGATTGATGTTCCAAATCCATACTTAAAAACAAAACATAAAGCTTCATTAAAAGATGACTAAAATGATCGAAATAGGAATCTATCATATATCCTTCCTATGACTTTCGTTATTGAGAACTTATTTAGAGAAGAAATGATGACTCAAAAATATGGAACCTAGACTAGACTTCAAACTTGTGTCAAATGCAGTTTAGCAAGTTTAATTTCATCATTCTATATTGAGGAGAGATGCGATGTTTGTTATTGTTTTACGATTAAACAAATAAATAATTCTTATTTCTATAAAACATTGATACGTAAATGTAAAATAAAACGTAATAGTCTAAATTACAAGTTTTTTAAAATCCATGATCAAACATTAGCCAGTATTTGTCGTTTCAATATAATTATCGTTGCGTGCTTTACAAATCTCAAATTTGTTACATTCTGAAGTCTTTTTTTTTATTCGTAAAAAAAGTACATCACTTTTAACAATAGTAACAGATCTTTCAATACATAGAAAATTTTAACAATTACGTTATAAAAGTAAGTTATACGGAGGAAACACATTTATGAACGGGGTAGAAATTTTAAGTGAAATTTTATCCTATAGATGGCGGTAACAGTGCAGAATTTTACATACTTTTGGTATTTCCAAACATCCCTATTTCAGTTTGGAAATTTTATATTTTCTATGGTAAAAGGAAGATATTTTAACCAACTTATTTAACATAAAATTTGTGATTATTTTGCGACTAAATAATGCGAAAAATTGCAATAAAACTGCATGCATCCTGCTTGCATTTCGAAGGATTAAATTTTGTACTTCCGTTCTTTGGGAGGGGAAAAAAAAGAAATAGGAGGATTATTTGCCACATTTTGAAATTAAAGTATTTGCTTTAGTAATATATAAAAAATAATTTTTGTATATATTGTGTCATTAGAATATGTCACTTTTTCGAAAAATAAGAAAAATTGTTGCATTAAAAACGTTCCAATTTTGCATTCATTTATAGATTTTTATCCTTTCAAACATTTTTATTTTATATTGAGGAATTTTAACTTAAAAAAATAAGATTAAGGAAAAGATGCCCCGAATTAACCTGGAAAATGTAAAGCACAGTGGTACGTATTGTACTAGACTGCAGTTAATTTACATATTTAAGAATGCCAGTTTTAAAATGTTAAAATCAGATAAAAATGGTGAGATTTGATTTATTATAAAGATGATTCATCTGCAGTCCAAAGCTTGTGACCTAGTACTATTTCCATATAAAAGGATCATATCCATATGAAAGTTTCTGGCTCTGCATTTTCCTATTGGAACCTTATGTCAATAAAATTTCAACCAACCATATGAAAATTTCACCCAAATCCAAACAGCGGAAGAGCAAACGTTCAAGAATAATATGAACTGTTAATTCATCACAATCACAGATAGTTAAAATCTACATACACTCATGGATAAACAGCAAAGCTGTACATCTCGGGAAGAAAGAAATCCTGGGTCAATCCATTTCAAGTGGTACAGCACTGGTCGCTCGACCATTTTTAAAAAAATCTGAAATTTTTTGTACAACAACCCTAACATGATGGAAGTTCAAAATGACCGTTATTTTAATTTTACTATTTTTTGTTTGTGCATGGCGGCCATCTTTGTTTCATCGTGTTCAGAGATTTTTTCAGCTACTACACTGTAAAAAAAAAAAAAAGGGTCAATCTACTAAAACAAATTTAGTGATCCTTGTAATTACTAAAAAAATTTTGTAATCTTACTTAGTTACAAGAAAATCTGTAAGAGTTACTAGAAAAAAGCTAGCAATGAATAGAGCTAATAGTTTTATATTTTCGATAGCTATTACTAAACTTCGCTTGGTATGGCCGTGATAGCATAGTGGTCATAACACAGAGCTCCAGACTGAAAGGCCTCGGTTTCGAAGCTCGACACCACCAAAGACCTACCGAGCGTATGCAGTGTAAGTATTCGTTAAGTAAAGGGGTTATGAAAGCAAAATTGCGCAGGTGGCAATGTTTGATGCTGCCATCTATTGAGGCGTTGCCGGAAATCTACCGTTGCAAAAATTGCGTTTGGACTAGCTACTAAGAATCCGCGATTAATGGTTACTCAAAATAATTCTGGAGCTCTTACTAAAATTTGCTGGCTGGCTCATACTAAAAAGTTTTAAGTTAGTTATACAAAATATTCTTTTGTTCAGTTTACAAAAGAAAGGTTTGTTTCACTTGCAAAAAAAAAAAAAAAAAACAGTTTGGAATGGTTACTAAAAAATTCTGTGGAATACAAATTTACTAAAAAATTTTTAGTAACCTCATGAATTTTTTTTACAGTGTAGGATACACAAAATTGTAAATATCACGTCTTTTATTTTCCCAATTGAAATGGAGTTTGCAGCATTTTGTTCAGAATAAAATAGGCTAAATATACGTTGGTAGAATAATTTTGAAAAATAAATTTTTAGAGGTAAAATTTTAGCACAAAATTTAAGATTTTTTCCAAAATCTATCCGTTTGCAAGGGGAGATTTTTCAAGCAAGGAAAACTGTCAACCTTACACAATTTTTTCTACAAATAGGTTAAAAGTGCATGTACTCATACACCAAGTCCCAGATCTGGGAGTAAATTTCTCTTTGCGAAAAAAATTCCGAAATTCGCCAAAAATTTCAAAAATCGCACTTTTTAGGCTTTGATATCTCTGGTGGTGTACGAGATAGAAATCTGAAATTCTGGCCTTTAATAATATTTTATAGTTTTATAAAACAACAAAAACTCAAGTTCTAGAATCCGTTACATGAATTTTTCCTGTTATCGTTACATGAAAAGTTCTTGGAATCCCAGTTTCCTAGAAAATGTTTAGTACCTTTACAGATTTTTTTTTTCACAGTGTAGAAATGCTATTCGTCCATTTCAATGGCCCTGAAAACATTTTGGTTGGTTCACCGTTTTTAAAAAATCTGAAATTATTTTGTACAACAACTCAACAACCCTAATATGAGGGAAGTTCAAAATGACTATTATTTTAATTTTACTATTTTTCGTTTGAGCATGGTGGCCATCTTTGTTTATCGTGTGCAGCTATTTCCTCACATTGAAGCTTGATATCTCTTGTGTGGCGCGAGATAAAAATCTGGCTTTTGATAGTATTTTATAGTAGTGTTATGCACAAAAAATTTCAAGAAGAAGATTTGACTATAAGCTGAGATACGGTGATTAAAAAATTTTAAGAAATGCTATTACGAGTACACTGTAAAAAAAAAAAAAAAAAAAAAAAAAAAAAAAAAAAAAAAAAAAATTCTGCAAAGGTACTACACATTTTCTAGGAAACTGGGATTCCAAAAACTTTTCATGTAACGATAACAGGAAAAATCCATGTAATCGATTCTGAAACTTGGATTTTTGCTGTTACCGTTACAGGAAAAATTCTATGAATCCCAGTTTCCTAGAAAATGTTTAGTACCTTTGCAGAATTTTTTTTTACAGTGTACATTAGGAGAAATGAGATTAGTCTCTTTTATTACAATATTTAAACAGAAAATATCGTTTGTTGAAAACAGTTTAATAATAAATGTTTAATTTACAAAGATACTATATATGCTCAACAAGGAGCTTAACACTATTTACGAGAGATGTTATGATTCAACCAGTTACTGTTGTCAGTCCATCAGGCTGTTCTTTCTCAAAATTTTATTTGAAGCCACCAAAATCTTGTCATCCCTTGTTAACTTGAATAAAATTCTCTAGGTTTAATAATTGAAACCATGTCAACTCGATTAGTTGTAACCCATTGTCTGTAATTTAGTTTTTCTGAAATGTGTTCCGAGTAAAATTGTTGCAATAGCATTTCTAGTAGGTTTGTTCATCTGGACAAATAGTGTATTGGCTTAGCGCACACTGTAAAAAATAATCTTGTAAAACAACAGAAAATATCTGGCAGCAAAAGTTGCCAGAGAATTTCTGTTAACAGAAATTCACTGGCAACTTTTGCTGCCAGAATTTTTTCGTATGTACAGATATTTTTGTCAACAGAAATTCTCTGGCAACTTTTGCTGCCAGAATTTTTCCGTATGCACAGATATTCCTTGTCAACAGAAATTCTCTGGCAACTTTTGCTGCCAGAATTTTTCCGTATGCACAGATATTCCTTGTCCACAGAAATTCTCTGGCAACTTTTGCTGCCAGAATTTTTCTGTACATACAAGCATTCCTTGTACATACAAAATTTTTCTGGCAACTTTTGCTGCCAGAAATATTCTGTATGTACAAGAAAAGTGTGTGGTCAGATATTTCTTGTACATACTATTTGTACTTTCTGGCAACTTTTGCTGTCAATTTTTTTTTTTTTTTTTTTTTTTTTGCACAAGAAACATCTGCGAGCAACCACTATACATTATACAGATTTTTTAGCCTACACTGTAAAAAATAATTGTAATAAAACAGCCCACTTTTCCATCATATGTGTTTATTAACAGCTTCAAACTGTTAAAAAACGCCATAGTGTATTATAACAGTATCAGTTTGTTTGAAACAGGCTATCACTGTTTTTCTTCAATTCGAGTGTTTACCGCCGACAGCAAAAATCTGCTATGAGATTCTATCCATACGCCGAAACAAGTGCATACGAAAAATTTCTGTATTTGAAGTGAAGTGAAGGTTCACGTCAGCGTCAGCCATGTTTATTTGTATTGCGATTGCAATCCTCGGCTCCGCGTGCGTTGAAAAACATTTAAGTTCTTCCTTTTTTTTTTTTTTAGTTTTATGTTCTGAATTTATGAATAGTATGTAAAATGTCATTGGGGGTTCCTGTGAAAATACCTCATGAAGCTGAACACCTTATAAAAACTTTAGAAACTAATACTAGCGAAATATACCATGTGAAACTGTTAGAAGCTGAAGGTATGAATTGTCAGATTGTCAGCGGTTTTTTAGCAGCTACTTTGATCAAGAATCAAGTAAAGATAATGTAAGTACTATGCATTTTTATTTAATAATGTAGTTGTATGTTTTTTTAATTAACAGTTTAATTGCGAAAATGTTTTAACTTCGGATTAATTTTTGCCTTGAATTAATGTTTTGCACACTTCATAATGGTGAATTTTCTGCTACTGAGTGTCATTCTTAAAGTTTTAACTATTTTATTTCAATTATCACACACCAGTGTTTAAAAAAGATTTAAATTTCTGTATTATATTAAAAGTAAGTCTATATTTTTGAGGTAATTCCTGGTCAGTGCTAAATAATGAAATTTCACAATATTTATACTTTATTCTATTTAATTTAAGTATTTAATTTTTGTTTTATTATTTAAAATACTGACATATCAAAATAATAAATTTAAAAAAATAGTAAAAATGTAAATTCTAAGTTATTTCAAAAGCAAAATTTATTTTTTACTCCAAACATACAAATACTAAATATAGTGCATTGAAAATTTTAAATCGCATTTTAAAAGATAAATTGTTAAATTACTTTTAAAAATGCAGTTTTAAAAGCATACAATTTATATTAAATGTTGAAAATATTAAAATAAAGCAAGTTAAACCAAAATAATAATAATTTATGAGCATTTGGAATGTCGATTTCTGTTGAATGTATGAAAACTATGTTGAAAATATTAAAATAAAGAAAATTAAATCAAAATAATAAAATTATGCTCATTTCTGTTGAATGCATAAAAACTTAGTTTTAAAGTATTTATTTATTATTTATATCCAAATTTCTTTATTTGGATTATATTTTAATGATTAACCTCTGAATTTTCAAAAATTTTGAAGCATAACATTGCTATAAGTGACCACTTGCTGCAGTGGAGTAGCTATGTAGGGAAGGAGGGGGCAGTCCGCCCGGGTGTCATCCTCTAAGGGGTGACACCCAATCTTTATTTGCAAATATATATATATACATAATCTTATAAGATTTAAAAAAAAAAAAAAATTCTGGAATAAAATGAAAATTGTAGCTTACGACACATCAGAGTAAATTTCCTTTTCTCGGTGAATATGAAATTTATACAAAATAGGATGTCTAAGTAAGATATACATCGGGGAATAAAAATCAATCTATCCAACGAGTGGACAAAAAGCAAACTAGAAACACTTTTTTTACATATAGACACAGTATTGAGTTATGCAGATTATGCGATAAATGATAAGTCGCTCCTGTGTGTGTGTGTGTGTGTGTTTTTTTTTCTTTAATATGCAGGCGGGTTGAAGGGTAAATAAGGAATGGTATGGTAATTTGTTAATAACATAAAGTTGTAATTGAAAAAATATGAAGGATTGGGGGGGGGGGGTGACATCATTCACATCAGCCCGGGGTTAAACACAATTTTACAAAAAATAGTTTAATATTTTCATTTATATATTCATCTAAATTCACGTCTTTTTCACAATTCTTTGACAAAATTTGCATTTTTTAGTGGATCTTCGATTAAATTCGTGTTTATTCTATGACCCTTTTATGAAATTCATGCTTTTTGCAACTTTTGGGTGAAATTCACATTTTGTAATACTTAGTCGATTTTTTTTTTTCGCATTCCTGTGATCAAATTTACATTTATCAAGGGACCCTGGGTTGATTCTGCTCTGAATTTTCCAAAAATTTGAATTATACAGTTCTGGGGGGAAAAAAATCTGACATCAATTTGAAATTTCAGGCAAGAATACATATATATATATATATATATATATATCAGAGTTTCCCCCAGAGGATTTCAGAGGGGCGCTCAGCCCCTCCTGCCTTTTAGTTTAAAAAGTAGCACCCCTCTTGCCCCTCATCCAAAAACTAGCGCCCTCTTGTCGCTCATTCAAAAAAAAAAAAAAAAAAAACTAGCACCCTTCTTGCCCCATATTGGAAAAAACGCAGCCCTTCAATGATAATGCGTAAGATTGTTAGAGTTACGACTGACTTGTCTAATTTTCATAAATGACTGCCGAAAAATGCTCGAAATGACTGCTGATATTTCTTGATTTTGGAAAAATTCTGACATAATCACAAAGGTGATCCAAAGCAAGGAAAACAAATTAAAATAAATTTTCTAAAAGGATACAACAGAGGTGGGAGAAAAGAGGGGGCGATTCCATTCCTGTAAACAAACTATGTGCTTTTTTTTTTCTTCTTCAACGCCCCTTTTTTTTTAAAATTTGCGTTTTTTCGTGTTTAAACATGACAAAATTGGCGGTATTTCACAATCTTTTCATGAAATTTGCCATTTATTTTCGCGATCTTTTCACGACATTTATCGTTTAGTCACAATTTTTAGCCAAATCTGCCGTTTTTTTCGATCTTTTAACAAAATCTGCTGTTTTTTGCGATCTTTCAACAAAACCAGCTGTTTTTTGTGATCTTTTAACAAAATGTACCCTTTTTTTTTCTTTTCTTTCAATTTTTTGGCGAAATTTTGGATTTTTTCTTGATTTTTTGAGGAAATTTGTTTTTCCTCAATTTTTTGAACCTAGATTCAACTCTATAAAAGTGCCCTTAAAAATCAAAAAAGTGCCCTGAAGAATGCAAAAAATGCCCTTTTCAAAATAGTAGCACCCTGCCCCTTTTTAAACCTGGGGGGAACTCTGTATATATTATGTATTTTACACAAATGGTCTCCGAAAAATATAAATTTTGTTTATCACTCGTAGAAAAATCATGAATTTCTTCAGAGGATTGACAGAAAAATGGAAATTCTGTTAGAATGTCGCGAAAAAACACAAATTTCGTTAGATGATCGTGAGAAATCGCAATTTCGCCTAAAGATCGCAGTCACCAATTTCACCAACGAATGAAGAAAAAAAAAACAAATTTTGTTCAGGGATCACAGAAAAAACAAAAATCTTTAAAGAATCGTGGGATAGTAAAAACAATCTCAAAAAAACCGCTAATTTTGCAAAGAATCACAAAAAAAGGCAAATTCCAAAGAACAATCGCAAAAAAATTACAAATTTTGTCTAAAGATCGCGAAAAATCTGCTAATTTCGCAAACTTAGCGAAAATTGCTAAAAATCCAGATATTTCGCCCCAAAAATTATGAAAAATCCACAAATTTCTTCAAAAAGTTTGCAAATTTCGCCAAAGGGCTATGGAAAAAACCATAGTGTGTAAACTGAATTTCCCTCTAAACACACGCTGCTAAAACCTTCCAAAAAATTGCTGCGAATTAAAAAAAATTTTTTTTTCATTAAGAATCATCCCTGAAGTGACTCTTTGACGAATTTGGCGTTTTCCCACAATCTTTTATAGAAATTTGCATTTTTTCTTGATCTGTTGACGAAATTTGCATTTTTTGAGGTAAAAAATTTAAAATATATCAATCAGTCGCACGAAAATATCACAAAAACCGCAAAACAGTCGCAGGAGTTAATCGTAGGTGCAGTTTTTTTAGGGGGGGGGGGGGAATGAGGAAAATTTTTAGACCGGAAACAAACATCCACGTTATTCTTTTGTGCGGGTTTTTGAAATTTGTGGCACGAATCCTGTCATCCCGTCCTCAAATTCAAGCCCTATAAATTGTTCAATTATCTTCAAACCTTTAAATTGTTAAATTATCTTCAAAAATGCAGTTGTAAAAGCATACAATTTATAAAAGATGTTGAAAATATTAAAATAAAGCAAATTAAATTACAATAATGAAAATTTATGTTCGTTTGAATGTCAATTTCTGGTTTAATGCATAAAAAGTTTTTAAGTATTTATTTATTATTTATTTATTTATTTATTTTGTCTGTTTACGAATTGCAAATTATTCCTTAAGTATACGGAAGCATTTTCTTTTTATAAATTGTGTGTTTTTAAAACCCTATTTTTGAAAATAATTTAACAATTTGTCTTTTATTTGGCCACTTAGTGAAAGAGTTTTTTTCTCAAAGAAGAAAAAAAAAATAGTGGCAGAGCAGATTCTGCCTTCTTGGTTTTTATCTTGGTGAAAAAAAACTCTTTTTCACCATGTGGTCATTTATATTGTTTAAAATTGCACAACCTTTTCAAGAGAAGGCCCATTTACAAATATGTGTGGGTGGTCGTGGGCTACATAAATAACACACAGAGAATTCAATTTTAATGGGATGATCTGTGGCCTATAATCTGATAGAAAATCAAGGGCGGATCCAGCCCAACCTCCAGGGGGGGGGGGGTCACAACTTTTGACACATGATTTAATGAAGCAATTTTAAAATACAGTAAATCTTGTGAAAACGAAATTACAATAAAAAATAGCAAATTTCGCCGATCGGGCATGAAAAAATCGCAAATTTTGTCAATTATGCACGGAAAAATCACGAATTTTGTTGATCGGACGCGAAAAATCTCAGATTTCATTTATCAGGCAAGGAAAAAAGTCTAAATTTTTTTATAATACTTGAAAAAATTGCAAATTTTGTTCATAGGTTGCAGAAAAGTCGCCTGTTTTGTCTGTTAACCACGCGAAAAAAACGCGAATTTCGTTGACCGAGTGCGAAAAAAATTGAATATCGTCAACATCGGAAAATCGTGAGTTTTGTCTATCGGCCTTCGAAAAATCTCGAATTTTGTCTGTATGCCTCAGAAAAATCGCAAATTTTCTCGATTTGGAACGAAAAAATCGCAAATTTCTTTAATAAGGCACGAAAAAATCCCAATTTTGTCGATTGGCTCCGTAAAAAGCTCGAATTTATTCGATCAGGAACAGAAAAATCGCAAATTTTGTTGATTGGGAATAAAAAATCGCGAATTTCGAGTTGATATGGAACGTAAAAGTTGCCGATTTCATTAATAGGGAAAGAAATTATCGCAAATGTAGTCGATTGTTTTCGTAAAAAGAGCGATACGGGCGATTGGGTACAAAAAACTCGCGAATTTTGTCGAATCGGTACAAAAAAATCGCTAATTTCGTTGATAGGGCAAGGAAAAATCGAAGATTTGGTCGATGATGCACGGAAAAATCGAAATTTTTTTTTGAGTGGCTGCAGGACAATAGCGATTTTTATCAGTTTATCGTGAGAAAAAAATTACAGATTTCATCAATTTACGGCGAGGAAAAAATGCAGATTTCATCAGTCAGTTAAGAATCGCGAATTTTATTGTTCGGTGCAGTATTTCAGGGACCAAGAACGGATAAAGATGCGAATCTCGTCGATTGAGCACGGAAAAATCCCGAATGTGGTCGATGGCTTTCGTAAAAAGCCCGAATTTATTCGATCAGGAACAACAAAATCGTTTTTGGTAGGGCACGGAAAAATTGCGAATTTTGTCGATTGGGAACGAAAAAGTCGCAAATATGGTCAATCAGTTTCGTAAAAAGCGCAAATACAGTTGATCGGGAATGAAAAAAATCGAGAATTACATTGATATGGCGAACAAAAACTGACAATTCCATCGATCGGGAAAGAAATTATCGCGAATATGGTCGATCAGCTTCATACGGATTCGGGCGATCGAGTACAAAAAAACTTGTGAACATTGTCGATTTGGGACGAAAAAATCGCTAATTTTGTTGATGATGCGCGAAAAAATTAAAACAAATTTTGAGCGGTTGAAGAAATTTCATCGAACAAGAACGGAAAAATGTGCTAGTTTCGTGGATTGGGCACGGAAAAATCGTGAATTTTGTCAATCAAGTGAAGAAAAATCGCAAATTTCACAGACCATTCGTGGAAAATTTTCAAATTTCGTCGATCACACCCAAAAAATTTTGCGATCCTGTTTTAGCACTTTTTACTTACACTGTACATCCCTCTTTGAAGAGCTCCAGAGGGGGGTCATGACCCCCCCCTTGGATCCGCCACTGTAGAAAATGTAATTTTAGGAGGGATTAGGTGGGTGGAGGTTACCCCTTTAAGTTCGCCAACCCAGTTAAAATGTCAAACTCAGTTGATGATAAGGATTTATCAGCAGTTTTTACGTTTTTACATATAACACATATAGCAAGAATTATTTTCAAAAAATAAAAATATTCCTTGATTTTATTCAGGAGAGTAAGTTTGTTTTATTTCAGGTGCTAAAACACAAGCATAAATGGCTGGTGCTGAAAAAATGTGAACTTTATTAACAAATTAGTGAGAAGGAGCCGATCAAAAAATTTCCCGAGCTTGATCAACGAAATTCCCAGTTTTCTGTGCTCGGTTAATGAAATTTGTAATTCTTCCACACCTGATCAGTCAAATTTGCACTTTTTGCAAAAACAATCGACAAAATTTCTAATTTTTAAGAAGCCAGTCGAGAAAATTCATGATATATCCTCGCCTGATCAACAAAGTTCACAATTCTTACGAAACCGACTGAGAAAATTCATGATTTTTTTCACATCTGATCAATAAAATTCGCTACTTTTCACGAAGCTGGTTGACGAAATTCTTGATTTTTGAAAAGCCTATTAACAGTATTTGAGATTTTTTTTTTCTCTCATGGTCGATGAAATTCTAAATTATCTTCCGCACTTGATCGACGAAATTTTTGATTTTTTTTTTGCACCTGAGCGACGAAATTTTCGATTATATTCTGCTCATGATTGCCAAATACTCAATTATTTTCTGCCCATGATAGACAAAATTCTTGGTTTTTCATTACTTAATCTGTGATATTTTTGATTTTTCGGCAACTGATTGATGAAATTCGTGATTTTTATGAACCTGATCAATGGAATTTGCAGTTTTTATGAAGCAAATCAAAGAAATGCGTGATTTCCCCAAGCCAATCGACGAAATTCATGATTTTTTTTCACATGATCAACGAAATTCATGATTTTTATGAAAACAGTTAGAAAATTCACAATCTTTCCGTGACTGATCAACAAAATATTTGTGATTTTTATCAAACTGATAAACCAAATTCGTGATTCTTACGAAGTCTATCAACCAAATCTTCGTTTTTACTAAGCCGATCAATAAAATTTGAGTTTTTTCCAGGCGTGATCGTCAAAATTTTTTATTTTTTTGTGCATGATTGGCAAAATTCACGATTTTTATGAAGCATATCGACAAAATTCGTCATTTTCAGCACCTAATCATGTAATTTGCGATTTTTACAGAACTAATTGACAAAATTCTTCATTTTTCTTTTCATGATCAACAAATTTCGGGATGTGTTGGGCTTGACGGACAAAATTCATGATTTGACAAGCCTGATACACAAAACTTCGAAATTTTTACGAAGGCAATAGATGATATTCGCAATCTTTTAGCGCATAATCAATAAAATTAATTTTTTTAGCATCTGGTTGACAAAATTCATGATTTTCCCATGTTTGTTCAACGAAATTTGTTGATTTTACGAAGCTGATTGACAAAATTCACGATTTTTACAAAACCAATTGACGAACTTCACGATTTTTACAAAGCTCATTCAGGAAATTCGTGACTTTAAGAAAATTCTTGCAATATTCCTGTCTCAGACCAATGAAATTATAATTTTTTAAATTAGTCTTCTGTAAATTTTTTAAAGCCCATCAATTAAACTGATTTTTAGAGTAAAGTCGGGAGGGGGGTGACAAGCCCCCTAATTATGCACTCCAATGTTTGATGAAAAATTGTTATTCATTTATGTAAAATTTTGTCTTTGCAAAATGTAATTAGAATTATTTGCATATTAATAGGAACCAAATCGGCTGTAGTTTTTATTCCAAGAAAAAGCTTCAGTCAGTATGTAATCACAGATGATGCTTTAAAGATTGTTTGATTCTTATTCTGTCTTCAGTCTTGTTTATTCAGAAGAATACCAAGTAACAATGGAATTTATTCTGAGGTAAGCCCAATTCTCAAAAAGTTGTGTTTTCAATTATTTCCCTTAGGTAAAATTTGGCTTGATGGTGCTGTTCAAGGTATCAAATTCAAATCCAAACATTTTTAATCAGATCATTTTTTTCTGTTCTTTTTTCAAAAATCTCATTCATTGTTTAGATTTATTTAAAGTGTTTTTTTAATACAGTAGATTCTTGATTAATTGGGATCAAATTATCCAGGTTACAGATTAACTGGGAGAGTAAAAATTTGTTTTGAATACAAGTAAGAAACGAGTAAAAAGCATTACGATTAAGAAATCATAGAGGGGATTTTTATCAGAAGAAACTGAAATTCCAACAGAAGATTGACGATAGTACTGATATGCAGGATGAAATCTGATGATTGATACTGTTTTGAAATTGAGCATAAAGAAGCAATGCAACAATAGATAAATGAAGATTCAAAATTGGAATGCTATGAAGTTTTAAATGAAGATACTTGATGTGTGTCTCTTGTGATTCAAGGAGGGAAAAAAGGAACTTCAAAGAAATTCTTTAAAATAATGAAGAAAATCTTATAACCTATCAAAAGTTAATTACAGTGATCATTAGTACACATTGAGGCATAATACTTGATTACTTGGAGTTAAAGCAGACATGCTGAAAAAGTTATGTTGAGAAATTTGCATAGTAAAACTCGTCGAAGAGTGAATGAAGAATGAAGATGGACTCCTGTCATTTCATTCTTCACAAAAAGTGATAACTTTTTTTTTTTTTTTTTTTTTTTTTTTTTTTTTCATCATACCGATTATAAATCCAAATAACATTAAAATTTTTGTTCATTCTCTTTCTTTCATATTAAATTAATCATTAATGTCTTATTGTATAATAATTTGACATTTTCTATCCTTTTCCCAAAATTTGCACAAATCTAAGATGTTCACTTAAATCACTCAAATTTTTTATCTTCATCGGCACAAAGGCGACTTAATCGGCACTTAATCAAAACTTAAATATCAATAATTTGACAGAAAACAGTTAAAAATACTAATTAATTTACTTTTTTATTTGAGAACATTTTTATTCAATATGTTTATAATCGGACAAAAACAATAAATCAGTTTTTTTTTTTTTGAATGAATTTTTGAGCTTTTACAATCTTTATTCTTAATTGTAGTCTGTATAGTTCAATACTTTCATAAGTTATTTTGGATACTGACTATTCGTAAAATATTAAAAATAAGTGTAAATGAATTTGCAATTGATCATTAATGTTTGTAATGTATCATAAAAATTAATGTTAGAAAGTCTTCCATTAAGGCCCCTGTCCTCGCTCGAGGAAACGCTCACGAGCTAATGCTGTTCCTGTGGGGAAGCATTTTTCTAACTCTTTCGTATTTTGACATTTTTTAATGTATTTTTTTTTTTTTTTTTGCATTGGATAGCTGAGGTGCATGCCGACAACGCACCTTTTTTACTTTTTCGATTTTGAGTGCAGATATTTTTTACAAAGTTAGTTTCACTTTCAAAACCGGTTTCGAAACTTAAAGTGCTTTTTAAAAAATATATATAAAAAGAGGACAGGGGCCTTAATGTTTTTGTGTAATTAGATTTAAGAATAAAAATGTAACTTAATTAAATTAATTATAATCTAATTTTAATAAAAGTTTATTAAAGTTAATGTATTAAAAAAATGTTCAGTATTCAACAAAATTCTTACTTAGGTCAATCTCTAATTAGCCACACAAAGTAATTTTTATGTGTATTTGCATAAAATAACTCTTTTTATTCACCAAAAAAAAAAAAAAAAAAAAAAAAAAAAAAAAAAACTGGGGTTTTTAAAAATTTATATTTAAAAAAACTTTGCTTTTAAAATTTGGTCTGCCATGACAAAATGTTGTCATGGGGTTGTCATTATCTTGCTCTGGGATTCTTTTGATACTGTATTCCACAAAACTGAAAAGATGAAACTCAATTTAAATGTTAACTTTTTCTGTTTCTTATAGGGCTTGATGAAAATTCCTCCTGATTCTTCATGTAGCAAGCGAGAGATGCACAAAAGTGTGAAACTTGTGAAAGATTTGGCAAACTGTAAAAACATATGGACAGAGTGATTTGAATTATTAGTTAGAGAATTAAGAATAAAACTATTTTCTATATCTTGCTGTGATTTTTGAGATTTTTATTGAAATTCGTGTTTGTTTATAGTAGTACCTTGTTTCAGATGTATGAGGTTTCAAGGGCAAGGAATAAATGTCATCAGGTGAAGGTTTAATAAAAGTTTCTCAAAGTGTCGACAGAATTTAGAAATCAAGTCAGCGATTTTTGTAAAAATACTCTAAAATCGGAGAAATTTGTCTGCAAAAATATTTGTTTTCTTGCTAAACAGGTCAGACTTTTTTTTTTTTTTTTTTTTTAGCATCATATTTTTTCTTCAGTTGCTCTCAATATTAAAAAAATAATTGCACATGATATAAATTAGTAATAAACACAAAGTGATCACATGTTCTCATTTTCTCTAGATCGCTCTTATATTAATAACAATTTACCCATTTTTGAAAATTTTAAATTACATACTAGCATAACCTTTGACCAGATAGTCAGCTTAACCGATAATGCCTGACTTTTTTACACTTCTTTTAATTATTTGATACAGTTTTTTGCATGCAGTAATTTTGAGTTATTTAACCTTTCAAAATTCAAGATTAGATAATGAGAAAATTTTTGTATTTAAATACTGGTATTGAAATTTAAAAGTTTTGTTTGGTTGTACATGATTTACAGATACATCTCTGAGTTGTAATGGATTAGTTAAATTAGGTATTCTACCAAATATAGGTATGTCTTAGGTTTGAATTTTCTTGTATTTAATTTAATGTATTAAATGAAATGTATATTCACACATTTTCAAATATGTATTTATTTTCATTGGGATCATAGTTGAGCTTAAATTTTATAAAAACCCCAACAACATGAGTGGCAAAAACACTACTATATATGGCCTGCAAGAATTTTTCTCGTGTAAACCCAATCTGCAGAAAGAAAATTAGATTCATTCTAAGCCGAAAAAATATTTAAGATAACCAGACTCAATGTTTGACTCTATTTAATGATCATGAAGTTTCGGCTATTTAGAGGTTTAACTATATTTGAATATAGATATGTTCATTTTTCATAATAGCTTTAAAACATGATTTACTTTCATTTCATTGTGGGTTTAAGAAATTTATTTTTGCAGGTTCGGGTCAGGTTGTGGGTAGATTTAAAATGGAATTTGCAGGTCAAACTGTACACGACCCAGGATCTAAGTAAACAGGGAAGGACAGTGTGAGTGCTGATCCTTCTTGGATTATAATACCACAGAGTTTCAGAATAAGTGTATTATATGAAAAATGCAACATATGTTAAAAATATGGTATGTATATTGTTAATAATGAAAATCAAAGAAGTCTGATAAATTTACTCAAGAAAAAAAAATCAGGAATTTTTGTTTTTTATTTCTATAATATTTATTATTTTTACTTGCTACGCATTGAGGTTAGAAGTAAGATACTGTGTGTTTTCAAATGGATTTTCTGATTTTAAAATTCAATAATTTGCAAATGGCGACAACTATTTAAAAAAAAAAAAAAAAAAAAAAAAAAAAAAAAAAAAGCTATTGCCATTTGTAAGTTACTAAATTTTAAAATCAGTCAGTCTATTTTAGGACACATAGTACATTAAATATAGGCTAAAAAATCTGTATAATGTATAGTGCTTGCTCGCAGATGTTTCTTGAGGAAAAAAAAACTGACAGCAAAAGTTGCCAGAAAAATTTTGTATGTACAAGAAATATCTGACCACACACTTTACTTGTACATACAGAATATTTCTGGCAGCAAAAGTTGCCAGAAAAATTTTGTATGTACAAGGAATATTTGTACATACAGAAATATTCTGGCAGCAAAAGTTGCCAGAGAATTACTGTTTGCAAGGAATATCTGTACACACGGAAAAATTCTGGCAGCAAAAGTTGCCAGAGAATTTCTGTTGACAAGGAATATCTGTACATACGGTAAAATTCTGGCAGCAAAAGTTGCCAGAGAATTTCTGTTGACAAGGAATATCTGTTACATACGGAAAAATTCTGGCATACAGAAATTCTGTGGCAACTTTTGCTGCCAGATATTTTCTGTTGTTTTACAAGATTATTTTTTACAGTGATATTTAATGTACTATGTATCCTAAAATAGACTGACTGATTTTAAAATTCAGTCACTTGCAAATGGTAGTAGCCTTTTTTTTAATAGCTATCACCATTTGCAAATTATTGAATTTTAAAATCAGAAAATCCATTTGAAAACACACAGTATCTTACTTCTAACCTCAATGCTTTTAAATAAAATTCTTAGAACTAGAAATATTTTCTAGTTAAATATGTATTAATTCTTTAGTGTAGTCATTTATATCCATTTGATTACATTTATTTAATTAATTCTCAAATTCGAAGAAATTGGCTATACGGCAGCACATTGAATAAGTTCCCTCATATCAGAAACTGATGCTGCCAAATTCCACATATTTAATAAATTTTGTACTTTAGTTTCTTTGTTGAAAATAGCCTGAATTTAGTTATTTTTCACAAATGCTTGTATATCCAGTTATATATTGCACACTAAACATGAATGGTGATGGCAATACATTCTGAACTGTTTAAATCGCACGCAAGATTTGAAGAATATATTTATAATTAACATTTTACTTTGTGCCGTAAATCATTAATTTAAAATTTTGGCGGTATGAACAATTACATAGTCGGTTAAAATAGTTTCGTAGTATTTTTTTCACAGAGTGTCCATGTCATATCTCAGCTTGTAGTCAAATCTCCTTCTTGAATTTTTTTGTACATAACACTACTACACTATACTATCAAAGGCTAGAATTTCAGATTTTTATCTCATGCCCCACCAGAGATATCAAGGCCTAAAAAGTGCGATTTTTGAAATTTTTGACGAATTTCGGAATTTTTTCACCAAAGAGAAATCAACTCCCAGATCTGGGACTTGGTGTATGAGTACACGCACTTTTGACCTATTTGTAGAGAAAATTGTGCTAGGTTAACAGTTTTCCTAGCATGAAAAATTTTCTCTTGCAAACGGATAGATTTTGGAAAAAATCTTAAATTTTGTGCTAAAATTTCACCTATAAAAATTTATTTTTCAAAATTATTCTACTACCGTACAATTAGCCTATTTTATTCTGAACAAAATGCTGCAAACCCCATTTCAATTGGGAAAATAAAAGACGAGATATTTACAATTTTGTGTATCCTAGTATCTGAGAAAATCGCTGAACACGATGAAACAAAGATGGCCGCCATGCACAAACAAAAAATAGTAAAATAACGGTCATTTTGAACTTACATCATGTTAGGGTTGTTGTACAAAAAATTTCAGATTTTTTAAAAATGGTCGAGCGACCAGTGCTGGATAACTTGAAATGGACTGACCCTCCTTCTTGTTTGGGCCAAAGAACACGACAAAATGTCTCTACGATAAGTTAAACAGGATTGTTTTTGTTATGTAAGGTACCCTGGGGTAATAACGCCAGGCGGGGTAATAACGCCAAGTGCTTATATTTTGCATAATTATGAAATAATCAGGTAAATGACACCCATGTGCTCTGCGCAGAAGGGTTTTGAGTTATATAAATCGCAAAAAACAGCTTCAAGTTAATTTGTTTCATTTTTAGGCGTTATTGTTTTTACATACAACTAAAATTAAGGCTTGATCTAAAATTTGCGAGATACGTTTTGTATATGTGAAGACTATCTTTTTATCCGGAAATACTTTGTTAATTACATAAATTTGTAGTGCATTTCATGTACTTTTAAAATGTTGTTGAAGATTTTGGATATCTTCTCGAGATAATTTGTAATTTAAAATGTACTGCGCAATAACTATACCGGGGTAATAACGCCAATCCTTGACATTAATACCCCGGTTGATTCCCTACAGTGGCCGAGCTACATCCTAAATACTGATTCAAATAAACACAATTAAAACTGTGCAATGTTTCTCATATTTCTATTCAAACGGTCCTTTTTAAGCAAAAAGAATCTCACGGTCTGATATTCATTTGCCTCATCCCCCCCCCTCCCACACCACACCTTTATATTTCTTACACTTTCACAAAAATTGAACATTTTCAATAACTTAGAATGCAATTTATCAATTTCTAATTTTGTAGAGTTTGTATTTTTAGAATTGGGCTATCTACCTGCAATTATTCCATCTTATTTCATAGTTTTGTTTGCATGGCGTTATTACCCATATAGGTGGGTAATAACGCCAAATAGCATGGGTCAAGAAAAAACGCCATTACATTTTATGAATACATATCTGTTAAATTATTTTATTTTATATAGATAGTCAATGAGTTGCTGTATCAGATCCCATATTTGTTTGAAAAATACAATCTAAAACTAAGCCGTGAAAATTGGTAGAACCTTAACGTGGCGTTATTACCCCAGGGTACCTTACCTACTTATTTATTTTTTTATTATTATTTAGCGTATCTTAACACTTATGCAAGAAAATGAAACCATAATTATTAAACGATAATTATTATCAGCTCTGAGAACGGTAAGCTATACGCTACCAAAACCAGTATGTTTAAAATTTTGATTTATTGGTGCTGTTAAAGTTGATATTTTTACATTTTTATGAAATGGAACTATGAACTATCTAGAATTAAACGCTGAGATAAATTTCATACTTATCGGGTAATCTTTCTTAAGACAGAGCATATTTTAGTATGCGAAAAACAAAGATAAATGTCAAAATTTTACGTGTTTACTTTTTCTATCCTACTGTGTATTTTACTCACCACAAGAAGTATTTAATAGAGCACTCGAACAGTCATGATGAATTTTTCTACAAAGTTTCAAACAAAAGCAAAGAATGTATACCACATATTCAAAACAGACTCGAACATAACAAAATAAAAATTTTCTGTGTGTTTTGATGAACTATTTTTTTGAAAGACTGGCAGTCTCTTTAGTGAATTATTCTATTCGTAAGAATCGAATTCAGTCTAAATATTAACAGAAAAAAGCGAAAAGTTTTATATTCCACTTGTTTCTGAAATATCATTAATACAATGCTTTTCAGTATAGTATTCATTTCATTTTAAATTTATGCTTTCCAGATTAAATATATAATTGCATTTTCTTTAGATAGAACGTAATTTAAAATGATGGTGAGTGTTTCCGTAATAATTAATTTAAACCATGACCATTTTAATGAATTATGAAACTGAGATAATGCGCGAAATACCGTAATTTCGGGTGTATAAGCCGCAGATCAAACAATTCTTTTTCGACCCAGAATTTTTTAAGAAACAAATATAACTATTTAGATCACCGTAAATATTTGTCTTCAATCACTAAACAAAATTTCTGGGTCCAAAAAGAATTGTTTGATACGCGGCTTATACACCCGAAATTACGGTAGTTTTATGTTTATTCATTCAGAAATGTTTATATATACTCCAGTTAGAATCTGTACTAGAAATCGAAGCCATCCTTATGGAGGGCGGCTTAAAGTGAGGCCCGGTGCAAGGATTTTGCGAGGCCTTTTCTTTTCAGACTCTTAACTAATTTTATCTATACTATCAATAAAAAAAGAATGTTTTTCACTTATATACTGTGACCCCGGAGAGACAGAATTCAATCCCCGATAAAGGAGTAGCATTTGTTTGGAATTTGTAGGGGTAATTAAAAAGGCCAAACCACAACATAGAGCTTCGTAATGTCCCTACTGCTGCCTGATACTGTCCTCTCCGCGGAATATTATTGCAAGACCGAGATTCAAGGAAACGTGTGCAACAAGAGGAAAAGCTTCACAATGCGACATAACCAGGCAGGCGAAGGCACTAACAAAAGACGCTGGTCACCTCCAGTACCGAGGCCAGAATTCCTTACTTTAAATCGATCGGAGCGCCTTATTATCCCCCAGCGGTCTTTGTTTAAACTATTTTTTTTTTGCACCTATCAGTTTCCCATGGTCTGATATGTATATCCAAAAAATATGAAAACGTTACATCCTCTGCTTCTCTCGCTAGGGCGTCCCAAACAGGGATACTTTAATTTGAACTACCCTGTATTTGTGGTCAAAATTTTAAGTTGTCAAGAAAGGAGTTATATTTGCAGCACAGGAACAAAATAAATGTCTTTGGAAACATAACCCCAATAAATTAATGCATTACAAATAAAAATATAGGAATATTAAAAAAAAATTAGGATGAAAGGGTGCTTAATTAGTTAAATAAAAAAGATATGTAACAGAAAAAATTGATACCGTCAAAAATTTGATTTTGTAACTTTTCTCCATGACTGTTCTAATAGAATTACAGTCAATCAGGGTAAATTTGTACCAAATCAAGGTAACTTTGCTCCAACTTTAAGAAACATTGATCCATTCTGCCATGGTGAAACCTTGATGAATTATTTCCAGTGGCTTGCGAAACTCACACTGATGCTGTTATCTATATTTTGAGACCAAAACTTTGTAGATAACTCAAGTGATGTAGCAGATTTAATCTTATTTTCTCTCTTGAACCAAAGTTACCCTGATAGATCAACGTTACCGTGATTGACTGTAATATAAAGTGCCATTTTATATTTTTTCCCAATAATCTTCCTCTTAAGTGTATTTGTAGCTCAGTTGTTTATATGTTAAATATAGTTATATTTACTTCCAATAACGAGTGAGATTCTATTTCTTTTAATTGGATATTGAATGAATATTATTTCATATATAATCAACACTATTTTTCATTTTATTGTATTTTATTTTTTATCTGTCTTACAAATTTTATCATCATTAAATTCTTTAAACGTAATGTTGAGAATTTTTACAGTAAATGTTTTAATGAGTAAAATAATATTAATTAATACTTACTTGTAAAACAATAAAATAAAATCATGAATAATTTTATGTTTTTGGGGAAGCAACACATGCCTTTTAAATTTAAAAATTAATAAATAAAACTCTTAATTTTGGTTGATAATTATACAAGTTTACCGAATGCTTAGACTTTCTATGTATTAAAATTTATTGATAAGATCTGCATATTAAATAAATTATCTTATGCAAAAAACTTAACTTACAAAGATATTTGATTTTTCCCATTAATGTATAAATAAGTATACATATGTATATGCAGAATGCAATTAAATTATGGAAATGAATTTAAAAATCAATAAAAGATAAAATAAACGACATACTCGTTTGTAATTAAAAAACATGAAATTATTTGTTTTTTCTGAATAAAAGTCAAATTTTAATCGAAAATATTTTTTAACTAATTATAAAATGTGTCAACATCAGACTTCTAGCGCGTCCCTAAATTTAAAATAAAAAATAAAATAAAAATATTGTTTTTTTTTTTTTTTGTATTTCTTTTCATTTAAATTTGCTCTTTAATGGCTTGAAACAAATTTTTATTTTTATTAACAAATTATTTTTTTTATCTGAGTTTTCTATTCGCAAATTAATGCCAATTGTATCTGGCATTTTTCTTGTTAATCCAATTGATACATTTATTTTAAACTAGTAATTTAATGGTTATTAATGAAAAGAATTTAGTTTTAAAATCCAATCTCACAAAAAAATTATATATTATGTAACAGTTATATGAGTATATAAATGTTAATAGATGGCTGTCCATAGATACATACATTCCTACTTACAGAAATTACACATACACGCGCGCGTGTACATTTGAAATGTTTCTCCGATGTTACCCAAAATGTAATTTATAAACAATCAGGCGTAGAACTCCAAATGCTCTTATCTATCCAAGATTTATTTTAAAAACCATTTTTTAAAAAGATTCTGAAAAAAATCACGAAGTCAAAACGAAATACATATACATAAATACATTATTGAATGGATCTATGTAAGCAGATTTCCTATAAAAATGTGGGTGCAGAAATGCAACGTTGAGGCAGTAGAGGTCGCCGTTGAGTTCTGTGTATAAGAGCACATAACCAACTTGACTCACAATTTTCACACTTTCGAGCAGCTTGCGTTGTTACACCATTGCGGAGTTTGCCGACATATATTTTATGTATGGAGCTGCGTGAGGACAGGGAGTGGCTGCTCAAAGGATGTACATAGACCCGATTCTGGTCAAGAATTTGCCGGAATGCCGAGCATTTGAGCAGCTTCATCGGGTATATTCTTCGGGGCGTGATACGGGCACTGGAATTATCGCTCAATTCCTGCAGTGAAATAAGCTGTATTACATACACACTGTCAAGGATAACACTTCGAAAATCTCGAGAAATGTTGGTTGTGTATTGGGTGTCAACCATTTTCCAGCGCAGCCCTATACATGAAATGCATGTCGGCATTGGTGTAAAGATGCATGTTGCACGAAATCCGTGCGGGGAATGACGACTCAAGTCAACGAATCTTTTTCGTCCGCTGAACTCAACAGTGTCTTCTTCTGCCTTAGCAATGCATTTCCGAACCCACATTCTCATATGAAAGCTGCTTATTTAGCTCCTCACTATCTGCCTTTTGATTTTCCGACTCATAGTTTTGAAACACCCTGTAAACATGCATTTCAGGAATTTCTCTTTTATTAAAAAATTCGGAATTAATAATTCTTCTTTTGGAATTTCGTGTGTGAATTTGAAATTTCTAAATAAAAAAGAAATTCTCGAAATGTACTCAAATATGCGCGTATGATGGAAATGGATTATTCAATGTTAAATAATACGACAAAATAAATTTTATTGATGAATTTATCGCTAATACTTTTTTGTTGAAAGCGTATTATTTTATATTAAGAATTGTAACATCTAACAGAAACAGATTATATAATATTTAAATTAAAATTTTATAACTGAATTATGATATAGAGAAAACCATATAGGATTGCCATAGCTGAAAAAAGAATTTATTTATTTATTTATTATCAATGCGAGTTATATAATCTATAATGTTTAATTAAATAGATTGCCATTTTATCGCGAAGAAACAAAGTCTTAAAAAATTCTCGAAATTTAGCTTTGGTGCGATGTTTAGTTGCATATTGCCACTTGTTCTTACTTACAATCGATACTGCCACTTCCTGTTTTTCTTTTAATATCGTATGCATCTCGCATTAACTGACAAAGTAAACGAAAATAAGCATGAATGCGCTTATTCTTTAAAACATATGGATAAAAAAAAACCTGAGTACCCAATTATCGTTCAATAGCGAAAAATCAATTATGTTTTTTTTTTCAAAGAAAAGAACAAAAAACAAGTATCATCCATTTTTCTTATTGTTTGGAAATCCAAATAAATTGTTTTTAAAAATATCCGTATGCTTCTCCTTAATTCATTATTATCGAATCCAAAGATTTAAATTGTAACTTCTGTTAATGCCTCGCAACAATTGAAATTTTAAATAACAAAACAAAATAACATCTCTTTATATTACTTTTTATCCACATGCTCTAATGCTTGAAATACTCAGGATTCACTTGCAAATCGATATGTGATAACTACTTAGATATATTCACAGTAAAAATGAAGACAGTTCTAAAGATGATATCAATGAAAGATTTTAATAAAAGTTCAGCGATGTAGACACTAATTTTATAGGTGCATTTTATTAAAATTAATGGACACTTTTCTGTTATCTATAATAAAATCTATATGTTAAATTTTTTTCATTTATTTATACGAGTATTAATATCTTTGAAATGATTGTTTATAAAAATTTAAGATTTCAACTTGGAATGTAAAATTAATTAAAAACTTTAGAAATATTTAATTTATTCTAAGCTATGCATTTGATTTCATTTGTGATAACAAATACTTCAAAATGAAATTATTTTTTAACTTTCAGATAGGATCCTAATCGATTGAACATCTTTCTTGAGATTCCTATAATTCAATTAAGAGTATATTTAGTAAATATAGAAAACGGATATTTATAGCATTTTTTAATTTTAACATTTTTCAAAATGTTGAAAAGTGATTTCAGTTTTCTGTCAACCATCTGCCGTCTGTCTGTTTGAGCTCTAACTTGAGTAAATGTACTCTGACTGACATGTAATTTATATATGTTATTGAGATTTTTCATGAAATATTCGGTATTGAAAATGAAGTGCGTAAGCAGTCATGGATCATTTACAAAGATACCCAAAAGTATTCCGTAACATGCGGTCTAAGGAGAAAACTCGTTTCAAGTAAATTTTAATAACAGTGTTTCAGAGTTTTCAACAAAATTAATTTTATATAATTATTGAGGTGCACTAGAAGATGATTACTTTAGAATGTGTTGTGTAATATTTAAAGCAGACGTAGAGAGGAACTCACGTATACCATTACATTACGATCTACCAAGAAAAATCGTTTGCGGTATATTTTAATGATGTTACTCTTTTACAAAAATAATGAAAATGATATGAATTTCTGGCACCTCAAAAATCAAGTTTTCTGTAGAAAATGGGGAACAAAGCATTTACCATTCAATTACGAGGTCACACCATAATAGTTTGGATATATAATGGTCTGCTATGAAAAACTTTTAGCAGCATAATTTAAGTATGTTTTACTATTTCAAACATGATGAAATTTATATGCATTACTGAGATTTACTACAAGATGTTTGAAGTAGAATATGAAGTGCATTATATTTATGGTTTATTTAAAGAAATGCATAAAAGATTTCTGATACAATACTGCATATACAGGGGTTGGACAAAAATATGGAAACATCTTTTGAAATGCAGGTTTGAAAGGAAAGATTGATTATAATGAACTATGTTGATGGCACTGGAGTTTTCGCCTACTGACGCCATCTACACAACTTACAAGGAAGGTCTCCATTGGGGGCATACTCAGAATTTTTTGAAAAAAATACGAATTAAACTACTCATGTAGGTAATAAAGGATCAGTGAAAATTAGCGGCGGAATTACATTATTAGATATGTAAAAAAGTAAAATAGTTTGGAATAATTGGCGTGAAAAGCTGAAAGCGACGCGGTATTTGGCGAGCAGTGCATTTCATCGCCAAAAGCAGACGATTTTAACGAATCTGAAAATTGATTTTAATTGACTTCACTGTTAAAAATCTGCAGCATTTACTGCAACGTCACTCCACTACTTTTATAGAATATCTCTCTTCTGACCAATGAGAATGCTCCATAGCACCGTGAATTGACCGTATCATACACTGTTAAAAATCTGCTGCATTTTGTTGCAACGCACTCCACCGCTTGTATATAATATCTCTATTCCAACCAATGAGAAAGCTTCATTTCACGACCAAGTAACCGTTTTCTATACAAGCAAAAGAGTGCGTTGCAACAAAATGCAGCAGATTTTTAACAGTGTATTTTTCAATTTGGAACAATTTTAATCAATTTAAATTGTTTTAAATGATAAAATACTATATTAATTTCATTTTGTTATAAGTACATGGAAACGTATATGACAAAATTACACTTAAAGTAAAGTAAAAATTCAAAACTAAAATTACTTAAACTAAACTTATTTAAATAAATTGAGCATAGAAAGTTTTTTCTTTAAAAAGTATTCGAAAGGTAAAAGCGTATTTTTCAAAATTTCGTTTTTTCGCCAACCGGAGATAAATCGCCAAATAAACGAAATTTTTATTATTTTTTTACGGACGTTATAAGGAGGTTCCGCCGAAATTTTTTTATAAACATACATAACTATATGAGAAGAACATTCTGTAATTTTTTCAGATTTTTCTGAGTATGCCCGTATGGAGACCTTCCTTGTTAGTAAAATCGCTGCACCGTTCAGTCGTTGTTGGAGCACTGTTATGTGAGATTATCATTGCATATGTCAGAGTTAACAGACTTCGAACGTGGACAAATTGTTGGCGGGCGTATGGTGGGTGCTTTCGTAAGCAAGGTAGCCGAGGTTTTTAGTGTTTCAAGAGGTACTGTGTCGAAGATTTATTCCGCATATTTGAAATGCGGAAAAACATCATCCACTAAATCACAGCGCGGACGAAAGTGTGTGTTGAGTGATCGTGACAGACGATCATTAAGGAGGATTATCGCGAAAAATAAGCAATCCACAGCTGCAAAAGTTACTGCTGAAATGAATGTCGTGTTACCAAATCCTGTGAGTACCAAAACAATTAGAAGGGAGCTTCATAAATAGGGAATTGATGGCCGTGTTGCAATTGAAAAGCCATCCATCAGTAATGCTAATGCCTGTAACAGGAAAAAGTGGTGTTTAAGCCATAAAAGCTGGACTACAGAGCAGTGGAAGAGCGTAATATGGTCTGATGAGTCTTCTTTCACATTGTTCCCCACTCCTGGCCGGGTTTACGTCTGGAGAACGCCATCTCAAGCCTATAATACAGACTGCTTGTGGTCAAGAGTGAAACATGGCGGGTGTTTGGTGATGGTTTGGGCAGCCATATCGTGGTTCTCTTCTGGCCCCATGATATGTCTTTAAGGACGTATTACTGCTCAGACTTCTGTTAACATTTTGGCCGATCAAGTCCATCCAATGGTACGAGCTTTGTTCCCCAATGATGATGGTATCTTCCAAGACGACAACGTCCCCGTTCACACAGCTCACATTGTCCAGGACTGGTTTTCTGAGCACGAGGATGAATTTTCGAATCTCCCCAGGCCACCAAAGTTATCAGACTTGAATATTATCGAACTTTTGAGGTCTACATTGGAGCGGAAAGTGCGTTCTCGCTATCCACCTTTAACATCGTTATCTGAACTTGCCACCGTTTTGCAGGAATAATGGTACAATATTCCCTTGGCAAACATACAGAAACTGTATTTATCCATTCCGAGAAGACTGCAAGCTGTTTTGAATAACAACGGGTACCGTACACAATGCTAGGTAAGGAAACGTGTTTTTTTAAGGTGTTTCCATATTTTTGTCCAACCCCTGTATTTTGTATTAGGAATGATTCCTGAAAGTGCGTTTTCTGTTATAATATGCGTTCTAAGTTTAACTATTTTTTTTGCATAACAGGTGGATTGTATAAATTCTATAGACCATATACAGGGCAATATAAAATGAGATGAATCATGCGGTTAAAGGTGCTTTTTAATTTAAGTTTTTCAAGCTCAACTGCATTTATACACTAGTCGCAAGAAGAAACTCAACCGCTAATGTTAAACTTATGCGAGCTATCTTTACGGATTTTCCGTTCACATTTTAATATTTTTATGTGAATTTAGGTAGATTCGTATGAAATACTAATAGGTAAATTTCGTATGAAATACCACTTGTTGCATTCTCTCCCATGTTGGAATTTCTGAAAATTTTTGCAGATCTACGCCGATCATGACCTCTAGACCCCAAAACTACCATCACTAAAAATCTTTATCTATCTATCTATCTATCTATCTATCTATCGGTGTATATCACTTTCTTCTAGACACGATAACTTCCATAATTATGCTCAGATCTTCTTCAAACTTTTACATAAAAACAAGGGGCATAAAATCTCGGTCGAGTTCGTTAATGGGTAAAATCGGACCAAGGGGGTGGAAATAGGGAGGGTTTTTGTGAAAACCGAAAAAACGCGATAACTTCTTAATTAAAATAGATATCGAATCAGTTTAAAGTTTATATTATTTCTAAGAAATGGCCTAAAAGTTTATGCTTGACAGATTTTTGATTAATTAAAAATGGGTTCAAGGGGAGAAAAAAACAGGGTTTTCGGCAGAAAAAAATTCACAACTTCGTCAATTCTGTAGATATCAAATCCAACTATTTTTTTTTTATAAATGTTCTTAAAATTATCTAAAACTTTTGTATTTACACGTTTTTGATTGGACCAACTTTTACCGATGAAAAAAATTAAAAACGAAAACAAAAAGGGGGGAGGAGGAAACGAAATAAATCCATAACTTACTCAATTCTTAAGCAATCAAATCTAATTAAATTTATTTTAAATCTTCTCAATAATATATACAACTTTTATATTAACAAGTTTTTCATAGGATCAGTTCTTATAGCAAAAATAAATTAAACAAAAATAGGAGTTGGAGAAGAAAACCTCAAATCTAAACTGCTTATATTCTGACTCATTTTTAAATTCATTTTTGATTTTAAACGCATCCAAATGGCAGATCCTCTTATTTAGGAACTATATAATGTGACGTATTGGTCAGTGTTTTGATAAAAGCAGAATATATTTTTAAAAAGGCTGCCAAAAAGGACATTTTGAACAGAATTTCCCGAAGTTATCGTCATTGAAAAATTGAGGATGTATTCAAATAACAAATTGGTTATTTTATGACTCATTTTTAAATTCAATTTTGCTCTCAAACGCATTCAATTGGCAGTTTTTTGTTATTTAGAAACTGTGTAATGTGCCCTATTGGTGAGTTTTTTTTTTTTTTTTTTTTTTTATAAAGGCTAAATATATATTTTAAAAAAGCTGCCAAAGTGGCCACCTTGCACAAAACTTCGCAAAGCGATCTTGAATAAAGAATTGTGGATGTATTCAAATAACAAATTGGTTATTTTATGACTCATTTTTAAATCCAATTTTGTTCTGAAACGCATTCAATTGACAGTTTTTTGTTATTTAGGAACTATATAATGTGCGTTTCGTCGATTTTTTGATAAAGGCTAAATATAAATATTTTTTTAAAGCTGTCAAAGGGGGCACTTCACAAAAAAAATTTTCAAAGCAATCATGATTAAAGAATCGTGGATGCATTTAAATAACAAATTGGTTATTTTATGACTCATTTTTAAATTCAATTTTGCTCTCAAACGCATTCAATTCACAGTTATTTGTTATTTAGGAATTGAGTAATGTGCCGTATTGGCCAGATTTTTGATAAAGGCTAAATATGCATTTAAAAAAAGCTGTCAAAGTGGGCACTTCGCACAAAATTTCCCAAAGCGATCTTGATTGAAGAATTGTTGATGTATTTAAATAACAAACTGGTTATTTTATGACTCATTTTTAAGTTCAATTTTGCTCACAAACGAATTCAATTGACAGTTTTTTTTGTTATTTAGGAACTATATAAAGAACATATTGGTCGATTTTTTTTTTTTATAAAGTCAGAATATAATTCAAAATATGTTGCCAAAATGGGTATTTGAGCCGAGTTTCGTCTAAGATGAGTTTGATAAAACCACATTTTACAGAAAAATGAAATTGAAAATTTTTCAAAAGCGGCCAAATAAAGTAGTTAAACTGGGTTTATCTCTAATCATTTTTTTGTTGTTGAAACGAAAACTTCGAAATCTACCTCCGCCTATAGGCCATGCCGACAGGGATTTTTTTTTTATTTATTTATTTATTTATTTTTTTTTGCATAGGATGCAAGAGGTTGATATCAATTGTTGTTTTAGATTTTAGTTAGTTTTATTATTTGTGGATAATTTTATTTTTGGTCTTGGTTCTAATCGATTCTAAATGTGAAAGTGAACGCATATTAAAATATTTGTCATGAAAATTGAAAATGTAAGAGTACGCATTGTTAGATATCGATCTCAAGTATACTATGAAAAAACAAACATGCTAAAATATTAAAATGTAAGCGGTAAAACCTGTAAAAGTGTCTCCTATATGTTAATTATCGTTCGAGGTTTTTCAAGTGACTAGTGAAGTTTCTCAAGAGCCTAAACATAGTTTTTTTTAAAATTTAACCTTGTACATGAAAAATATGCGAAACGTTGTAATTAATTAAAGATAATGGAGCTTCTTTCAAAGTTGTTTATGTTCTTTTCTGACGGCGATTTTTGTCTAAGTCTTCTTAAGATGAAAAATGGAAACCAAAGTTATGCAAATGTATTGAGCTAGATATCCGTTGATAAATGTATACAACAATATGTAGCAGGAAAAATCAAATACATAAATCCAGTAATGTTTTTATTTAATATATTAATTTTTCCGGCTGGTTTGTATATTTAAATAAGAATTTACAATTAATTTCTGATAATTATAAAAAAAAGGATTTAAGATGTTTTAAAATTAACGTTTGTGTCATGCTTGAAATATTATTCAATGTTATGTGAAAATTATGATTAAGTTGGAGAGGCAAAACTTCATTGTATTTGCTTCTTTCAAATTTACTGGGTGGCTTTAAATAGACTGTTGGTTTTTAAAATGGATACAAACAGACGGGGAAACTTGCGAAAGTTCTCCACGGAGTAGTGCGAATTGAGCAGAGTTAATGTGCGAAATCGGGAATTCCTTTAAAATGTTTCCTTTTTTAGTTCCAAATATCAGCGACTACTAGTGCTGAGATGTCTCAAATCGTAAGAATGATCAAATTAATGTATAAAGATCGGCTATATTTTATTCGGTTTTTATTTTCATTTCTTTTAGTTATTGAAACAGAAAAAAGTTCTTTGAGTTTTGAAATGTAAAATTATAGTCAGTATTATAATAGTTGTTGACAGCAAAGTGCCATCTATTAGTCACATTTGGTACTGAAAGAAGAAAGAATAACAATGAAATTCCTGATTTTACACTTTAATACCGTGCAAGAATAGCTTTAATAGCTTCCACCATTTGCCCATTCTTTCATTTCACAACCAGGTCAGTTAATTTTAGGACATGCTATAATTAATTTTCATTATTTGTCAACATGTATTTGTAACACATGTATTCTGTGCTGTTAATATGTATAGTGATATGTTGCTTAAAAATGTATGTCAAAAGATAGAGAAAGTATGGCGAAAAAAATGTTTACTTTCCAAAACAATATGTGTTTTCTGTTTGAACTATACATACATATAAATAAATAATTGGTCAAATGAGAGTTGCACTCGCGCACAAAGGGTTCCGTCCAATATCTTGCACAAAGTTTAAATTTAGCATTGTGTCAAGCGCGTTTCAAAATTTGCAACGCGCAGTTCGCAAACTTGCAAAGCCATCTTGGTCCTTAACGCTGTTTTCTAAATAAGTTTTCAATAATATCTCGATTAATTACGACAATTTTTTTTTTTGGAAATTTTTTATCACCTATTTGAGTCTGCATCAAGAGGTAACTCGTATGCCCCTCAACTATCTCGATGAGTTCCCACAAAATAGTTTGTTTGAAATGGGAAATGCGATTTTAACATAAACAATATACACAAAGGATGATCGCTATAATTTCCCTGCATACTACCTCTAATGTTTTCTAAAATTTCAGTTTCAGCAGAATCGCAAATAGGGCGCTATGTGCATATTTTACACCATATTTTCGACATGTCTGAAAATATACCTAAAAAATAAAACCAATATATCTTTTACGACATCTCATGAACAATTCCGCACATGATTTTAAAAAATGTAACTTTATTAGACCTCCTAAATGTTTCCTAAAATATTTGTGAATGGCTAATAATCCATAAATATGTGGGTCAAAAGCTTTTATAACTAGGGTAAATGTTAACTTTCGATGTTCCCTACTTTTCGAGAAAAACGGCCGTGACAGTCGGGCAGACACACGAGTAATCTTATACTGGTTGCGGTTTTTTTTTTTTTTTTTTTTTTTTTTTTTTTTTTTTTTTTTTTTTTTTTTAAATACAGAATATACAGAAATTCTTTATTTTAAATACAGAATTTTAAATAAAGAAAATCCCCTTTTTAGAAAATCAAAGTAATATTTAAGACTGCATAGGCTAGAATGAAATAAAATGTGCACTTCTGCACAATATATAATTTTAACACTTCTATAAAATATATAATTTTAACGCTCCCCTTTTATAAATTATTCGATTAAAATTTGTTAAATTTGTTACCTTTAAAAAAAGTTATTTAATTCCTCTTTTATAATGAAAATAATGAGCATGAAAAACCTCGGGTTTGTAACTTTGCTATTTAAATTTGTTTTTCTTTAGACTGTTTGACATATAATTTTATAATTTACGTTGAAAAAAATTGTAAATAACGCATATCAAATTTTCGATTGTCTGTTGAATTTTCGAAAATATATAGAAAATTCTCCACCATAATATATTTTATTATTTATTTTTTTAGGAACATCTGTATCGGAATTTCGATTCTTTAATTTCAGTTTATTCAATAAAAGAAAAGGATATACTATTTTTTTAAACACATTCTTATCTTCTTCCCCTTTTTTTGTACATTTAAAGTTGTTTGGTAATATGATTATTTAAATATATTTCTTCCTATGAATGCACCAGTAATTATTTAAAAACGGCATCACATATTTTGACTTATAAAACAGTATTTATATAAACATGCGGGAATATGTAGATCTACTTAATACTTAAAAGCATTTGAATGTGACTTTCAAAATATAAAGAATAAAGAAAGATGATGCCCATATTGGTATGATATGCTTATATGCTTAAGAAACGAATTTTACAACTGTGACTTATAATAATATTTTTCGTTAGATAAAATTATTTTTTCCAATTTAAAATCTTGAGAGAATTGAATGCGGGTGCTCTTTGAGTTATATTATTTCTCAGATAGGAAAGTTTATTGAATATTTAATATAATAAATCATTAAAAAGAGAAAAAAGGCAAAATGTTTTAAAGAGATCTTGATTTTGTTTTTCAATTTTAGGCAACGAAAAATACTTTACTTAACTTGATTCAAATTCTAATTTATTTCGCATGTATGAAATTAAGTGTTTTGAAGAACCTTATATTATATTTAAAATTTCACGATTTTTAGTGATGAGAGAACGCGTTTATATTGCGCAAAAATACGAAGTACCTCAAATTTCCTATTATCTATTCCCTTCTGACAAACTTTTAACTTTCTTTATATAAATTTTCATGCAAACAAGGTGATTTTGCTACCGCGTGTACATACGTTGAGGAGTGGTACTAAGTAATTCCCCGAACCCGAGCTCAGCTGCTCTATATTTCGGCTTCCAAGGAGATCGCGTTGCGTTTTTCCGAAACCACGGTTTTCTTCATAGCTTTAACAATAATGGATATATTTTACCGATATTTTTAACGTTCTTTAATTTCTCTTAAATGTGATAACATCCTAAGTCATGTTAGAAATGGCTACGATCTACGTCCAAACAACACTGGCTTAGATACTTTATAATCTGGATTGTAGTTCGCGGAACATATGGATAACTGATCTAATTACAATGAATTTCATGTAATATCTATCATATTTTACACATAATAAAGTATGTTTGCTGAATTTATCTTTAAAACATTTTCATTACCATTAAAGCTGGGAACGATAACGCGGGCACGACTTGCAGTGAGAAATACAAGTATATTTTACAAGTGTATATTTGTATTTATGAATGAATAAGTGGGTTGCGACCCAGCATTCCTATACAAAAAATGTTTGTTTTGGCAAGCTGTACTATCCCTCAAAGTTTGTACTCGTTGCAGCGAATCATTCTGTATACTCTCTTAAGGGCATGTTTATAAACAAACACTTCCGTCAACCAATCTATCGCAACTTTTTTGTCAAAGCGATCATTGCAAAAATCATCTTGGTGACCTAGGCCAATCATATCATAGTTCTGAAAAACGTACACCAATCAGATTCTCGGAGTTCATGTGTACAGCAAGAGTTATGAAGAAGGACAGGATTGATTTTCTTGCTGACCTACAGTGATTCGACCAACAACGACGTCAGTTGTCCTTTTTTAAATATCTGATGCTGCATTATGAAGAAGTAAACTGTTTGATAATGTCTGGAACTTTTCGATAATGGGATGCTGAGCTGCATCTGCATACAGATTGAAGTGCAATCGGCGCTAATGTCGCGCAATTATTAAAAGAAACATACTCTGAGATAAAAAGAGGGAATTAATGTATATAGAATGCCTTAAAAATGTAGTTGGAAAAACAACGTTCTGAAAGAAACTAAATATGTCTTCGATGATTTCTTACGGTCTTTTCGATAATTTATAACGACATGAGAACTAAGATTGAAATATTTGTTTAAAGATTATGCGAAATGCTTAATGAATTTCAAAAGATTGTAATTAATAAGCATTCACGTTATTAATTCATTCCTCATTCCGTAAGATAGTGATTAGATTATTAAATAGTTAGTTAACAAATATATCTGATAATATTTAATTGAGTGATATAATTGCTATGTCGCCTCTTCCTATTTTTTATTTTTGGAAGGTTTTAATTTTGTAGTCCTGAAAACACTTACCATGTGTTTATATTTACTTATTAAGTTTGAAATTTTTATCTTACACTTGAAAAAAAATGACAGTTTAAGAATGGAGATCAAAAACTTTGATTCAATTAATGAAACGATTAACATACATTGGCTCTCTAACATCCAAAGTGTTTTATTGTAATTATAGTTACTTATATAAGTATAAATTTTAAGACATAATGGTTGGTTTATTCTTACAATTTATTTAAGATTTAATGGCAGATAAAATAAACGTAAACATGTTGGATTAAATTGATGACTGATTATGAAGTCGAAATTAATGTTTTTTTAATTAGTTATTTACAATAATTTAATAGATAACATTTCGGATTGCATTAGGTAAATTTTGTAAAAAATATTACCTGATGCATCTTCCTCTATATTGGAACTTCTGAAAATGTTTCCCAGAATTTATCTATGACTTTTTATGCAACACAAAAATTTCCATAATTCTGTACAAATTTCTTCCAAATTGACACCTAAAATCAATGGGGAGAGTATCTTCGTTTGGTTTGCAGGACGAAAGGGGTGGAAATTTGGCGAAGGATTGTGAAAACAGAAAAACTTGCAACTTCTTAATTAAGAGAATTATACAATCAGTTTAAAGTTATTTCTACTTCTAGGAGAGGGGTAAAATTTTATGTGTGACAGATTTTTCATATAATTAAAAATGGTTTCAAGGGGCGGAAAAAATAAAGTTTTAAAAAGAATAAATTCGTAAATTCTTTCATGCACAAGATATGAGTAATATTTTAATATTATCGTAAATTCACAAGATATCAAGTCCACTTAAATTTATTGTTTCTCTTCTTAATATTATCTACAACAATTACATTGAATTTTTTTTGACAAGATTGCATAAACGTGGTCAGTCCTAGAGGTCTGCACGGGCCGGAATTTCCAGGCCCGGGCCCGTAGGAAATTTTTTTCGGCCGACCCGGCTCGTTGTAAACCTCAAAAGTTCGGCCCGGGCCCGGCCCGGCCCGTTTAAATTTTTATATTTTAGGCCCGGCCCGGCCCAGCCCGTACAGAAATCAGTGAAAACAGGTCCGGCCCGGCCCGTTTTGGCCCGTTACAATTTCTACGATTTCTAAAAAATTCAGATTTTTTTCATGTAATTTAGATTTCTTTAAAGAATACTGCATACAAATCTATGGAATGATTTTACAGTATATTTTACAGGAAATACACATTAACAACATTAGTGATTACTAAGATTCTCTGGGTTTCAACAATCAAATAAAGATTCATCAAAAAATTAATATGGCTTAGAATAAAAGAAAAAAGAAAGAAAGTTTAAAAATCATAACTTATGAGGCTGTTTAATAAAAGAAGATTTATGAAAATATTTCTATATCATTTTATTAAAGATTTTAAATCCAAATTCATTCGTTAATTCAAATATGCGCCTTTCTGATACATTTCTAAATTCATTTTTTTTCTCGGAAACGCATAGCAGGTACACTGTAAAAAATTTTGGTCAGAAAACACGGTGGTTATACCGTCAACTTTGTGACACTTCCTTTTACCGTAATTTTACTGGACGGTATATATACCGTAAAATACTTAAAGTACATGTACCGTAATTTACCTGAACATAAATTAAAACATTTTTTGGTATATGTACCGTAAAATATTTAAAGTATATGTACCGTAATTTAACTGGACGGTATATGTACCGTAAAAAACTTAAAGTACATGTATCTTAAAAAATATTCTTACAGCATTTGTACCGTAAATTAAATATATGGTATATGTACCGTAAAAAAATATTTATGCAGCAGATATACCGTATGTTAAATATACAGTATGTATACCGTAAATTAAATATATGGTATATGTACCGTAAAAAATATTTATACAACATATACACTATATTGCCATTGATTATAGGACACTTGCGATTTTAGACATTTTACTAAATATCTAGAAAAATACATGAGGAATCATCTCGAAACTTTTAGTGTATAAATATAATAGTATACATCATACATCTCCGTGAAGATTTTTTACCGAAACGCCATAGGGGACCGTCAACAAATTAAAAAAGAATGAATATCTTTTGAATAACCCTGTCAAAACTAATTTAGCAAAAGCGCTCAAACTCTAGATTATGATTGAATGCCTTATTGTAATAGACTGTGTTCATTTTTATGCAAATAGCATGCACACTCGCAGAGAAATTAAAGTTTTTATAAAAATGGTCCCAAATTTTTCCAAGTTTTTCCATTATAATTTTCAGAGTTCTTAATATAAAATAATATTTTTTTCAGAAAATATGACAAACAACATTGCACACAGTACCCTGTAATCAGAATTTAAAAATAATAAAAATTGTATGAAAAATGAGTAGGTTTACTATATAATTTTTTACTGCGCATGCGTCAAAGATATCAAAATTTCATTTGCATATTATGTTAGCTAAATGTATAGAGCAACTTTTGTAAAAGTCTCAAAATCATAGCTTGAAAATTCTGAAAGTACTCGTCTATAGAAAAAGGACAAAATCCGTTGTTTCCAAGATGAAGCAAAAAAATGAGGGATTTTATCCAAACGCAGTAGTACATCCGATATTGTGTATTCTATATTGACACTAATCAATGAATATATGGATACAACCCCTCTTGTTTTTGCTTCATTTTGAGAATAACGGATTTTCGACTTATTCAATTGACGATTATTGTCAGAATTTTCAAGTTATGATTTTGTGGCTTTCACAAAAGTTGCTCTATACATTTAGCTAACATAATATGCAAATGAAATTTTGATATCGTTGACGCATGCGCAGTAAAATATTATTTAGTAAACCAACTCATTTTTTATACAGTTTTCATTATTTTTTAATTCTGATTACAGGGTACTGTGTGCGATGTTGTTTGTCATATTTTCTGAAAAAAATAATATTTTATATTAAGAACTCTGAAAATTATAAGGAAAAAACTTGGAAAAATTTGGGATCATTTTTATAAAAACCTTAATTACTCTGCGAGTATACATGCTATTTGCATAAAAATGAACAAGGCTTATTACAATAAGGCATTCAATCACAATCTAGAGTTTGAGCGCTTTTGCTACATTAGTTTTGACAGGGTTATTCAAAAGATACTTTTTTTTTTAATTTGTTGACAGTCCCCTTTGGAGTTTCGGGAAAAAATCTTCACGGAGATGTTGTGACAACTCCGACTGCCTAAGTTAGATAATCACAGCCAGAGCTGTCTCAAAAGAATCATCAACATACATATTGATTCTATAAAAAATCATATCATAAAAATTAGGTAAGACATAAAAATTCTTACCTTCTAAATTCCAATTCTACGAGAAAGTCGGGGTATCGGGTGTCCAATCTTCTAAGCCTTCTACAGCAGCGTAAATATTGAAGACCACTTTAACTCAAAAACAATAATCTTCTTCATTTTCATACTTTTTAATAAAGACGAACACGAATCACAATTTGACGGCACACACAACATAAATATTTACAAAAGGCCGTGACACTTTCGATATTACATTTTTGTTCTACAAAACTTCTAACTTCTAACTACAAAACAAAAAGAGAGAGTGAAATTAATAAACAAAAAAAATGTTCTCAGTCAAATAAAAAAGTTCGACGGAATAAAACATTTCGGCGCATGCGCCGCAACTTTACGTAAGATAAAAAACAGAGTTTCAGTTTTTAAATTGCGCAATAGTTCTTTCCTGACAGGTGGTGGATGAAAGGAATATAAAATAAGTTCCAAATCCCGACATCCTCCCACCTTTGAGTTTCAGGGGTTCAGCTGGAACTCAAATTTTCCACTTAACTATGGGTTTGATAATGCGTCCATATCTTGAACGATGAACTAAAGAGTCAGAATTTCGGTTCTTGACCGAACCACTGGGAGGATCATTGGGATGTTCGTCCGAAGAACGTGAATTTTCCATGTCGTTGAGATGACTTCTCATGATATCATCAGTTTGTGATACCTCTAAAGGTATTAGTCTATTTGTCGTTCTGATGAATTCACCACTTTTCATCTTTACCTTGACAAGTCGTACTTGTCCATCCTTAGATGGGAAAATTTCAGTTATTTTGGCCAGAGGCCAATCGATTCTTTTGTGATTGTCACTAGTTACAATCACTACGTCGCCTATTGCAAAAGGTTTTTCCTTTTTGTTATTTTTATTTGGTTGACGCAATTGACCTAAATATTCAGATCGAAATCTTTTACTAAGGTCTTCTCTTAGTTTTTGTTGGTAGGCATGCCTTTTATTCAACGATTCGGCATCCAAAATATCCATATCAGGTGTTCCAGTATCTTTTACTTCTTGCAGAAACATGGATGGAGTGAGGGGTACAAGATCATTGTTGTCTTCGGAAACGTAGGTAAGAGGGCGGCTGTTGATTATACTTTCGATATCACACATTACGGTTTGCATCTCTTCATAATTTAGCGAACTTTTTCCTAAAACTTTTCTGAGTATTCTTTTTGTCATTCCTATTAGTCGCTCCCACCACCCTCCCCACCATGGAGCTGAAGGTGGGATAAATTTCCAAGCAATTTTTCTGGATATACTATGATTTTGTACGGAATTCCAATCTATTTCTTTCAACAAATTTTCGGCCCCTACGAAATTTGACCCATTGTCTGTGTAGATAATAGAAGGCCTGCCTCTACGTGCGATAAATCTTCTCAAAGTTAATAGAAAGTTTTCGGTTGATAAAGAGGTGGCTAACTCAAAATGAACTGCTCTGAAAATTGCACATGTGTAAATTACTAGCCATATTTTCCTGTTTTCTTTAAGAATAAGCGGGCCGGCATAATCCAGACCAACGATTTCAAAAATGGCAGCTTCTCGAACTCTATCGACAGGTAAGGGAGGAGTGGATATTTCTTGTGGCTTAAAATCGTATCTTTTGCATATTACACAGTTTCTAATGATTTTTCTTACAGTTTTTCGAAATTTTAAGATCCAAAAATCTTCCCTCAAATTAGCCATTAAAGTTTGTACCCCGGCATGTCCTAGTTTTAGGTGTCTAGATCTAATTATTTTTTCAACTACGGGATGGTCATGCGGAAGTATGACAGGGTATCGAAAATTCATCGTATCTTCTCTCAGAAGTATACGCGATTTCAACCTTAGAACTCCAGCGGAATCCGTGATAATCTGGAACGATTTTAATCGATTATCTAGGGGGCCACTAAACGATTGTTCTTGAACTAATTTCAATAATTTATTTTCAGCTTCATTCTTCTCTTTTACAGTTAAAATACTATATTCTCTATCTTCTTTAGCTTTCTTGCAGTTTTGGTAAAATCTATACATCCATCCTATTACGTTAACTAATTTTTCATACGATGAAAATTTTGTAAAAATTTGTTCATTGGGAATATCTAAATTATTGGCACTAATAATTGATTTTCTTCTTTCGGCATCTATAATTTCAAAATCTGGAAATATTTCTGATTTTGGCCACTCGTTAATTGGTTTCTTTAGCCACTGTGGTCCCTCCCACCATTTATCTCGTGCTAAAACCTCAGCGGTACAACCCCTCGAAGGCAGGTCCGCAGGATTTAAATGGCCGGGAATAAAATGCCATTTTGAAGAATCACTTAAAGACCGGATTTCTGATACACGGTTATAAACAAAAGGCGCCCAATTTTCATTTCTTTTTATCCAATAAAGTGCATTGGCCGAATCAGTCCAATAAAAAATGTCAATATCATCTAATTTTAAATCCGTTTTGACACTATTTGCTAATCTAGCCCCAATATTGCAAGCCAACAATTCCAACCTCGGAATGGAAATTGTTTTCATAGGAGCAACTCGGCTTCTTGCTTGAACCAATTGACAGAAATTGTCATTCTCACCTTCAAACCGTATAAATATACACGTAGCATACGCTATTTTGCTAGCGTCACAAAAAACGTGCAAAGAATGCAGTTTATCTGCATCCCGAGAAAAACACCTAGGTATTTCAATAGTCCCTAATTTTTCTAATTGTTTTTTCCATTTTTCAAATTTTCTCTTGATAGAAATAGGTAATTCCGTATCCCATGTCACCTTAGCTTTCCAACACTCTTGTAATAATATTTTAGGTTCTAATGTTACAGGACACGTGTATCCAATAGGGTCAAATATTTTGTGTACAGCCGATAAAATGTTTCTTTTAGTTACTTTGCGTTCGTCTTCGGAAATTTCCTTTAAATCAACTGCTAAGGTGTCCCTACTGAAATCCCACATTAGACCCAAAACAGGGACTTTTTCCCCAGTCAAAACTTCCCGAAAACTATGCTCCCACCCGCGAAGCTCGAACTTTGCATCGCTAAGAAGGGTTTTTGACTCTTCGACAAATCTGTTCAGTTGTTCCTTACTATTAACACTCGTAACACAGTTGTCTACATAAAATGATTCTAACAATTTAAGTGCAGTGTTTTTAAATTGCTCCGGTGCGTTTTTTAAATGATATTCTAATGTGGCACCTAAAAGATAGGGGCTACAAGAAATGCCAAATACCACTCTTCTATGTTGAAGAGTTATCATTTTTTGAGGGTCCCCTTCTTCATACCACAGGAATTTCAAGAATGAGCGATCTTTTTCTGTAATGCCAATTTGCAAAAAAGCCTTTTTTATGTCAGCAATTACCCCAATTTTTCCTAATCTAAATCTATTTAATATAGAAGGAATCAGTTCTACGAGGTTAGGCCCTTTTTCAATACAGTCATTTATAGACGGCGAATCCTTTTCCCGAGCTGAACCATCGAAAACTGGCCGCACCTTTGTAGTGGAGTTTTCTTTAAACACCGCTCTATGAGGAAGGAAATGCTCACTACCTAATGTTTTTTTCTGATCAACTTTTTCTATTATTTTCTCATCTAACCAGTCATCGAATACTTGATTATAATCACTTAATTTTCCTACTCTTTTTAATGAATCGACGCATGTTTTTAATCTACGTCGAGCGATATTTTCGTAACTGGGTAAACGAGGGTGGCCCTGTATCCATGGAAGACTAACCTCATACCTACCCTCGTCATCTACTCTAATGTTACTGAGAAAATGTTCTTTAGTGGCTAATTCTATTTCCTCTCTACTCTTTTTCTCCCCAGGATCGCGAATTCCTAAAGTGTCAAGTTGCCATAACTCGGTAATTTTTGCCTCTTTGACATGCAGCGAAAAAATTAAATTGTTCATATTCTTATTTTCATAACCTTCAGTTTTCCCAAGAATTGTCCAACCTAAACGAGTGTCCATACAAGCCAATCCGCCCCGTAATTGTTTTAAATGTCCGGTAAATAATTTGCCGGCGACATCTGCACCAATCAACACATGTATCTCATCAGGAGAAAATTCATATAATAAATCATTAACTTTAGTTACTCTATCAGTCAAAACTATTCCGTACCTCTTTATTTCCTTAATAAAGGGTCCTTCCGGTATAGGTGAAATTTCAGAGCAAATTTTTTGTTGGTCTAATACCTCAAATTTACATCGGAAACTATTATCCATATTTCCCAAATTAATCAAATATCTATCGTGTAGTTCTTCACATTGTCGCCCCCCAAATAAGCTATGCACTATTCTCTCTTTACTTATGCTACTATATCCTAACATTTTAGCAGCAAATTTCGATATGTACGATCGCTGCGAACCCGTATCATATAAAATTCTAACATTTCGTACGATATCCCCATTGTATATACGTACAACCAATGTTTGGAGCAAAACTCGTTTTCTAGAAGTTGTATTCGCAAGCATACAATCTTTATTAGCAGTTGAATCCTGTTTAGAATTTTCGCCTAAATTAATTTTACTCTTTTCTATGCACATGAACTGGTGGTGATTTTTCCCGCAATGAGAACAGTTGATTTTACTTTTACAAACTTTTGCTAAGTGGTTGACATTGAAGCAACGAAAGCATGCTCCTTTTCTTAATAAAGCATCTTTTCTTTTCGCTAGTGTCATTTTCCATACCGCTCTACAATTTTGACTACGGTGTTTGTTTTCGCAAAAAACGCACTGTTCTTCCGATTTTTTATCATCCGCATTATACAGTTCGGCCGCCGTAGGAAGAGAAAAATGTTTATCTTTTCGATCGAATTTTGTTTCTCTGTTTACTGAAACATCTTTATCGAAAGAAAACCCACTCTTAGCTAATTTAACCTTTTGCTCCATCTCAACTTCAATCTGTAAAAATTGCATTAAAACATCTAATTTATTAATTCCCTGATTTTTATCTTTATCCTTAACAGTTAAAGTACCAAGATGTCTTTCCCATAATTTAAGAATATCTGAAGGCAATGCCGATTCGACCAGTGGATATAAAATCGACGAATAATTTTCGCTCGATACACCTAACATTTTCAATGACCGAAGATAAGTTTCGATTTTATCATATAATTTAACAAGCGACAATTTTTGCCCTTGTCCCAAGGAATTATTAATAACTAATCCTAACACTTCGCGTATATATACTTCAATTAAAACATCTGTCCTACCAAACCGTGCCTTCAACGATTGTACCGCTTCTGGATAGCTCTCGGCTGTGGGGGGAAAAGAATCCACTATTTCTCTGGCTCGCGATCCTTTCTGTGTAGCCATTATTAGATACTGTATTTTATCTTCATTTGCTATATTATCATCTTCGTGAATTTTCTCAAATTGCCCCCAAAAAGTTAACCAGTTTTTAATTTCACCGTTGAAAGGCTGGAGCTCTAATTTAGGTAACTTAAATTTTCTTTTTGTTGCCATGCCATCTAATATTACGGAACTATCTGGATTAAGACCTTTTTCTAATTTTTGTATATAACGCGATAATTTGTTTTTAGTTTCATAAAATATAGTGTTATACTTATCGATAGAATCATATTCAGAATCAAAAGCATCTTGCTTACAGGTTGGGTCTTCAGACAAATTATCAAGAATTTGTTTATCTAAATTCACAAGTTCATTTTGTTTTGCTTCTAATCTAATCAAAACTGAAGACAAGCTATCTAAATCATTACAATTAGCCTGTATAAGGTCTTCAATTTCTTTAGTTAATTTCGTGAAATGGGAACGCACTGGCGTTCTTAACTTTCGTAATTTTTCCATAATTCTAAATCAAAAATTTTTCTAATTTCTTATTCAATAAACTACGGAGCACCCGATCCCGGCAGGGATGCCACTTTTATGTGACAACTCCGACTGCCTAAGTTAGATAATCACAGCCAGAGCTGTCTCAAAAGAATCATCAACATACATATTGATTCTATAAAAAATCATATCATAAAAATTAGGTAAGACATAAAAATTCTTACCTTCTAAATTCCAATTCTACGAGAAAGTCGGGGTATCGGGTGTCCAATCTTCTAAGCCTTCTACAGCAGCGTAAATATTGAAGACCACTTTAACTCAAAAACAATAATCTTCTTCATTTTCATACTTTTTAATAAAGACGAACACGAATCACAATTTGACGGCACACACAACATAAATATTTACAAAAGGCCGTGACACTTTCGATATTACATTTTTGTTCTACAAAACTTCTAACTTCTAACTACAAAACAAAAAGAGAGAGTGAAATTAATAAACAAAAAAAATGTTCTCAGTCAAATAAAAAAGTTCGACGGAATAAAACATTTCGGCGCATGCGCCGCAACTTTACGTAAGATAAAAAACAGAGTTTCAGTTTTTAAATTGCGCAATAGTTCTTTCCTGACAGGTGGTGGATGAAAGGAATATAAAATAAGTTCCAAATCCCGACAGATGTATGACTTATACTATTATATTTATACACTAAGAGTTTCGAGATGATACCTCATGTATTTTTCTAGATATTTAGTAAAATGTCTAAAATCGCAAGTGTCCCATAATCAATGGCAATATAGTGTATACCGTAAAATAAATGTGAGGTATATGTACCGTAAAAGCAGTAGTAATCAGTATGTGTACCGTAAATAAAATATACGGTATATATACCGTAAAAATAAAAAATGATCCAAAAAAACTCCCACATTTGACAGGATAAAAAAACACAAACGACTCCAATGAGAAACTTTTTTGTTAAAAATATAGAATAAGTATGACGAGAGTTTAAAATGACTATTTTTCAGAAATGACGTCAGGAAAGTGACTTACCAAGCATCATTTCTAAAACATAGTCATTTTAAACTCTTGTCATACACTGTTAAAAATAAATCTGTGAATTCCAGGTGAAACTACCGGCAGCAATGTAGCCGAACTTTTACCGTTCCGTTAGTAGATTTTCCGTTGTGGGAAATACAAGAAGGGAAAACTCCTGTGTAAGAATCAGTAACTTTCCGTTACAAAGTTTGATTGATAATAGTAATAATTTAATGTAATTTTTAAAAATGATTTACCGATTAATCTTCAAAGAATTCGAAATCACCAAGGGATTTTAAGCTTCTATGTTATTTTACTTAATTGTTATTTTGGATAATTTAGTTCACGCCATCCTCAGGACCGAACTCGGGACCTTCAGATTGCGGAACAAATTCTTACGAACTGAGCCAAAGTTGCTGATGCCAAACGGTATAAAGTATGTCTTTTATGAGTCACTGGGAAAATCTGTTGTGCTTTTTAAAGATTTCCTTTCAAATATATTCCTTAGAATGTTTGTAAACGGATTATTTTAGACTGATGCATAGTACTTATTATTTTTTAAAATCATTTTTAATTTTTTAAATAGTTTAAATTAAAAAAATCACTGTTTGAAACCACTGTTTTTTTTAATATTTTTTTTTTATTGACAATTTTTTTACAATATATATATATATAGAGAGAGAGAGACTTTTTTTTTTTTTTTTTTGAAATTTTCGTACATTTTTTTTTTTTTTCGGCTAATAAATTAAAAGATTTTTAATAAGAAAAAAAGAGAAAAATAAACAGAAAAATGTAATTTAAAAGGAATTTTTATGTTTCATTATTCCATGGCGCCAATGGGACTCGAACCCACAATCTGCGCTCGCAGGCGATTTAGCGGTGTGGTGCCTTGACCACTCGGCCATGGTGCTCCCCACACAACGGAGTGTCTCCGTTTTTTGTTTTTATTTCCATCCGTTTCGTTTTTTTCAGGAAATATGATGGAACTTTGTGATTTGTAACGGAAAATATCCTTTAATTGATAAAAGGGAGCTTTTCTGTGAAATTCAGGAAAAAAATGTTCGTGAATTTCAGAATTTTTTTAACAGTGTACCCATTGTATATTTTAAAACAGACAAGTTTCTCTTTAAAGTCCTTTTTTGTTTTATATTATCCTGTCAAACATGGGATATTCTTATGTGTTATTCTCTAATCAGAAACGCCGAATACACATAGTGAACACAAAGTCTTACTTATTATAAAAATTTATTTTGGTGGAAAATATTAGATGTGTGAGGATACATTTAAAAAAATTTTAATATTTGATAAAACATTGAACATTTGATAAAAATTTTAATAAGACCATTTGTGGGTCACCAAGTTGTGCAAAGATATGGATACTAGTAAAAAAATAATATATATATATATATATTATATTTATTTTTTATAAATGTTAAATTTTCTTTATTTGTAAAGGAAGTTTTTTTTGTCATTATGTACAATTGTTAAAAAAAATGGTAAAATGCAACTAAAACGATGAATTGTGCAATTATACTTACATAGCTGCCAACTTCTACACCTTTTTATATATTTAATTTTCATACCACTATTTTAAAACAGCTACTTCTGTTACATTTCAGGTTTAAATATATAACAAAAATTATTTTAAAATAGAGGTATAAAAATGCTATAAAAGTAGTATGCACTTAGAGAATTAAAAAAAATTACAAAAAAGTGTTTATATTTGTGACCGCTATGATAATGTGAGATGATATCTGATAAAGTAAAATGCTAATATTAAATTTCTTACATTTCTATAAACTATTAAAACTTAAAATAATTAATAGATCTTATATTATTTTTATTAAATAGTAACAATTTATTAAATTTTATTAAATATTAACAAATAATTCAAGAGTACTGACAGACGAAAAATTATTTCACACTTCTTTTTTGTTTGAAAGTCATAATTATAAAAACTAAAGGATCAGAAAGGCGTAAAGAGAATAAAAATCACATAAATTTTCAAAAAATAAAGTAAAATTAATAAAAGTGGTCAAAATTATATATATTAATATTCTTGTTACTTACTTGGAAATTGGGATTTTTATTTTTTTTTTTCTCAACACACAAATCTAAATTTTCGTACATTCAGTTAAATGTTAAAATGTCACTGTCTAGCAAATCACCTCTTTTGTATTTTTTTATTTTATTTATATATTTATTTATTTATTATGGAAATGTGGTATTATGCTATTCTTATAAGAATTGTAGTTCATAGCTTACAATATGTAGTTATGTAGTTATGTAGTACAGTAAAACCTCTAAATAACGGACACCTTGGGAACCCAGAAATTGTCCGCTATTTGGAGGTGTCCGCTATTGAGAAAACCTCAAAGATTCAAAAATCACTAAGAAGTGCTTAATGTTTAATTAATTGACTTTTATAGGATCTAAAACCTCTATTATATGATAATTAAAAATTATTCAATAAAACTGAAATGAAATTGTGCACACCTTTATCCACTGTTTATTACATTCTTATAAAAAAAAATCTGTTACAAAAGTTTACTTTTGCTTGTGATTACATGTAATTTGTTTTTGAATGTGACATTATTTGGACATTATAGAGATCCGAGCGGAGAGGAGGAGATAGCACTTTTTACGAAATTAGTAATGTTTTGTCACCGGTTCTTAAATACAGAAAATTGTGCCTTATTAAATCGAGAAAATGTTCCGATTAAATAAGGAAAATTTTACTGGTGGGGATAAACAAAAATCCTTAACCTTTTTGCGGCACGTATACCTATCACTCGTCTCCAATCGGTTAAAAGAATAAAATCTCAAACTTTTCCGGGGGGATATTTCAATGCTCTGGAAGATGTCTCTCCCGGGCAACTTCCTGAATTCAACGCTGAACATGGAGGTGAGGGGGGGGGGTCTACATTTATCTATGGTCAAAAAATTTATGATACAATGTCCTGATAAATTTAGAGGCCTTTTTTACTTTTTTTTCATTTTTTTTTTCTCGTTAAAAAATATTTTTTCATTTTTTGTCGCCGAAAATAGTGTCCGCTATTCGGAGTGTCCGTTATTCAGAGGTTAAACATATAAAAATTCAGGTTTTGGGAGTGGGGATTGGAAAACTGTCCGTTAAATAGAGGTGTCCGCTATTCGGGAGTGTCCGTTATGGAGGTTTTACTTAATATGTAGTTTATAGCTTACAATATTAATAACAAGTTCTAATTTTCCACACAGATCAAGAAAAGTGAAAAACTAGTTGTCGTGGGCAAAATTGGTTATAACGCGAAAAATAATTAATAAAAAATGAAAAATATAATTTAATTCCATATTGCTAAATAGTCAAGACTAAATTTATACATTCATGCTTAAAAAAATTTAAAATTGTATCAAAGCTCTCCATTGTTAAGGAAAGGGATTGAAAATCATATTAAAATTCAAAATATAAATGTTTTAGAACCTTTACAAAATAAATTAATATCATTATGATTCAGACATATTTAAAACAAGCAATTAAAATATAAAAAAGATATTTATTATAACGATTAAATTACATTAACACACTACATCATAATACATAGTTATAATATTTATGTATACATTTTTTTTTTTTTTTTTTTTTTTTTTTTTTTTTTTTTTTACACAGTGTGTCATTTACTTTTATTTACAAATTCCAATAGTTTTGTCCAATTTCAGCATTATGATTATCCGCCAATGGATTTGTCGTAGTTTGTACCAAACACAGGGTTTATCAACATGAAATACCTTAAAGAAAAAGATTCATTCAACATGAGTATAAGCATTAAAATAAATTATTGAAGAAAATAAAAAAGTAATTTGTAGAAATAGTTTCACAAAATTATCTTAAGAGGTTATTTCAATATTCAGAAGAAGGAACAAGAATGCTAATAATAATCCTAAGGGAGCGTTATTTTCATTTTCTTCGCTTTGATTTTAATATATATATATATATATATATATATATATATATATATAGATAGATATATATATACTAGTGTATATACACTATCTACCAAAAAGTATTTGTACACTTTCAGTTTTTGACATTTTGTCAAATATTTAAAAATATACTGGTCGGATTCTTCTGGAACTTCAGAAATATAAAGATTATGTTTCACTTTATATTTATTTACATTCATTTGTTAATTGGGTAATTAGGGGGCCGGCAAAAAAACAAAGAATAATAGAAATATTTGGGATCGCCCTGTACATGAAAATGCACGAAACGACTTATCGCTTTAGAATACAAATATATGAATACAGTAGAACATATACACTAATTTTTGTGAGAATAGCATGTATATTTATGGCGATAGAGCGATTTTTTTGAAAAATTCAAAAAATTCTGGTATGTTTTTTGTTTATATCATGCTGGGTTTTTGACCAAATTTAACGCAAATTTCAGAAAAATTGGCAAAATGCAGTAGAAAAAATGTAGCGCAATTGGAGTATAAATATATTAAATATTTTATGAAATATGAGTAGTTGTATAAAATAATTTTTATCTGCGCATGCGCGAACTAGAAAAACATTTTTTTTACATCATTTAATAGTCAATTCTATGGAGTGACTTATAAAAAAAATCCAATCAAATATCGTGAAAATTCAAAAAGATATCATTATTTTAGTGAGATGTTTTTACTCTGTTCTCTAAAAACGGCTGAATCTTAAGGGATTCTCCACAAATTGACATTTTTTAATAACTGACTTAAAAAAAACTAGTATTGAATTAATACAATATCTAATACAATATTGCTGCTAATAAGTACTTGACAATTGTGATAGAAAAGAAAAAGAGCTTTATTCACATTCAGGGCCAAAACTAAGAGAGGGTTGGGGGAAAAGGGCATGTGCCCCGGGCGCAAGGATGAAAGTGTCCCAAATGTACATTTTGTTTGGCGATTTTTTCCATGTCTATGTTTAGCATGATATTGTCAAAATCGTCCCATTCAAAGCATTTCTCCTATACCAAAGCATAGAAGAATCTAATGATGATGGCATAAAGATCCCGCATAAAGATTTTTTTTTTCGTTTTGATTCGGTTTCACGATTTTAAGGTATCATTTTTTTTAAACAAAGCAGACTACTTTAATCAATATTACATATTTTAAGTTTTAAAATAAGTCGGCTATTGATAAATTAGAAAAATTTTCTTTGCAAATACTTTTGCAGATGCTTTGCAAAGAAAAAAAGGGGGGGGGAGTTCACCAAAATTCATTGAAATATAAATATATTAAATATTTTCTAAAATGTTCTATGTCATGCAATATTTTCAACCAAATATAAAGCCACATTCAGAAAAATTCGCAAAATGTAGTAGAAAGAATAAGGTGCTATTGAAATATAAATATATTAAAAGTTTTTTAAAATATGAGTATTTGTATGAAATATTTTTTAATCAGCGTATGCGTGAACGATAAAATTTATCATTTTACATAATTTAATATTCAACTCTATGGAGCTACCCATAAAAAAATCCGATCGAATTTCGTGGAAATTCAGAAAGTTATTGTGGAAGGGAGTGAACTGATTTTCAATTGGTCTCTGAAAGCAGTTGAATGACGTCAGATTTTACGCAAATTGCCAAATCTTCATTTACGTTTTTTACTGGTGATTTACTTCTTTTCTTAGATAATTACCAGAACGAACCTATTTCAGGATAAAAATAATTATAAAAAATCGAAGCATTTGTGTCAAATCTACCCATTGATACATAATTGATAATGGCTCTTATGCAAATGCCAATATCTGCGATCCTGAAATACGTCAAGTTCTCCACTGTTAAATGTGGTGTCGAAAACAACACTGACATCAATCGCATGCATGATGCCAAGAAGAACAGAGCTGTCTGATTTTGAGAAAGGTGTGATCATCGGGTACCACCGAAATGGCCGATCTTTAATCGACATATCTAGCGAGCTTAATTACCCCAAAACGACTGTGGCTTATGTGATTAGAAAATGGAAGCTGAATGGTGATTGTCAGAATGTGGCCAGAGTAGGCAGACCGACGAAACTGGGAGATAGAGACCGACGGGTTCTGTCTAGAGAAATTCGGAAGAACCGCAACCAACCAATGTTACACATACGCCAAGAATTTCAACAAGCTTAAGGATGTGTTGTTTCCATGAATACCATCCGTAAGGAAGCTCATCTGCTTAATTTTTATGGCCGTGCTGCCGCCCATAAGCCTTTAATCACCAAGTCCAACCGCGCAGCTCGGTTAAGTTGGTGCAAAACACGCCAGCAATGGACTGTACAGCAATGGAAACAGGTTCTCTGGAGTGATGAATCAAGGTTCACCCTCTACCGTTCTGATGGTAGGGTCTGGGTCTGGCGTCTGCCTGGAGAACGCCTCCTACCAAAATGTATTGTGCCCACAGTTAAATTTGGCGGAGGGGGAATTATGTTCTGGGGTTGCTTTTCCTGGTTCGGACTAGGACCCTTGGTCCCAATTCATGGTAAGCTCAATGCCGATGCCTACTGTAATATACTGGACAACAGTGTACTTCCTACGTTGTGGCAATACTATGGATTGGACCCATGTTATTTCCAGGATGACAACGCAAGCTGCCATGTAGCGAAGTCCAGCATGGATTGGTATGCTGATAATGGAGTGCATCGACTCGAGTGGCCTGCCCAGAGCCCAGACCTGAACCCAATAGAGAACCTCTGGGACGAGTTGGATCGTCGAATTAAGGCGGGTGACACACGCCCAAAATCAGTAAAAGAGCTTACCTGCCTTGTGCAAACAGAGTGGAATAAAATACCATTAAATTTAATACAAGGACTAGTTGAGAGCATGCCCAGGAGAGTCGCAGCTGTAATTGCCTCTCGAGGAGGATCTACAAATTATTAAATGTGAACAGGGCCAAAACCAGTCTTTTTTTTCCCGAGGCAAACGTGGATTTTGAAGGTACCCCTTTCCCCCTCCTTCGCAAAGCATATTTACAAAGAAAATTTCTCCAATTTATTAATAGCCGACTTATTTTAAAACTTAAAATATGTAATATAAAATAACGTATTCTGCTTTATTAAAATACTCCAATTTGATACTTTAAACCGAATCAAAAAAATTCTACTTTCAACAGGATCTTTAAGGCCCTTGTCCCTGCCCGCGAAGACACTGCTGAGCTAATGCTATTCCTGTGGGGAGGCATTTTTCTAATAACTCTTTCGCATTTTGAAATTTTCAATTTTTTTTTTTTTTTTTTTTTTTTTTTTTTTTTTTTTGGGATTGGATAGCGGAAGTCCCTCTCAAAATCGCTCCTTGACTACTTTTTCGATTTGAGTCATAGATATTTTTTATAAAGTTAGTTTCACTTTCAGAACCGCTTTTGGAAGTGAAAGAAACATTATAAAAATATCTACGCCAAAATTGAAAAAGTAATCACGGAGCGATCTTGAAAAGGACTTCCGCTATCCAATGCAAAACATATTATTTAAAAATGTCCAAATGCAAAAGAGTTAGAAAAATGCATCCCCATAGGAATAGCATTAGCTCGTGAGCATCTTCGCGGGTAGGGGCAGGGACCTTAAGCCATCATCATTAGATTTTTTTATGCTTTAGCATAGCCCAGATATAATAATTTTAACAATATTATGCTAAACATAGCCATGAAAAAAAATCGCCAAACGAAAGATACATTTGGAACACTTTCATCCTAGCGCCCGGAGCACATGCCCTTCTCCCCCCCCCCCCTCTCTTAGTTTTGGCCCTGAATGCGAATAAAGCTCTTTTTCTTTTCCATCAAAATTGTCAAGTACTTATTAGCAGCAATATTGTATTAGATATTGTATTAATTCAATACTAGTTTTTTTTTAAAGTCAGTTATTAAAAAATGTCAATTTGTGGAGAATCCCTTAAGATTCAGCCGTTTTTAGAGAGCAGAGTAAAAACATCTCACTAAAATAATGATATCTTTTTGAATTTTCACGATATTTGATTGGATTTTTTTTATAAGTCACTCCATAGAATTGACTATTAAATGATGTAAAAAAAAATGTTTTTCTAGTTCGCGCATGCGCAGATAAAAATTATTTTATACAACTACTCATATTTCATAAAATATTTAATATATTTATATTCCAATTGCGCTACATTTTTTCTACTGCATTTTGCCAATTTTTCTGAAATTTGCGTTAAATTTGGTCAAAAACCCAGCATGATATAAACAAAAAACATACCAGAATTTTTTGAATTTTTCAAAAAAATCGCTCTATCGCCATAAATATACATGCTATTCTCACAAAAATTAGTGTATGTGTTCTACTGTATTCATATATTTGTATTCTAAAGCGATAAATCGTTTCGTGCATTTTCATGTACAGAGCGATCCCAAATATTTCTATTATTCTTTGTTTTTTTGCCGGCCCCCTAATTACCCAATTAACAAATGAATGTAAATAAATATAAAGTGAAACATAATCTTTATATTTCTGAAGTTCCAGAAGAATCCGACCAGTATATTTTTAAATATTTGACAAAATGTCAAAAACTGAAAGTGTACAAATACTTTTTGGTAGATAGTGTATATATATATACACTACTCAAAACAATTAAAGGATATTGCAGTTTTAGGTGGATTTTGTATCTGGGAAACTTTTTAGCTGATTGATACATGGTCAACAGACATAGTAGGTTATATGAGAATAAATTACACATGTTTAGCAAAAAAAAAAAAAAAAAGTATTTTATTGCGCATTTGTGTACAAAAGGAAAAAACACAATTTGTGCATATGAGAAAAAAAGAATAAGAAAAGGTGTTTTCTTCAAAGAAAATCATTTTCAGTAGAGGGTATGGTTTCCACGGGCGGCCAGCAACGTTGAACACCTTTGAGGCATGGACTCAATGAGGCTATTAATGACGAGTTGGGGTATTCTGCCCCACTCTTCCAGAAGAGCTCTTTCCAGTTCTTGAAGAGTTTGTGGGGGTTGTTGGCGGCCAGAAACTCGTCTTCCTACAGCGTCCCAAACGTGCTCGATTGGATTCATGTCTGGAGAACACGCTGGCCATTCCATTCGAACGATTCCTTCCTCGAAAAGGAAATCCTCCACCAGGTTTGCACGATGTGACCTGCAGTTATCGTCCATTAAAATGAAGTTATCTCCGATTGCTGCAGCGTAAGGGACTACAATAGGTCTGAGGATCTCATCCCTATATCGGCGACCAGTCAGAGCTCCATCTCGAATGATGTAGAGGTCAGTGCGCTCGTCAATGGAGATGCCACCATACACCAACACTCCTCCACCGCCAAATCTGACACTTTCGTGCACGAAATCAGGATTATTCCTACTGCCACGGCCCCTCCAGATGAAAATACGCCTATTATCCGGATGCACAGAAAAACGGGACTCGTCAGAAAACAGAATATTGCTCCATTCATTTCTCCTCCAGTTGACATGCTCACTCATTGCCCACTCCCTGCGGTCGCGACGATGCCTTGATGTTAATCTAACACATACCATCGGTCGGCGAGCATACAGACCTACAGCATGGAGCCGGTTTCGGACAGACTGAGTTGAAATCGTGGTGCCTGTAACCGAGCGAAGGTGTTGTTGGAGAAGAGTAGCGTTCACGTTTCGGTGTCTCCGAGCTGTTAACGCTAAATACCGATCTTCATTGGGCGTTGTTGCCCGTCTACGACCTTGCCCTGGTCTTCGGCTTGCACATCCACTCTCCAAAGAACGGTTCCAGATCCTGGAAACGACACTTTGTGACACTCCAATGGCTCGCGCTACTTCGGCTTGAGTTTGCCCCCTTCTAACCTACTAACAATTCTCCAAGCTTCTGAATCTGTCAAATGAGACATCGTACTCATCGAAACAAAGCAATCACTGAATGCGGATCATCCTTGTCTTCATTCTCTTTTTATCCAGTTGAAAGTCAAATTTCATTCGCTGCCGCTGAAGCGACGTTTTTGACGTCGAACTCAAAATTTGCATATTCCACAGTTTGAAAACCAGAAAAATTTGCATTTGTGATTCTCTTCTTCTATTTTCGGCAAAAAAATTTCGTTTATATCTTTATTTTATATAAAACTTCAAATATCCTTTAATTGTTTTGAGCAGTGTATTACATAGAATAGATGAAGATGTACAACTGGGCTAGTTTTTTTTTCCCTACATTAATTATTGATTTTTTATATATATTTGGGTAGTTCAATTTCAGAACCAGTTCTGTAAGTGATGAACAAATTAAAAAAAAAAAAAATCTAAAAATTATAAACTATCCCGGGTAGATCGTCTTCATTCATCCTACACAAAAGTCATTTAAAAATATTAATATCCAAATTAAATATTTGAATGTAACGCTCCCATAGAATTTACATTAGTGTTTTCGTTTCTTCCCATGACTGGTGTGGGACTTTCCCATGACTCTTAAGAACCTACACCAGTACCGTGGCTAAATTCCAATATTAATTTTAAAATCACGGGGAATTTTTTTACAAATTTCTCACTAGTATTTTAATATTTTTATATTATTATTATTATTTTTGGATGTGATACTTTAAATTGATATCTATTGTTGTGTGTATGTACTTTTTCAACTTTTGTAAAAACTTATTTATGTAATTTATTTATTTTATTTTCAGAACTGCTTTCAAAGTAGAAGCATCTGCATATAAAAAAACTGTAACAAACAGTTGAAAAGTAGAAATGAATAGTAAAAAATAGATACTGCATCCTGCGTAAAAAAAATCATTTAAAAATATTAAAAGGGGAGGGGGGGGGCAAGAGGTCTTTAAATAACACTCGACAGGATTAATATTAGATTGAACATTTATTACCGAGCCGAGTGTAGGCTAAGTGTTTAAACAAAAATGGAAATGTCGGAGCTTAAATCCTTAATTTAATATATTCATTCAATAACGCACACATTTTCAAGTAACTGTTATTTATTGAGTTAAAATTTTGAATTTTTTTTCTGATAGTTTACCATATCATTTGGAAACAAAAGCACGTGACTTAATTTCTCATAATGTTTTTTAATTTTTAAATTTGATAGTTATTAAAAAGTGGGGGTAATTTAAAATCATTATAACTCGAAATATTATTCGTAGAATGTCTTTTCATTTAAAAGAACAGAAATATATAAGCTTTAATTCTGATTTAAGAATTTTTAAAAATATTAATTTGAATAAAATTTAAAAATATTTACAGTAAAAAATTGAAAATATGTAATTTTTTAAAATCATATTTTCCAATTTAATTTTTTTTTTGAAATTTGCTGAATCAAAGATAAAATAAAACAATTGTAAAAGACATGTTCCAAATTTAAATAAGTTTTCTTTAACAGTTCTTCAGTTATCGCAGTTTAAATACAAGAAATGGTGAAAAAAACTCACCAAGAAAAAAAGTATTTTCAGAAAAAGTCATTTCTATGAGAACGATTGCTTTGAAAGCTAGATTTTAAAACGAAAAAAAAAAAAAAAAAAAAAAAAAATAACGAAAAAAATAAACGAACGAAATTAAACGAAAAAAATATCTCTTAATTCAGTTAAAAAAGAAACAATGTTTTATCATTAAAGGTTTTAAACTTCATTTAAAGAATAATTTTTTTAATGCAATAAAACTGTTTAATAAAATTTGAATATTTTTGTGTCCCGCACACACTTAAACACCAGAAGTTACAAGTCGCAGCAAAAAACTAGCCGTGAGTGGCATCTGGCGACAGTGAATCTGAAATTATAATGAAGAGCAGGGTATGGAAAAGAAATCAATTTAAGAACTCTGTTTATTTGGAGAATGGAGGAGAGGTTAAAAAGTTTTTTTTTTATTATAATTAAAAATAAATAAAAATTTTGCGCTTAACAATGATAATACTGAGACGCTATTTTAGCTGAATTATGTGTGAATTTAAAGTACCTACAAATAAAATTATGCTATTAGTAATAACTAAAAGTCATTATTTTATCATAAGAATTATGGTTTGAAATATTACAAGAAATGTATCAAGCCGTTAATTAAAAAAAAAAAAAATGAAATATCGACTTTAGTTTGTGTTTGATTGTATTTCTTTTTAAAAAATAAAAAAAATAAACTGTGATTAGTATTTATGCAATAAAAAAAGTGCTGATGTTCAGTCATATCCACTGATTGTTGCAATTATTATTCATATAACAAGCCATTTAGTAGAAAGTTAAACAATGTAGACGGGTGTTACAGATTTTTTTTCTTCTTTTCAGATTATTTTTTTCATGATTATTTATTTTGCTCTCTATTATATTTAACACTTTATTACTTAATCCAAAAACTTGAGTTAGTAATTAATAGAAGTGAATAAAACGAATAAAATCGTTACAAGCAAATGTTTAATTAACGTTGCAGTTGCAAAACATTTTACCTATGGATTATTTTCTGCCTCTGTAGCAGTCTATCTGTCGCAGACCATCGAGATATTTTTTGCCACTGGGTAGTAGATAGTTCCAAGTCTACTTCTCCACCATACTTCAAAAATGAAATTGGGTAGCCATATTCCTTCTCCATTTCAAATTTCCTGTTATTGAAAATAAACATATATTATTTCTTAATGACTTAAATATACCAAATGAAAAAAATCTTTATACCAGCCATTTTATTAGTAAATATCAATATTCCTTCTGGATTGCTTGTCAAGAACTGTGAAAACATGTTTTAATTCCAAAAAATTTTCAAGAGTTTGGACGATAATGACTGTAAAATAAATAAATAAATACATAAAATACCAGATGATATCCCTCCCTTTTCCGTCATATTAAAATTACTCTTTATCGAAAAGCAAATGTAATTAAAAAATATATACATATATATAAACCATATTCTTTTATTTCTCTAAATAATCAATTTTGAAAAAAAAAAAAAAAAAAAAAAATCACACAAGGTTTTGACGTGTAAGAAACTAAATAGTTATGCTGTAAATCAATGGTTTTTTACAGTTATTAATATTTTATGACAAAAATTACGCAGGCTTATTTCGAAGATCTCAAATAGATGATAATTATAATTTACACTTCCCGTAAACCTTCCAATATTGAAAAGATGTGATAAAATGTGGAATGGAAGGTACGGCTAGGGAGTTCTCAACTGCTCCGTTCAACAAGCGCAAAACATTTTGACACATATACAAATTCATTTTTTAACAGAAAGATATAAAATTGGAAGGCCTGACTATGGAATAGATTTCGAATCGAACTTAATTTGCCATTTTATGTAATTAAATTACCTGTCCAGTGCTTAGCTATTTCGATCCCGTAATCACCCTTTTTTCTCCTGCTTTTCGACCGGTTTTTCTGCATTCGTCAAGGAATGTGTTCAAAAATGTCAACTTTGAAAGCTTGTTATGAAAGATCTATTGCATTTTTTTTAAAACAGAAAATTGAGTGCAATTAGACAGTTTCTGAATAACAACAGCTGCTATTTTCATGCATTTCCGAAAAAAAAAATTAAAGCATATTTCACAAAGTTTCTCTTTAAAAGTCTTTGCGCCAGTTGCTCCCTCTAGTTACTCCTATGCTATTACTATAAAATTTATTTCGTTTTGTATCATCTAATAATTTGTATATATTTCTTGCTAGAATGCTATTAAATTTTAGTGGCGTGTGACTGACTCTACTGATGCCTATATTTTTGCACCCCTGGTCTAAGATCTAAATATGTAAAACTCTAAATTTTGAATGTAAATTTACGTAATCAGGCTCAATTAAAGCAAAATTTGAGGTCTACTTAAGAAAAAAAAATCATTTAATAATAGGCCCCTTCACAAAATCAGACATTTCATTATTTTTACCATCCAAATTAAAAAAAAAAAAGGTTTATCAGAAAGTAAACCTTTAACATAAAGACTTAAATCCGATTTAATAAACTCTCTCTGTGTGCAAAAAAGACAAGTTCGCTGCCGCTTGCGTAAAGATGTGATGCTAGATAATGCCGCACTGTAGAAGTGGGTTTTTCCCAAAAGCCGATTTACTTTTTATAACAAAGAATCAGTAAAAGAATTTCCCGCGCCAGCGTGTGACTGGCTACTGGACATCTCCCCACATACCGCGCTGGCGCGTGAGTGGCCCTTTAACGTTGGCGCCATACCACGCACTTTCGCGCGAGCGGCAGCGAACGTGTTAAAAAAATATATATCACTCCAGTAATTAGACTTTAACTGCTTGCTTTTTTTTCCTGGGGAGGAGGGGGAGGGATCAATATTGGCCGTAATTCGCATTTATTTAGCGAAGTATTTGAATTATAAGTAACACGTTTTTAAGGGTTTTTTAATTAGTTTAATGACACTTATATTCGTGTATAACATACTGAATCCCAAAATACCGAATCGACTATTTAGTCAAACACTAGTTTAAATGAAATTTAATTGATTTAGAATTTAATAAATAACCCAGTTTCTAACTAGTGAAAACATAAATACTGTTATTAACACGTAGATATGAGCTGTTAGAGAATTGTAATCATAATTGCAAATATGCCAGCTGATTTTTAAAAGTTCCATAGAAATTGGTTTAATCTGGTTTAAATTGACTTAATTCCTCCTCACCCTCTTTTTTTCTGCGTTTTATAAAATTAAACAAGACGATGACTCTACTTTTAAGAGTAATTAATCTATCTACAAGTCTTATTTTATATTTTATAAACATTTAAAACCAAACAAAGTCTTAATATAAACACAATTTATCACTATTTTTAAAATCAGCATTATGAATGACATATGAATGAATATGCACGCTTTTAAATAGCAACTAAGGTGTAAAACAATCATGGTTTTAAAAATATCTATGTATATTTTTATTTAAATCAGATTTTTTAAAAATTTAAATCGGGTTTTTAGGATTTTTTTCGTGTGTTAATATACTATGTTTTCAAGTTTTAATTAATTATTGTTATTAGTAGTACGAGATACATTAGTTAGTAGTACTAGTTTTAATATTAGTAATAAATAGTACTAATATTTATTACAATATTAGTTAGTAAGGAAGAATGGGATGGAATGGGACAGAAATTTTTTCTCGTTATGTATTATTCTAAGCATCAATCACATACTAGATAGACGGAGTGGCGTAGCTAGTGTGTGTGTGTGGGGGGGGGGCGGTCCGAACCGGGTGTTATCCTTTAAAGCCTGTTACCCGATATTTATTTGCAAATATATATACATAATCTTATATGATTTTGGAAAAGAATTCTGAAATAAAAATTAAATTTTTAGCGTACGACGAAATAGAGTTAATTTTCTTTTCTTAGAGAAGTTGAAATTTTATGCAGACTGGGGTGTTTAAATAAGATATATGCACCAGGTAACAAAAACTAACCTATCCAACGAGTGGATAAGAAAAGCAAACTTTAAAGGAAAGAATTTTCTTCTACATACAGACACCACATTGATTTATGCGAATTATGGGATAAGAAAAAGTCGTTACTCTGTTTTGTTTTTCATTTGTAGTGCAAGGCAAAAGGTAAATGAGGAATGGTGTAGTCATTTGTTATAATAGCGTATAATTGTGAATGAAAAATATAACGGATCGGCGGGGGAGGGGATGACACCATGGTGGATGGGGGTAACACAATTTACTTCCGTCCCGGGTGTCACTTATCCTAGCTACGCCACTGAGATGCAGCTATATTCTGTTGAAAAAAGTTGCTGATCAATATAAACTTAGATTTGTATTAAAAAATTTTTTTATTTAAAAAAAGTAAATTTGCTTCATTTAATTTTAATGTCTGCTGTATATTAATGACTTGTTTACGTGTAGCTGTAATAGTTCCCCTGTTTAGAAAACCTATTATTATATATTATCCATAATTTAAACTAAACTTAACAGCAGCACTGTTGTTTATATAAGCAGTTTAACATAAAAACAATAGTGGATAGTAATGGGACAGTCTAGCAAAAGGAGGAATGAAATAAGTCAAATTCCTTCTTTTAAATAAGATAAGTGTAAATTACTAATATTATGCAAATATTTTAATTAAAAAGATTAAATTTAAAGAGAAACAGTTGAAATGTTGAACAGAAATATTCTAAAACTTACAGATGTCAGTTACCTATTTAAAAAAAAATTTTAATCCAACGCGCACTTTTCATTAACAAAGTGATTTATTTTCCATTTCTTAGGTAGTGTAGACAAACAAATGAATTACATACTTTTAAGACAAAGAAATTTAAAATATATATAGTTCAAATTATTTATCTAATTATGTAAGTTATAGGAAAAAGAAATATAACCGAATAACTCACTTTGAATAACTCAGATCGCAAGCTTCCATTGCTCCACATCAACAAGTTGACACTATTAGGTTGGTTGGTTGGCAAACACTGAGACTTATACTACTACCCGTAAAGGAGGTTTTTGACTCGAAAATCTGATACCAGTACTTCCGTCGAAAACAAACTTTCGTATACTGTATTATCTTACCTATAATCTAGACATTTACATGGAAAATGTTTTGATTACTCAATAATTACGATGGTTTTACTAGAAACAAGAATGATAATTTTTTATTAGGGGCTGTACATATATAACATTATTATTTTGAGGGGGAGGGGTTGTCTGAAAGATAATATCGTAAGATACAGTTGGCAAAAAAAGTATTTGTACACTCTAAAATTTTTAATTTTTAACTAAATAAAAACAGATATTTTGTCAAAAAAGTTTTAATACAGTCTGTTAACCATGCGTTTTAAATTACACAACAGAAAATTTCGATAAAGATGTAAAATAATTTTCTAATAGGAAAAGTTTAAAAATTTCTTGAAAAAAAAGTATTTGTACATTTCTCCATCCTGATATGTACTGTGTTTTATATTGTTTATGGTTCAAAGGACTACTTTTACAGAAGCTGTTAATAATTTTTAAGTTCATATTATATTTGTATGACATTTAATCTAATTTGTTCTTGAAGTAATAGAGTACAGAACCTAATACTAGAGAGGCACCTCTAGATATATGAAATCCTATGATTGACCATAATAAAAATTTAAATTCGCTACAAGAATTTGTAAAAGCTATTAAATTACCATTTACAACTATTGGATGTATAATGAGAAACTATGAATAAATTAAAAGCATCGAAATTCAATGAAAACCAGGGCTTCTTAGCAAACTAACAATGAGGGAAAAAGGGAGTGTTGTTAAAAAAGCTTTAAAAAATCCTATGCGTTCGGTTTAAAAATTTGCTGGAGACCTTGCAACATCTTCTCGCATCAGAGTAATACCTCAAACAATAAAAAATATTCTTCTCAATGTAGATTTAAAAGGAAGAACCTCAAGGAAAAATCCATTCATCAGCGAAACAAATAGGCGAAAACGCATAGTATTCGCTTTCGCATACAGAAGTAAATCATTGGATTTTTGGAAAACAGTAATTTTTTCTGATGAGGGAAAATTCGGAATTTTCTTACCATCAAGCATTCGAAAAAATTGGCGTAAAAATAAAACTGTTCTAGATCCAAAACGTATACTTCAAACTATCAAGCATGTTGGGGGTAATATTATAGTTTTGGGGTGTATAGCTTCTAATGGAGCAGGACATTTATAATTTATTGACAATGGAAGGACAGGTTTAACATACATTGATGTATCGCGCCATAATTTATTAAGCTGTGCCAAGAAATTATGCATAGAGGAAGCTTTTCACTTTCTGCAGGATAACGACCAAAGCATACTGCTGTGATCACCAGCACATGCTTACGACAATACTCGAAGACGACTGGTAACTCCTCTAAAATCTCTAGACTTGAATCCAATAGAAAATTTGTAAATGCTATTGGATGCAAAAATCCGAAAAAAAATATGTATTAGTAAAAAACAGTTTAAAGAAGCTCTTATTGTGTCATGGAATAACATTAACCAGACCGCTACAAAAAAGTTGGTGGAATCTATGTCACACCATCTAGAAGTAGTCATAAACGCTAAATGAATTCGCACAAAATATTAATTTGTATCATTTTACTAAATTTTCATTAATTATATTACATTAATATCGTGACTTCCTTTAAAGCCGAAAAGTTTTACGCCGAAAAAAAAAGGGGACTGATAAAAATTAAAATACGAAACAGAGATAAGGAGTTTTCTTTCTATCTTCCACCCTTTCTCAACGTTTCCCTGTCTGATTGTTCTTCTACAGGGCTCTGGGGTCACGAAGGTTATGCTTTACGATCGTTGTTATTTTTCAATGGGGATTTTATTTATTGCACACATCTATTATTTGCTTTCTCAGATTTAGATAATTTGAGAACATTAATACTTATTTTGGATTTGATTTATAAAAGTTGATTATATAATTAATTATTAATTCAAAAAACCAGAGTATATATATAATTAGCTAGGATAATTGCTGAGTTGCACATCTCTTTGTGTATTATGATTGAGATTTATACTATGTGGTTTCTGATACCTCTTTATAGGAAATTCCATTATAAGTTTGCAATATTATTATCTAATAATTTCATATAATGATATAATGTCATAAAATATAAAGATATAATATAATGATTTATGGCTAATATTAAATGTATATTGGTTTTGATTATATTCCTTTTAATTCATTTTTTCATGCATTTAAATGATGCATATTGTATTATATACATATATATATATTTGTGTGTGTGTGTGTGTGTCGGCGGCGGGGAGGGGGGGGGGGCAATCTCAAAAATACTCTTTCGCTGAACATCTATTTTAGCCTAGTTTGAAAAACAAATTCGATTAATATTTTTTAAATAAAGATTTTCTTTCAACGAAATTAATATAAAAAACTAATTAATATGTAAATAGTTGTTTTGCGCCATAGTATCCAAACTAAATGAAATGTGTACAATTTGTTAAGGGTATTCTTAACTGCTCCGCTCAACAAGCTCAAAAAGTTTTGACACATTTACAAATTCATTTTTTAACGGAAAGATATAAAAGTGAATGGATTGACTATGGAAGTGATTTCGAATCGAACTTAGTTTTCCATCTTACCATAATTAAATTACCTATCCAATTCTAAGAAGCTATTTCGATCACGCGATCAGCCGTTTTTCTCCTGCTTTTCGACCGGTTTTTCTGCTATGGTCGTGAAATGTGCTCAAAAGTGTCAACTTTGCAGGCTTGTTATGAAAAATCTGTTGTGTTTTTAAAAAAACAGAAAACTGAGTGCAATTAGACAGTTTCTGAATAATAACACCTGCTATTTTCATGAATTTCCGAACAAAAATAAATTAAAGCATGTGTCACAAAGTTACCCTTTTTGATTTAGGAACACCCTTAATATGTTGTTAAAAATCATTTACATAATTTTTTGTTAAGGTTTTAGGTAGCATGGCGCAAAAAATAAACCATAAACCACATTGTTCAATATTTCAGTAAATTAATGTAGGTTTAGTTCAAGTGATATACTTATCAATATACTGAAAAATTAAACGCATAGTTTGGTTGTCTAAATTTACTTTAGAAGACAAATCAAAAATAATTTATGTTGAAACTTTAAAAAAAAGTCAATTAAAGTCGCATCAAGACATTATTCGGGTTTTAATACATCTTTTAAAACTTATATTTTCAATTTATGATAGATGTTAATAAAAAATTTTATACATATTTTTATCTTGAGCAAAATCTTTACATATGCAGTTATAAATAAAGCAAAAATAAAATGATCAAATAAATAATATATAAATTAAATAATAGCATAGATGACTCAAGATTTGATATTATTATTTTTAAGAACCATTTTTTAAACTGTAGAGTGATAAGATTAAATGCTGCGAAAGAAACTTTTAATCTATTTTCATATTATTGCACTTTTTAGGTTAATGATCAAAAGATTTACATAAACATACATTAAATGATTTATAACGATAGAATTTATAACGATAAAGCAAGGTTCTTGCGCTTTAAGGACTTGCAAAGAACTTTTTACCAGAATTTTTTTAATATTTTCCTCATTTAATTAAACAAATTTTCAATCCTCAAATAAAGCGACCAGTACTATACGAAATTTTTGTAAACACCTAAAAAACACCTAAACTCGCACGAATCTTTTGATGCGTACAAATCCTGTAAAATCAAAAAACAAATGTTTTCTTCATATTAGAAAAAGAAGGTTTTGATGGAAAGATGAGAAAAAGATGGGATTTAAAATAGATGAAAATGATGTCACTCTGAAGAAATTTTAATCAAGTTTTTCTTTTATGAATAAAAATGCAAGTTCGCTTTTAAGTCTGTTTCAAATCCAACCTGTCTGGTTATATTGACCCTTTTTTCAATTTATTTTGTTTTCAAAAATTGCCAAGTGCTTTTAGTTTATATATATCAGGATAATCAGATTTCAGAATTTCGATACTTCAGAAGCTGTGTAATACAGCTCCATTTTTCGGCAAAGCCAGACTATATTTCAAAAAATACTTCAGAAGTTAATGTTTCCTACCTCATTTCAAGTCGGCAGAAGTGAAGGAAAGGAAACAAAATGCCATCTTGAGACAACAATCGCTTTTAACTCGAAGTTTTAATTCTAAATGCTCATCTATACTCATCGCGCTAAACCATCGATTCTAAAACCATGAAATTCCGTGCATTCAGCAAATTCAAATTCAGCAAAAAATTCAGCAGGGCAGCGACACCTGTTGGGCAATTGACACCAAACGTAAACAAAACTACTTCAGATAACGGATTTACTGAATCTGAAGTTTAAGAGAAATCCGTACTTTAGTTATTGAGATAGAGCTGTTGTGTAAATCGCAAAAAATGCAGCATAACAGCGCAACCTATTGAGCGATTTACACTAAAAATAAACAAAACTTAGTTCATATAACGGATTTTCTGAATCTACAGTTTGATGGAAATTCATGCATTAGTTATTAAGATGGAGTTATTGCGTAAATCAAGAAAATTCAGCACAGCAGCGTCACCTGTTGAGCGATTTACATCAAAAACTAATCAGCATCATTACATATTTTGGATTACTTGAATATAAATTTTTATTAAATTCCATGCATGAGTTCTTCAGATAGAGCGCCCAGGAAATTTGTCACATGATGATTGATAGGCTCACAGGCAGACATTTTTGTAAAAACATGTTTTTTTTTTTTTTTTTTTTTTTTTTTTTTTAAATGTTTCACCCCTAAAACGTCTAAATCTGTCGAAAACCAAAATGTGAAAATTTTCGCGAATCCAATATTTTTTTTTTCTTGTAAAGATATAAGAAAGCAAAAACTAACGCTGCCGAAAACGAATTTTTTAAGATCGGACATTTTTTTTACTAAAATTATCAAAATTACTGCATACAAAAATCGGAAAATTCGTGGTTATATAAAGAAATTCTTGATAAATACGCTAAAGCTTATCGTTATTAAATTGAAGAGATATTTTAAGAGCTGTTAATCAAAAAATTCGGTCAAAATTGTTTCATCAAAAAATTTTTATAAGAACAAAAGCTAAGAAATTTCATTATATTTTTATAGGTGCTTCATAAACTTGTGATTTTCAAACTGCACTTATTTTTTAATTTGATTAATTTTTTAGTTTATTTTTTATTTTTCATATAAATTTTCAGCTCTTCAAAGCATAATATTTTGATATTTAGAAAATGTCATTTTTTAAATATTGAAGACAATTTGTAAAACAGTGCAAATAATTATATTTCTTATCATTATGAAAAAAGCATTTACATGTGCCTATTAAAAACAGACATGAAAGTTTAAAATAATTAAATGATCACGGGGTAGGGAATCACCAACAGGTAATAAAAAAAAAAAATACTTCATAAAAGTATGTTTACACGTGAACATTACAAAATTAGTCAGATGTGGCAATCCCAAAACTTTCTTCTATCTTATGCACGTTATTACTTCTTGAAAAATATAGCGTAGTAGTGCCACCGGTAAGCTGGCTTAAACCAAAATTTTGTCAGCAACAACTTATGACAACTTATGACAACTGAATCTGAAGATTGATGAAAATTTGAGCATTAGTTATTGAAATAGAGCTATAGCAAAAAAAAAAAAAAAAAAAAAAAAAAAAAAAAAAAAAAAAAAAAAAATTGCATATTCGCGTCACATGTTGGGAGATATGCACCAAAACCTAATCAGGATCAATTTTTTATCAGGTACTAACGTAATCTGAAGATTGATGAAAACGCTGATTGGTGAAACGATTGATGAAGACTGATGATTTCCACGCATTAGTTTTGAAATACATTTTATTTGGAAATCGCGAAAGATACAGCATAGCAGCGCCATCTGTAGGGCCATTTGCATAAAAACTAAACAAAACTAATTTTTATCAGGGACTAACTGAATCTGAAGTTTTCGAAATTTTCCAGCATTAGTTCTTGAGATAAAGCTATTGTGATAATCACAAATCATGCACCATGGCAGCGCCATCTGTTGAGCGATTTTCACCAAAAGTAATCAACACCATGTTATATCAAGTATTAACTAAATATAAAAATCCATGCACTAGTTTTTGAGATATGGCTATTGTGGTAATTGTAAATAATGCAGCATAGCAGCACCCCTGTTGAGCGATATGCACCAACAACTGGTCAGACCTAGTTTATATCAAGGCCTCACAGAATCTAAACTTTTGTGATATTCCGTTCATTAGTTCCTTGTTGTGTATAGCTATTGCGATAATCACAACTAAGGCACCATTGTAGCACCTACTAAAGAGTGATTTGCACAAAACGTAATCAGCGCCATGTTATGTCAAGTACTAAATAAATATAAATTTTTATGAAAATCCATGCACTAGTTCTGGAGATATGGCAGTTCAGGAAAATGTTAATAGTGCAGCATAACAGCGCCACCTGTTGAGCGATATTCACCAAAAATCAATCATATCCAGTTTATATCAAGGTGTAACAGAATCTAAAATCTTATGAAATTATGTGCATTAGTTCTTGAAATAGAGCGCCCACAAAATTTTTGTCAGATACAAAATGACAGACTCTCAGAAGCAGACAGACATTTTGTAAAAAGATATTTTTCGGGTTTTCTGACCCCTAAAACGTGTAAATCAGTCGAAAACCGGATTTTAAAAATTTTCATGAATCCAATACTTTTGTCTTGTAAAGGTAGAAAAAAGTAAAAAGTAAGATAATCTTAAAATAATTCAATTATTATACGCAAAATGTATTTTATAGTGAAAATTACTTTAGATGTAAAATGGCCAAATATTAAATATCGTCATATGAAAAATTTCTAAAATAATGAAAATATTCGTATGAAAAACTTTTAATGGTGAAAATTAATTTACATTTACAAACAATAATTTCATTTAATAACACATTTACACACATATCTTTTAAATAAGGAAAATAACTTTAAAAATTTTTAAATTATTTATGAGAACTCCATTTAAGATGGAAATTACGTCATATATTAAATCAGTACAGATATTCTCATGAGCAATATTTATGCGACGTTGGGAATCATATGTTGTAAATGTAACGTAGTTAGAAAATTTATTTATTTTAACACTCGCATAAATACAGGTAAATGCATGCGCGTATAGATTTTCGTTTTATTTTGAGCGAATTACTGTTTGATAAATAATGTGATAGAAAATGTGTATCTACTTATTAATTAAAATATATAATTTACAAAATATATATATATAAGAATATGCATGACGGTACGAATATGCATGGCTGTGCATTAAAATATAGAAAAAAAATACATAAGTAGTGAGGAAAGGAGAGTTCAAGGACAGCAGGCGGTTGTGCGGTTGCCACCACCGCAGCACGCAGCACCGCCTCCGGTCTCGCCTGCACCACTACCGCCTTCGGTCTCCCTCCATCTCCAGTACCCCCTCTGCCAGCACAGCATCGCCCCCTAGCTGGAAAAACAGTGTTTTTGAGTTAATTTTCTACATAACATGAGGAATGAACGTTATATTGATTAGATAATCATACTATATGATGAAGCTTAAATTTATATTTGAATTTTCAACAATCATAACCTTAATGAGTATTATTAATTAAGCAAAACAATGGAAAATCTCAGTTTTTAGCCGCTTTATTTAGTTTTTTTATCTATATGATCGATTATCATATTGAAAGAGGAAAGTTAAACATACATTACAATTTTGATTAATAAACATCTTAATGAGTATTATTAATTAAACAAAAACGATAAAAATATGAAGTTTTATATAAAAAAGACTGATTTCATTAGATTTTTATCAACTACAAGATCAGAATATCAACTTAAAAGTGGAAAGTAAACATTCATTTCAGTTTTTTGAACAATCATTACCCTAATGAATATTATTAATTAATCAAAAAATGGAAAATATCAATTTTAACCAACTTCTTCAGATTTTCTATTAACTAAAAGGTTAGACTATCAACTTAAGAAAAGGAAACTTAAGCATACAGTCCATTTTTTGAATAATCATTGCTCTAATGAACATTATTATTTAAGCAAAGCAATGGGAAATCTCAGTTTTAATTGATTTATTTAGATTTTTTTCAACTATACAATCTCATTGATTTAAAAGAAAAAAGTTAAACTCTTATTCGAATTTTGGTTGATCAGCACCTTAATGAGTATCATTAATTAAGCAAAAGAATGAAAATATCAAGTTTTATAGAAAAAGACTGATTTCTTAAGATTTTATCAACTACAAGATCAGAATATCAACTTGAGAGAAGGAAACTTAAATATACATCCTAGTTTTTTGAACAACCAAACTTTAATGAATATTGTTAATTAAGCAAAGCAACAAAAAATATAAATTTTCAAGTAAAGAGATTGATTTTTTGATTCATTTTATCTATATTATCAGAATATCAACTTAAAAATGGAAAGTTCAACATTAAAATAAGTTTTAAAATCTTGAGAAATAAGTCTTTTTCTATAAAACTTGATATTTTCTATTGTTTTACTTAGTTAATAAAACTCATTAAAATGTTGATCAATCAAAAATTTAAATATGCGTTTAACTTTCCTGTTTTAAATCGATAATCAGACGATATAAATGAAAAAAATCTAAAGAAATAGGCTTAAAATTGATATTTTCACTCATTTAATTAATTAATAAAATTCATTAGGGTAATGGTTGTTCAAAATCTGGACTGTATGCTTAAGTTTCCCTTTCTTTCCACTTTTAAGTTGATATTCTGGTCTTCTAGTTGATAAAATCTAATGAAATCAGTCTCTTTTCTATAAACCTTCATATTTTTATCGTTTAAATAATAATACTCATTAAGATGTTCTTTAATCAAAATTCAATTATGTTTAACATTCCTCTTTCAATTTGATAATATACCGTATAGTTGAAAAAAATCTAAATAAAGCGGCTAAAAACTGAGATTTTCCATTGTTTTGCTTAAGTATTAATACTCATTAAGTTTATGGTTGTTCAAAATTCAAATATAAATTTAATCTTCATCTTATAGTATGGTTATCTAGTCCATGTAACATTCATTCCTCATGTTATAGTAGAAAATCAACTCAAAAACGATATTTTCCCCGCTAGGGGGCGATGCTGTGCTGCCGGAGGGGATACTGGAGGGGGACCGAAGCGGTGGTGGTGCAGGCGGGACCGGAGGTGTGGTGGCGACCGCACAATCGCCTGCTGTCCTTGAACTCTCTTTTTCTCACTACTTACATTCACCAATAATATATGTTCCGGAAAATATATACAACTCCATCAAAATAATGAAATATTACAGTGAAATTTCAAAACACTGTGCTTTTCAATACCATGTCTCTAAATGTTTTTCCTAAGCAGTATTAATATTTAGCAGATTTGTATTGATAACCCATGCCAATTTACAAAATTCAGATTTTCATTGGTTAAATAAAAGTTTTGTCTGTAGGGTGATTTATATCAGGATCTAATTAACATTAATCTATGTTAATGTATAACTTATATAGCGTTTGATGAAAATCCATGCATGATTTCTTGAGATAGAGCTATAGTGGAATATAATGCAGCAGCGCCATCTGTTGGGCGACTTGCATCAAAAATTAAGTCACAAAAACAAACATACACAGACATGGACAGACAGGGACAAAAAGACATTAGCTAAAAATAGTCAAATTGTTTTCAGGACCTTCTAAAATGCATAAATCCATCGAAAACCTGAATAGTGCTAGTAAAATAGATCAAAAATTGAGCAAAACACAACTGATAGCCATTCAAGAAAATTTGGAAGAGACTTAATTTTGGCATTAAATGAAGATCTAATGAAACACCCAAAATAAAGCTGTTTTAAAATGTTTATTTAGTTTTTTGAGGTGTGGGGTGGGGGTAAAAAACAGTTAAATTTTACAGCAGGAAGGGAGGGAAATAATTAGTTCAAGTGGGATATCATTTTTAATTATGAATGACACTCTGAGAAAGTCGATTCGATCATTCGTTAAAACGGTAGGAGGGGTTTAAGAATACAAAGTTACGAATGATTTTATGATAAATAAATAACGAATACACAGATGTTGATAATTTTACGACTTTTAAAAATTCTCGGATAAACCTTATTTTGAATATAGTTATTAGGAGGAAATTTAATAAGTTTGTGATTATTTTATGTGACATAAAAAACATGTTTTGAAAGTAAAGTAAATTTAACAAAGCTTTTATCAATAATAGAGTATAATTTTCATCTTTGTGTTCATTAAATCTACCATAATTTTGTTGAAAAAGAAAGAAAAAGAAAAGAAAAGATCACATCGTTTTGTAATTGGTGTCATTCGATTCGGAATAAAAAATATATAAATAACAAATTGTCACTTGCCCAGCTTAAATTTTTTAATCCCCTCCCCATTTCCTGTATTAAAAATTAGGGATGTACCGAATATTCGGTATCTATTCGGTATTCAGCCTATTCGGCCATGTTAGCGAATATTCGGTTAGGCCGAATATGAAACTATTCGGCCTGTCGAATATTCAGTTTGGCCAAATATCAAAGTACTCGACCGAATCCAATACTTAATAAAGCCTTTTAAAACACATTTTTAAAAACTTTTCACAATTTCTACTTTTAACTGTCAATTTATTAATATATTTAAAATAATTAGAAATAAAATCATATTTAATTAATATAGAATGTTTTTACATTATTTATTTGTTGTTTGTAAAGTTTAACTTAAGAAAATTAACCATGAGAAGGATTAAAATTATGATTTATTAGGATTCTCCTTAGGAATAAATGATACGAATGCAGATGCAAGTTCCTAAATTCTATTTTGTAAATAATCTGTTTCTTGCTTTTCCCAAAAGTTCTTAAACAAGAAAGGAAAACTTTTGAGATTAGTAATAGCTATCAAAGCAGGCAATTTTTTTCTTTATGAAACTATTATCATAATCAACTTATTGAATCATAAATGCATTGTATTTCATCTCACTCTAGGTCAAACTTGTGTTTTCGTTTGTTGAATTAACAAAAAATAAGATACCATAACTATATTTTCAACTCACATGCTTTGATTTCTGTAAAATATGATATGATGGGAAGGGTGGAAAATGCCATTATTCATAAGAAAAGTATTATGAGCTAGACATTCCTTTATTCAGAATTAAGTTGAAAATATTTATATTTTATATTGAAAAGAATCTGCCTTGAGTTATTTAAAAAGAACAAATATGAGACTGTATAGTTTTTCTTCAACTATTTTTTCACTATTTCTCTTTGATTTCAAAATGTTTGTTTCAATTCATAGAAGAAATGAAATTTAAAATTTTACTAATTGAAAAGTCTCATAATTATGCTTCTTAAATAAAAAAAAGGCAGATTTTTTTCAATACTGAATGTTCTTATAAAAAGCTCTTGTTTATCAAAATATAAGTTTCTCTTATTAAATATTATGTAAAATTGTTTTAAAAAGTAACATTTTAATACCTTTAAACTTTGAAATATAAAAAGTATTTGGAAAGTCGAATATTCGGTATTCGGTCGAACAATTACTATTCGGTTTTCGGTTTAGCTGTCGGCCAAATATTCGGTATTCGGCCAAAATCCCTATTCGGTGCATCCCTATTAAAAATGCCCTCTTTAGTCCCCCCCTCTCCAAAAAAAATTGGACGGGGGGGGGGAGGGCTTATCGGATTTCTATTTCTAATGTGAAAACGAAGTCCTTCCCAATTTTTAGTAAATAGCCATTAGTTGTTTAAAAAAAGCTCCATTTTAGATGTACTAGAAATCGAAACTTCTCCTTTGTATGCAGTACCTCTTGCAAAGACAAAAGAAAATAAAAATTTCACGACTGCAAATAAAATTGCGCCTTCCAGTTTTTTTTTCATTAAAAGTAGCTGAGAATTCGTATTTCTGGACATTACTCATGCAAATTTTGAAATCTCTAGTAAGTAAAAATACTTTTTAAAAAAATCTCAAAAATTTTTGATGAGAACATTTTAAAAGCGAGGTATTTCGACGCGGCTTCATCTTATGTTTTCATATAAGAATGCATATTTTTTTCATGAAAGTTTAAAGAGGATTTGGATACAATTCTATTTGCATAAGGTCAAAATTTCAGAGTGTTCGGGCTACAATATTTTATTACTTTCTTCTATCTTCTCAAGAAGAAAGTATTGGATTCGTGTAAAAATTCAACTTCCGATTTTCAGTGGACTCATACGCTTTAGAAAATCCTGAACACGTTTTGATGTTTTTTAGAAAATGTCTATCCTTGAGTCTGTCACTTTGTGAGTCTGTATGTGACAAAAATTTTGTGGCCGATGTATCTCAAGAACTAATGCACGGAATTTCACAAAACTTTAGATTCAGTTAGACCTTCATGATAAGCTGAAACTTATTAATTTTTGTTGTATATCGCTGCTTTACTGCCTTATTCACAATTACCACAATAGCTCTATCTCAAGAAATAATGTACAGATTTCCATAACACTTTAGATTCAGTTTGTCCTTGATACAATTTGCTGTTGATTACTTTTTGGTGTAAATCGCACAACAGTTGGCACTGCCGTTCTGCATTACTCATGATTATCGCAACTGCTATATCTCAAGAACTAATGCACGGATTTTCCTGAAACTTCGGATTCAGTTAGTTTATGATACAGTTTGGTGTTTAGTTTTTGGCGTACATCCCCCTACAGGTGGCGCTGCTATGCTGCATTTTTTACGATTTTGCAATAGATGTATCGCAAGAACTATTGTATGGATTTTCATCATACTCCAGTTTCAGTTTGTACCTGATGAAAATTGAACCTGGTTAGTTTCTGGTATACATCATCCAACAGGTGGCACTTCTATGCTGCAGTTTTCACAATTTCTTCAATAGTTCTACTTAAGAACTAATGCACGGAATTTCATCAAACTTCAGATTCATTTAGATGTTGATATAAGTTGTTGAAGTTTGGGTTTCGGTGTAAAACATCCAACAATTCGCGTCGCTATGCTGCATTGTACATTATTTACATGATTTTAGCTATTGTCATTTCTTAAGAGCTAATGCACGGATTTTCATATAATTAAAATCTCCAATAATGGGCATAAATCGCCATTTAATTTTGTTACTGTGACAGCAAAACTTTGAAGTATTAACATGTATGAGATAGAAGAAAGTTTTTGAAGAAACTGGCTTCTAAAAATATACAATCAAAATAAAAGCAAAAATATTTTTTTAAATATATCAAATTTCTTAATGTATCAATTGTCTTATAAAAAGGGGATTGCAGGGTTAAATTAGTATTTATACGTATTAATATTTTCTTGGAATTGAAATATAGACATTAGGAAATCGAATCAAAAGCTCTAATCTAGAATATCACTTTTCCTTAAAAATAAATGAAAAATATATGTATATCATTTATGTTATAACATATAATTCATAACAGGAAATAGCATATAGGCTTCTTTTTAATTCCTTTATAATATAATTTTAATAAATCTTATTTTTTTTATTATTTGAATCAATATTTCAAATGACAAATTTAATGTAAATTTGTGTTTCTTTCTTTTCTTTTTTTTGTCTTTCTTGTTGCCATACTCAAGAGGCTACTTCAGTCAAGCAAAAAAATGTTCCGAAATGCTTTTCTTTTGGGGACAAAATTATAAAAATATCTCTTTTGCATTTCAATATTTTTAAATTATTTTTATTTATTTATATATTTAATTTTGATAGCTTAGATTGATATCCACATTAAACCTTTTTTTAGATTTTCGATTTTGTTTGCAGATTTATATTTCTTTCAATTTCGGAACCGGTTCCGAAAATAAAAATGTCCTCGTTAAAAATAATTTCAAACAACATCGAAAAAGTAAAAAATGACTTTTGAACAGATCGATCTCAGCTATCCAATGCAAAAAAATCATTTAAATATATAGAAATGAGACAGAGATATCGTTATAAAATTCTACCATAGGATTAGCATTAGGGAGCAGGTTTTTCGCTTGACTGAAGTAGCCTTTTAAATAAGATAAATAAAAATGAAAATTTTTCGATAAAAGTTCCTAAAATTGGGATCTTTAATGCCTAATTTTGCATGCAAAAGTGATGTGATGTTCAATCGAGAACATATGTTGCATATTATTTTTTTTTTAAATCCGCGAATTTTAAACACAGACAAAAATATTATAGTGATACTTTTTCATCCGCATTAAAATATATGTGCACGTTGATAATGTAAAAAGATGCAGAATAAATAATTTAAATAAGATTAAATTTGATATACACAGAAAACTTTTCAATATGATTGCATTAGTGGCATATTTTTCTCTTATTTTTCTTGATTGTAAATTTAAATATAATATACTTAAAAGTTTATGTTTTGTGCATATTTTCATAAAATTAAAACAGCATAATTTTAATCTTGGAACATATAAAAGAAAACCAAATGAATTCAACGCAATTTAATTTACTTTAAATTTATGAATTACAATCTATGATTTCCTTTAAACATAATGTCAGGTATGTTGTCCTATATTTTTCAACCAATTGCGACTGATTTTGAAAGACTAAACAAGCTAAGTATTTCTACATGGAATCTTTTCTTAGTAAAATTCTATTTTCAGCAAATACAAGTTTTACTGTCAAAACGTTTAAAATAATAAAGCATTACTCAAATTCTTTTCAGTGAAAATTGGCAAAGAAAACAAAAGGAAGTAAATGAGTAAAGAAGTAAACAGTACAGAAAATTTAAACATTTTATAATTGTTAACTTGATGAAAATAATATAAAAATATAAGAAACAGAAAAAGCAGCACATGTACTTTGTTACTGTTGAAGTTGTAAATTAATTTATGCCTGAAAACTAAGAATTCAGAAAATAATTTGTACAAATTAGTAATTTGACATAGATTTCATTCAATACAACATTTTTTATAGTTGAACTAATCATTGATTATAAGGTTAATGTATTTCTTTCTAGGAAAAAGGCACTGAAAGTGAATTAAGAAATAACTGCAGTAAGCTTTTCACAAACTCAGTAACAATTAAGTTTTAAATTCCTTATATGATAAAGAAGTAAAATGCATTTTTTCTTTAGATATAAAACTTAATAATTAATATTTAGTTTTACAAGGATTACAAGTATTGGATTCAAGTGCTATATTTTAAGAGATTTCCTTTAGCTAAAGGTCTTTAAAAATTACTTAAAAATACCTATTTTTCATTTACTTATAAATCCTTGTAATTGGTGCGGCTGGATTGGATTTTATTTTGTTTACCAGCTGATTTTTAAAGTCTATTTGTTGGATTTCTTTTGGAGGTTGTTTCATAGTTGTGAGAAAATTTTCCGATTTTAAGAATTTCATTATATTTTAATTTAAATCTTGCCTTGCAGGATTTATATCGGACACAACGCCAATAAGTTTTATTTTTTATTTTTTTATTTTTGAGAATTAAATTACCATCATAAACAGCACAAACGTTTTTTCCTTAAAGAATTCATAAAGCACTCTTCCATTTCTAAGATAAAGAATGAACAAAAGATTAAAAATTTCAACGAATGAAAAAAATTAATCGTGAGAAGAAACTTTTGACGGAATTTTTAGAGAAGTTTTTGTTTTGTTATCCTTTTATTGGGCAGACGATACAATACATAAAACAGTACTAAGCTTAAGTGAAAAAAAGCAATAAAACGATAAATTCTACCGAAACATGATCCCTGAATGTAAACTCCACAGGGCTCTTTCCTGAGGTTCTGTCGAATCTTCCCACATAATGACCAAACGTGAGGGTGGGTGGGTCGAAAATGGAGAAACTCTTTGTGATTTTGTTTGGATTGACGGGGATCAAGATCTAAGCGCTAGCAGTATGCAACTCGTGAATGATCCCTTGTATTTTCCCCCCTTAATCGTTTTCGGCTAAAAACTCTTCGGGTTTAAACATACAAACCCATTAATATAGTGTACAAATACTTTTTTTGCATTATATTTTTGTTTATTTGTTTATTATGATGTAAAAAATCGATTCGTTTAATTTTGTTTTTGCTTCTATAATATTATAATGCATTAAATTAATGTATTACAGTATTTTTAGCTTAAATCTTTTGCTTAATTTCATTATAATTTAAAAAAATGAAGTGTACAAATACTTTTTTTGCCAACTGTATCTCTAGGGAGAGGGAGGGGGTTGCCTTTTGATATTGATATCATTTTTGACCCAATCAAAACTGTTTTTTCTTTGTAACATGGCTTTTTGTTGAAAAAAAGTACATTTTTTTTTTAAATTCAGTTATCTATTTTTATGAAAATACAAATCTATCATTAAAATCACTAAATTATAATAAAATTATCTAATTCTAAAATATGGTATACCCCAACGTTTTGACATTCCTATTCATCTTCATAGGTGTATGCATATATAAACATGCATTGAGAAACCTTATGTGAAGTTTATTTGAAATGCAGCTTGTGTTTTCTAATAAATAAAAGCGAAAGAATGTTATCCATTGTTCTGTTGATAAGAATTTTTATGTCTTCCCCCCCCCCCCCTCATCCCTCCTTCGTTCGAAGGGCAAGTTCAACAAGACTTAATTACTGTTAACTGCACTATGTAAGAAAAAGCTATTATAAAATAATATACAGCTCATATTCAAAATATTAGAATAATTACCTTTTTTTTAGAAATTGAAAGTCTCGTTTGGTAATTTAATGTCTTTCAATGAAAATATGCAAACGATATTTTTATTAAGAACTTATTGTTGATTAAACTTACTTGTTATCTTAAATTTAATATCATTTTTGAAAAGATTAATTGCAAAAAAAATTATTTTGAAAAGTCAAAATGTTAGAATATTTATTCAAGTGGTTCAAAATATTAGAATATTTCACATTAATTCTCCTTTAATTATTACCAATTCTTAACTGGTGGCATCATTGATTAAATTCAGACTATTTTATTTAAAATCAGCATTCTTTTTTGCAGTTTGTTTCTTTTTCGTCTTAAAATGGGCTATGTGAGTGATATTCCTGAATCTACTAAACTTCGTATGGTTGATTTGTATCGGCATGGTAAAAATCAATGTTTTATAGCGAATTATTTACATTGTTCGCAATCGAGTGTTAGTAAAATACTAACACAATATTCAAAAATTGGAAAATTTCAAAATAATCGCCGAAATGGTGGCCGAAAACCAAAAACATCTGCTAGAGATGACAGGAAACTGAAGCGTATAGTTAAGAAAAACCGTTTTAAAAGTGTGCGATTCTTGCACCGAAAATGGAAAGAAGAAGGAGTTGAAGTTTCTACATCGACAACATTAAGACGTCTCCATAAATTTAAATTTGAATCTCGTGTACCGAAAACAAAACCTCTCATGACTGCAAGACAAAAGCGTATAAGATTGAATTGGTGTAAATCAAGACGTTTATGGAGCAATGAAGATTGGAAAAATATATTATTTAGTGATGAAAGTATGTTTTGTGTTTCATATGGTAATCAAGGTATTCGAGTTTGGAGAATGAAGCAAGAAGCATTTGATAAAGAATGCCTTAAACGTTCCGTAAAATTTGCTGCTAGTGTCATGGTTTGGGGTTGTATGAGTGCAGAAGGACCTGGAAAGTTATGCATCGTCTACGAAAAGGTTAACTCTCTGATATATCAAGAAATTTTAGAATATTACATGATTCCATCATCAGAAGATTTATTTGAAGATGATTTCATCTTTCAACAAGATTTAGCGTCCCCGCATACCTCGGTGTCAACTAAGAATTGGTTCCGCCAACGCAACATTAAGGTACTTCCTTGGCCACCAAATTCACCAGATCTTAATCCCGTCGAAAACTTATGGTGTATAATGAAGAAAAAACTTCAAGAAAATCCTCCTTCAAGTAAAACTGAGTTAGTGGCACGTATAAAGTCTATTTGGGCTAATATTGATAGAAATGTTTGTAAACACCTTGTATATAGTATGCAAGATCGATTGTACGCTGTTATGAAAGCTAATGGGGATGTTACAAAATATTAACTACCATTTACTTCATATTCATAAGGTAATATTGTTGCGTAAAATAAAATATTCTAATATTTTGAACCAATCTAAATTTTATTCTAATATTCTGGTGTGTTTAAGGAAGCTGTATACCTAATTTATTGTGCTGTATTTTCTATTTTATAAATGTTAAAATCTTATCTAAACATTCCAGATTTAATTTATAAGAAATTTAATTGCATTTACTTAGTATAAAAAATAAATAAATGACAAATAATTTTTTCTTATTACTTTTTCTCAATTATTCTAATATTTTGAATATAAGCTGTACTTTTAAATAGTAACTTTTTAAAAATTTTATTTGAAAAAAGCGATATTTTTTTTAATTATCTTCATTTGAATCAATAAAGTTTGCGAAAAATAAAATTAACCAGTTTTTTATATTACTCCAAACAAAAGAACTAAATCCTAAAAATAAAAATTTTTTACACTTTGATAACGATATCATTATCGGGGGGGGGGGGGTGAGGAGTTGATAGATGATAACGTATGATATCTAAAGGGAGGGAAGGGATCCAAAATTAACAATTAGCCCCTTACTGGTCGAATGGAATTTTTTTTTACTTAATCGTGTTTCTATAATTTACTTGAAAAATGGTAAAGTGAGTGTAAAATATACGATCAGAGAATCATTATTTTACAGACAACTTTAACAGTGTGTTAAGAAGAACAAGGTCGATTAATCGTTCCATACGGGTAGGAGCAACACCCACTATAGGGGGTGTTGGTAGGAGGCGTAGGAGGCAAAGCGTCAATGGTACTGTTTGCGTCACAACTCGAATGATGACCACTGAAGTAACCTGAAAGTATCATTTACCATCTAGCCTGACTAATTTATCCAAGACGGACGGAAGAGCGACGGGGGAGGGGGGGGAATTGCCGAAGGTTTAGAGACATACGGATGAGATTGAGAATTAACTTTAACTGTCTAAATGGTTTTTAATGTTAGAATTCTCCAGAATTTGGGGGGGGGGGGAGCAGAAAAAGTGTGAATTACCGAACGAGAGACCCTTTCATTAACGAAAATAGCAGTCTCGTCGTATCAGTGTTGAGTTCAAGAGGTGCCCGGGGGGAAACACCCATTCCTTAAGCAATGAAATGTCCCCCGCAGGAAAAATAGAGTTTTTGTGTTTTTACTGGTGAAAAAGTGCCATTCCCCCGGAATTCTATAATGTCCTCCCCGCGGAGCCACTAAAGTCCCTCCCGGAGAAAAAGTCTGAATTCGACACTGCGCCGTGTGGCGAAATAGCATTATTGTCAGTATGTTGAGTGAGATAGGTTCTAAAATTTTGATTTACGATTTTTAGAGATTTTGTAATTTTCCCCCTTTTTAAGAATTAGATCAACAGGATGGTTAATTACTAAATCCCTGAGCACATCAAGATTGTGGCCTGAGGTCGTTAAAATTTAAACAACGTATGCGAAAAGAATTTTTGAATTTTAGCTATTTATGAGAATGATAGAAGAAAGGGGACTGGTGTTTGTAGTTTTACCGATGGATTATGCATAAATCTAAGCCAACTGACTGTTTGGTATTTTAATATATTTTTCTAATAAGCATGTATTTTTTTCTGCTTTTATGATAATTTTGTCTAAATTTTAACAGGGGTTATTCGCGGGAGGTGGGTATTTATAGTCTCCAAAATTTCACCATCTGAGTACACCCGATACCATTTCGTTTTTTTCTTAAACAGGCAACGTACTAGCCACCGATCTTCAATATTGAGCGATGCGACTTTCGATGGATTAGTATTGTAAGGAACGTTAAGAATTGTGTTGCTGAATACGGAAAAAAGAAATGGTAAAACAGATCGTGCTGCCCAGCTTGGAATTTTCGAAAAATAAGAAATACCATATTTCGGTGCTACTCTTTATTTTGCTTCATGGATTAACTCAACTTTAAACGGAAATTTTTAACATTGTATTATTAGCTTTTTTTTTAATAAATTTTGAATTTTAAGTAATTTTTAGCTGGCAGATTTCTTATTTGTCATACCTAAAAAAATCTTTTTTAGAGCTAAAATAAATTAATAAGACAGATACATACACTCTAAAAAAAAAATGTGTAAATTTACACTCAAAAATGTGTAAATCGATGATACAAAAACGACATGTCTATATGTGCAATTTGGTGTGTAAAATACACCAAATGTGTAAATTTCAAAATACACATTTTAATGTGTAATTTGATGACAAGTCTAAATGTGTAAAAATTATCTGATAACTCCAGAAATACACGCTTCAATGAGTAAATTGCTGGGAAATACACATATTTCTGTGTAATATTTTTACACATATTTCTGTGTAATATTTTTACACATATTTCTGTGTAATATTCAGTTTTTGCACTTATTTCTGTGTGATACTTTTACACATATATCTGTGTAATATTCAGTTTTTGCACATATTTCTGTGTATTAGGGAAATACACATAATGTTGTGTAACATGCAAAATACACAGATTTGTGTGTAACATTCTGTTCTGACACGTATGTCTGCGTAACAAGCAAAATACATAATTTTGTGCAGTATTTAAAATACACAGATTTTTGTGAACATAGTTTTATCCTATATTTTGGAGTGTAAAATGTGAAATAAGTATTTTCATTACCGAAAAAAAAGAAAAAAAATGCATGAAAGACAAACTGGTATGTTTTTTGTGTCTTTCCTTTTAACAGATTTGTAGTCTAAGTAATCGAAAACAAGATCAAAAATCACTGTACGTTCAATCTGAAAAAAAGTTATAATTGCTTCTGTGTCTGTAATTGGATTTGGTGTAAACATTTGAATTTTTCGGACTAGGTTAAAAAAAACTATTTCTTCTGATATCAAATGACATTTTTTTTAGAGTTTTTATTTATTTTTCTTGTAGTTTTTGAATGCAATACGCTTATAAAAAGTCTTCAATTTAAAAATCACAAACGAAAAACCATGAATTGAAATCTATGAAAAGCTGTCTTTTGTCATCGGTAGAAAATGAAATAAGAAATGTATAGCATGTAAAATAATGAAAACTCGAAGTTTTATAGCAAAATATATTATAAACACGTTGAAATAGATAGTATTTAAACCGAATAATTATTTTAAATGCTATATAATGTTAAAACTGCAAACATTTACTCTAATGTTACAATATGTGATTTTAAACATGAAGAAATGATTTAAAACACTAAAATAATAAATTATTTTTTCCAAATTTGTAATAAGCAGAAAATAACACACTTCTCATCCATATTATAATTTTCAAGTGTTAAATTGTAAAATAAATGAACTTACCTTTGAAAAAAAATCTGTTCTGGGCTATCTCTAGCCGTTTTAATTTAACAAAATTCATTTTAGCTATAATGATCTAAAACTGCTCAAGTGATCAAACTCAGTATCGTCGTATGTTGAGAATTTTAAGAACATATGTGGCAAAAATGCTATGATGGATGATAGCAGTAATAAATAAGACCCCCGATTAAGGGTGTATTTCAATACAAATTGCCTTTTTTTCTGATTTATTTTTAAATTCGTTTTTGCTCTCAAGCGCATCAAATTGGCAAATTCTCTTATTTAGAAAGTATATTAGGTTCCGCGCTTTTCAATTTTTTGATAAATGCAGAAAATATTGCAAAAAAATGCTGTTAAAGTCAACGTTTTAAACCAAGTTTTCTTAAGCGGGAGATCTGGGAACGAAAAAAAAAGAGTCATACTGAGGAAATAATAGTTTATAAATCTAATTCTAATGAATTTAACAAAAAATAAAAACACACGACATCTTATAGATCTCTTTAAAAGTCACATCAGGAAGTTTCGTGTTTTTACTTCTAAAAGTGAGTCTGAAATTGTATCAGAAAATTTCGAACTGTTGAAGGGGGAAAAAAAATGCTTTCGAATGCACCCTTAATGCTCGCTGGTCATTTTGACTTTAGTGTACATCGCAGTTATGTAGCACGGAGATACAAAGGTGTAATTCACTTTACATTATGATCTGACTGAAGCAAAATTCAAACTTTAAAAAATTTAGTTATTAAAAAATAATTTTAATAATTCATTGCGAAAATTACATTTTTATTTATAAAATTGTACATTTAAAAATAATAACTCTTGCTATCTATGATTATTATTTTTGAAAACAAAGCTCATTTTTCAGGTCTTATATGAAAGTTTTTGCACAATTTTCCAAGAATCTATGTTGCCAGGGCCAATATCACTCTGATATCGTCATAAAATAATACAAGCGGATTTATAAGAATTTACTATAGTGGCTTTAAATGAAATGTGATAATTTTTTTCCATATAATTGTCTGTTAGAAATCCATATAACCGTACTTATTTTTACCAGACATAGCTAAAAACAAAGTAGGAATACACAGTTAATCAGTTTTTTTTATGTGAATGAAGTATAAAATTGCAGACCATATATAAAATAAAATCACACTTTGGTATATTATCATTAATATTTTATTTAAAAGATTGGAGGATAGTTATAAATAACAAAACTTATTTTAACACTCCGCCTACCAGACAGTTACCCCGTCGGATCGGCCAACAAAAATTGGTTTAAAATTCCGCAAAAATAGGGTGTAAAAAAATCATGATTTAAAGAGCAAAAATAATAAAGATCGAATTTTTGTATTTAAATCATATTTCTTTTTATTTGAATCGGATTTTTTTCCCTCCAGCATTGAAATATTGAATAGATGTAGGTTTAGCCTATAGGTTTCTATGATTAATAGATTCTAGGTTTCTAAAAAATTAGATCTTTATTTACTAACATAATCTATGTTTTTACACTTTAATCAATAAAATTTAATTATTAGTTAGTAACTACAAAAATTATAAAAACTGTAAATTAGTAATTTCATTAATTAATATAATACTATAAAGTTATATGCATTAATATTTTGCAATAATTATGTAAAACTATATTAAAAATAATGATTTTACATTTATTAAAATTATCAGTTGCTGCATTTAATTTTAAATTGATTACAATCTTTAATTAGGTATATAATGCATATTGTAATGCTTAAATTAGCAAACGATAATTCAGTATTTAATATTTATTCTAAAAAGAAAAAGGGGAGTATGCTTGTTCTAAAAAAAAGGCACTATTACATAAGAAAATATATTACTAATGTGCTTAGTAGCAATAAAAATAAGTACATAATTTTTTAGTATGATAAATATAAAAATCACTAATTTTCAATACTTCTATAAATCAAGAATTGAAAAATACAATTAAATAACATGTTTTAATAATATCCTGCTTTTTTTCCAAGAAATAAAGTTCTATCATTTTTGTTAAGTCTTGGGTGTACATATTTAGAAGTACTGCGGTATGGAGGGATTTATTTCAAAAAAGATCTGGCAACAATTACAAGTATATTTCACTATTTTTTAAAAGGTAGGGTGCATTTTGTTAATTTCAAAAGGGGCAAAGTGTTGCAGCCTTAACAAATAGCCAAAATGAAACAGTAATCAACAGAATTAATAAAAACAGCAAATAAGTAATTTCAATATGGCATAACCAACAAATATTATTGGTAGCTCGTTTTGCATTTGTAGTAACAAAAATTACTGTTAATAGCACAAATCATAACTTACACAATGTATGTGCATAGCCGAAATTTAGCATACTTTAAATGCTTATTTCATATAAAAGAATAAACAATTTAATTACTTAAAGGAAATTATGACATCACAAATTATATTAGATTTAGATTTAAATATAATATTTAAATGAAATATTTTTTATGCCTTTACAAAGTTATTGTATTTAATGTTTCACAGGACTCAGAAATTAAGATTAGAAACAATTATTTAAAGCTTTTTTATCAGATTTTGGTGTACTGTATACAGTATTCCAAATTACACTAATTTTAATACACTTTCCAAATTACATTAATCTTAGATTTTAATACGTTTGTGTCATTTAGAACAATTAGATTTAAATCAATTTTGATTTAAATAATTGATTTTTTTTTCAAATTGTTGATTAAAATAATGATTTAATCGCTAGCTTAAATCCACTTTTTAAATAGTTAACACCCTAAGTAAAATCCAAATGAATGCGATAAAATTTAGAAATTGGTTTGTAAACTTGTTTTATTAGATCTAAATTCGTAAAAATCTCGAAACATTTAAAAAATATATCGAATAAAAGCTAATGAATTTTAACTGTGGTTGTATGCATTATTGTAATTTTTGTGCACTGTTTATCTTTTATTTCTTTTTTCGTGGGTTAATCATATATTTTCTGATAGTGTGTATCGCATAGATATTTTGAAATTCCTTTCATTAAAATCATTCACAAAATAAAATAATAAAAGCTTCTAGAATTAAAAAAAAATAAATAGACAATAGAATTATGACATTTCAGCCTCATTCCTTCAAACATATGGATTATTCATAGATTTTTATTTATTTCAACAAAATCATTGTAATTTAAAGAAAAGCAAACAGAAAAAATATTTTTCATACTTATTTTCCATCTACATATTTCTTCAGTTTTTGATAGTATTCCATAGAATCATTTGTAGAAAACAAATAGTCCAATATTAATTACAAAAGCAGTAGCATGAATCTTTTACACATACCAACAGCATTTGTAAAGTTTCTTGGACGTATTTTGTATAAAACACAGAATTTTGCGATACTCTTGTAATATTTTTTGCTTAAATTTTTAAACTTTGACGGACTATACGTACATAAACGGCTATCTTTACAAACAAAATGTTATCGTTCTCTGTGTATTCCAAAGATCAACAAATAAACTATACTGTCTTTAATTGAAAAATCGTCTGCGAGTTTTCCCTATTGCACATGGCATATGCGCATGCAAAAAGTATAAAGCAAAAATGCTTACATTACTAAACTTTGAAGTTTATCACCTGTTCGTTCAAAACAGCAGGCTTAATATTTTTTTTTTCCTTTTTGAAACCACAGAAGTATAAGTGTCGCAGAAGTGTGTTTTGTTAACGACAGCTGATCGTTAACAAAAAACCACCGTAAAAGATAAACTGACATACATACCTGAACCTGAAACATTTTTACACTCTTCTATTTTTGCAAAAAAAAAAATACTAGATTCGTGAAAATTTTCGAATTCTTGTTTTTAATGGATTTTACACATTTTATAAGGTTAAAAAATGTTTGTTTGTATGTCTGTGACTCTGTCTGTCTTTATGTGATATAAATTTTGTTGGCACTCTATCTCAAGAACTAATACATGGAATACGTTTTCATTTTATTTGAACCTTATACATACACATGCATATATATATATTTGTGTGTTAGAAATATGATTCTATATGTCAATAATTAATTTATAACAAGCTGGAAATTGCATTTTAAACGTAGCAAATGAGATGCGTTCGTGCTATGACAAAGTTCTAAAAATATTCAGTTTTTGGTGTAATGGATACAGTTTTTTCGGATACAGTATAGTGGCCGAAATCTTCGGTATGTCCCTGTAAATACTATCTGCTTTCTGTCAGCGGTGTAGTCGTAAAAAAAGCAAAGGGTATATGCATAAAACAGAGGGTATACCCTAGAGTGTATACACTGTAGATCTTTTGAGAAACAGAGGGTATATCGAGTTCCTTAAAAAAAATCCAAAGGGTATACGGCGTGTACCCACGTATATCCTCGACTACATCCCTGCTTTGTATTATACAGGAAGTAACTTGTAATAAACCTCAACAACGTACATAAAATGTGAAATAGTATAATAGTATTATAACGCGCCCCGAACGGTATCTCCCTTATAATATTATGTAATGGAATACTTGTGTGTGGCACCTGTAAATTAATAATAAATATTCTTTGCACCACCGATTGTGCAGAACGTATATTTTATCATACACTTCATAGATACATATAGATTGTATTATATTCGAAAGCGTGTAGCATTATTAACAAATTGGAAATTGCGCGTCATACGTGGCAAATGAGCTGCGTTCGTACTACAATTAATTTTATAAATATTCTGAGCTTAATACATTAGCTGTTAAATTCTTATGCTAAAATGCATGAATATAAAATTTGATACGATTATATATCTCCAATTCAGTAACACGAAAATAATAGGACCTCTTCTTAAATAGGACGCAATCAAGATCGCAAACCTAGAATCATTACTTATCATGGGATACCGTGAAAATGCATAACTGATTCGAAAACCACTGCTATTTTCATTTTTACTCTGTAACTCTTACAGATTCTTTTGTGTTACCCTGTATATGATTTACAGCATTTATATACACAAAGTAATATGCAAAAATATGGTTACACTTAAAAACTCATTCGTACTACAATTAATTTTATAAATATTCTGAGCTTAATACATTAGCTGTTAAATTCTTATGCTAAAATGCATGAATATAAAATTTGATACGATTATATATCTCCAATTCAGTAACACGAAAATAATAGGACCTCTTCTTAAATAGGACGCAATCAAGATCGCAAACCTAGAATCATTACTTATCATGGGATACCGTGAAAATGCATAACTGATTCGAAAACCACTGCTATTTTCATTTTTACTCTGTAACTCTTACAGATTCTTTTGTGTTACCCTGTATATGATTTACAGCATTTATATACACAAAGTAATATGCAAAAATATGGTTACACTTAAAAACTCATATCACAACTAAAAGTGCACTTCTAGCAAAAATGAAAAATCTGTAACGTAGAGTAGTTCTGGTGCAGTATAGTATCCGAAATCTTTTGTGAGTGCCTGCAAATACTGTTAGCGCTTTCTATTATTAAAGAAGTAACTTGCAATAAAACTGAGCAACGTATATCAACTTAATTATATATGAAATAATTTAACATGATTGAAATACGCAGAAAACAATGTTTTCCCATATATCATTATGTGACGGAATTCTTTTGTGTAGCTCTGTAAATGAATAATAAACGTTTTTTCACCATATATTGCACCGAATGTATATTTTAATACGCTTCGGTAAATGTATATAATTTTTTTCCTGTTTGGAATGCTGTAACATCATTAAAATGAACTTGAAACATTTTTTTCTCATTGACGGTAATGTAACGTAATACTTTTGATTATCCCTGTAATCAAACTATATATTCGATTTTCATAAAATTTGAAAAACTCGACAAAATTATGGAACAATTTTATATTTTAAATTTCAAATGATTCGGTTGGGTAGTTTTTGCTCTATTATATGCGGACAGGCGGACAGACAAACGAACGAATGGACTGAACAACGACAATCGGTCTTACATACATACATAATTACAAACGGACCTAATTATGTATCTTTTTGTATGTATTAATCACTTAAAATTTTTTTGGTCGTTTTCGTTTTCGGCCGAAAATAGGATGAGTACCAAAATTCGGTTTCAGTTTCTGTTTTGATCTTAAAAATCGTTGATTCAGTTGATCCTTAATTATGATTAACACTTTCATTCGTGTAAATGCAAGTACTTTTCTACATTTACACATCTGTATGAGTTAATCAAGCGATAACAAATTGCACATTTGATTTCACATGCTAGGTACACATTAAAAAAGGTAATTTTTTGTTCAAAATGTGTAAATTTTATGACAAGTATGCATTTGTAAAAAATTACTCAGTTATGTGTGTACTTATAATTAAGTTTAAATTAGACTAACACATAAATAAGTGTAAATCCAAGCATTTCTAGACATTTACACACTTGTTTGAGTTTTTCGAGTGATAAAAAATTACACACTTACTTTCACATCCTAAATACACATATAAACAGGTAAATTTCAGAAAAAAATGTGTAAATTTTACGACAGGTGTGTAATTTTAGACATTTACACATATATTCGGGTAAAATTAGCAAATTTACACATTTATTTTTTAGAGTGTAACATTAAAGAGGAACTTTATTAAGAATTTATGCAAGTTAAAAATGTAATAAAAATACTTGCATACTAATTACTTTCACTTAAAAATAATTAAAATGTTACATACTTCTTTGTCTCGCACGTCCGGTAAAAGGATCCAACTGAATGAAACACAAAGAGCATACAAAGATGAATAAATCCTTTTAACGTATATCACTGGTATATATTCAATGGTACACAATATTATAATTTTAATTACATGACTTTGAATAACTGATTAATTACACTAGTTTAAAATCCTAGAATTTCACTTCTACAAATGCTATAATTCTTCAATAAAAATTAAGGATTGGTTGAACCCATTCAATATATTAGATTGAAATTTCGCACTAGAAAAACGACATCTAGGCCGTCGAGAGCCGTGACGTTCCCAGGATCAGTCACACACCTTATACAGACTCTTATACAGACTCTCAAGATACATAATAAAGAATATTTCCCAGTTAAACTGATGGCATTGAGCTCACAGGCTACAAATACTAATTGTACATTAAAGCCTTATATTTTCAAGGGTTAATTCCGTTCGAAAAAAAAATTAAGAAGGGGAAACAGCTCTCCCCTTTCCTCTTTGTTTTATACTTAATCATTGAACCTCCTATACTATCAAAGACATGCTTTATCATATAAAAAATCTATATCCAAAATTCAGAGCAAATGAATAAATAATCTTAATAATCTTAATAATCTTCTTAATAAAAACCCATTTATCATTTATATAATTTAAAAGGAGCTATCCCCCTCTTTTATACTTAACCATTAAACTTCCAAAACTATTCAGAGATTTGAACGAAATCTGAAAATTCTGTTTGAAAAACCCATTTATATAAATTAAGGGGGGGGGGCATTAGAACCCCTGTTCCCCCTATTTATACTTATTCAATGAACACCTAATAACAGTCACGGAATCGCCTGATCAGAATGATCCTAATCTAAATTTTGAACGAAAACTTAATTCTGCATGAAAATCCCATTTATATCAACTAAGGGGAGGGGCATGAGCCCCCCGTTCCCCCTCTTATTCATATCGAATTAACTCCAAAAACTAATCGGGGAAGTGCCTTGTCAGGATATACCTACATACAAAATTTCAAATGGATCGGATATTTTTATCATGAGTTATCGCGTTACGCAAGAACGTACGAACGTACGAACGTACATACAGAACGGACGGGCACATAAGCTCTCAGGCTATGATAGCCTGTGAGCTAAAAAGCATGTGAATCTTTAATAATACCTCCTAGACTTTGAAGACTACTTTGTTCGTCTCTCATAAATTAAATTATTCATTTTCCTGAATTTAAAGATACTAATTAGATATTAATACTATTTAACAAAAGTAATTATAGACCTTTCCTTTTTTATTGTTGCGTTATGGTATACGTAAAAATGATAATGTACAATGTGTATTGTAACTATTGGGCTCCTTTGAGCTTCTTGGTCCTCCAAACAATTTGCCGGCTGAACCCCCCCCACCCACCCCCATCCAATTCTCTCCTCAGATCTGCACTCATTAAGCAGCAAGAACATCATTTGATAGGTTGCCGTTCACCGAGGCGAGAATACCATTTTTTCCCTTACTGAAATATAAGTATTTTACAGTTTAAATGGCTTTTTTAATGAAAAAAACATTATTTTATGGTACAAATACTGTTTATAATCGAAATAGCATAGATACTGGATTTTTTTTATACCTAATATACCTTAAAAATACGGTACTCATATCGTAAAGAATGAAAGCAGTAGAAGCACCGTAAAATTTAGGTACATCTATTGAAATGCTACGAAAATGTTTAGAATGTCATTCATCTTACTGAAAAATAATTGTTTTACGGTATAAATACCGAGTTTTTACTGAGAAACAATCATTTTACTGTGTAAATACCGTTTTCAATCGAAAGAGAACAAACTCTATATTTTTACGCTTAATATAACTTAGAAATACGATATTCACACCGTAAAGAGTGAAAATGGTAGTAGTACCGTGAAATTTACGGTACATCTACTGGAATTTTACAAAAATTTTTTACAGTGTATCTTTATTCAGAAACTATATAATCAAATGGCATTATCCATTTTTTGATAAAAGCAATTTAAGAATACTGAAAGGAAATAAATTATTGTTATAGTTAACATTTTCAATAGAATTTCCAGAAGCGATAGCATAGGAAGGGAGAAAAACCTGCAACCATTTGAGAAACTATTGTATCTGAACAAGGTTATGCAAGAATTTTATTCATCAAAAATGAAAAATGCTATTCGATTCCAAATGCCTTCAATAGTCAGGCTTATCACTTTTATATTTTTACAATTAAAAATTAATCTGAAAATGTGTCAAACTTTCGCATTATTGAGAAATTAATTTAAAAACCATCAAGAAGTATATATATCCAAAGATTAATCTAATATATGTTCTTTATCGCTGTTAATAATTTTACAAATCATGTTGTCTGCCCTACAGATCTTGAGAACAATTAAGTCTTGTTTCGGTCCGGCAGATCTATATGTAGAAAAATAATGCAAGCTTGATCTCGGCCCGATATGAGTGAGATAAAAAAATATTAAAACGGGTTACACACAATTTAACTGTCCGATGCCGATCTCACACTGTACAAGTTACATTTTTATATTGATGCTGTCAAACTAGTATGGCTCGTGACGCACATTTATATTGATTCTCGTTAAAACCATTTATGTTGAAAATAGATCATATTTTATCGTTTCTGCTTAAATCTTCAGAAATTTTTTTTATCGGCCCGGCCCGTATGGCCCGTTCAATTTTTTTTGCCGCCCCGCCCCGGCCCGTTTATTTTATTTGTCGGCCCGGCCCGTTGAGAAAATTATTCTGATTCTGCAGGCCCGGCCCGCGTACGGCCCGGCCAATTATATTTAATGCATCTTATGCATGTTAATACTTCCTGAAAAATACAGCACAGCAGCGTCACCGGTTAGGTGGTTTAAATCAAAATCTATAGTCAGCAACAAAATATGTCAACTTATAAATGAATCTGAAATTTGATGAAAATCCGTGCATTAGTTTTCGAGATTGAGCTATTACAAAATCTTAAAAAAATACTGAATAACAGCGCCGCATATTGGGTGATGTACATCAAAACCTAATCAGGATAAATTTTTATCAGGCATTAACTGAATTTGAAGTCTGATGAAAATCCATGAATTAGTTCTTGAGCTATTGCGATAATCACAAATAATGCACCATGGCAGCTCCACCTGATGAGCGATTTGCACCAAAATGCAATCAGCACTTTTTTATATCAATTACTAACTAAATGTTATGTTTTATGAAAATTCATGCACTACACTGTAAAAAAAAAAGGGTCGATCTACTAAAAAAACTTTAGTGATCCTTGTAATTACTAAAATATTTTTAGTAATCTTAGTAGGTTACTAGAAAATCTGTAAGAATTATTAAAAAAAAGTTAGTAATGAATAAGAGTTAATAGTTTTATATTTTTAATAGCTATTAATAAATCTCACTCGGTGTGGCCTTGATAGCATAGTGGTTATAGTAACGGACTCCAGGTTGAAAGGTCCCGGGTTCGATGCTGGACACAGCCAATTACGCCCCGAATGTATGTAGTGTAAGTACTCATTAATAAAGGGATTATGAAAATCCTGTCGGAGGTGGTAGCAATGTTTGGTGCTGCCATCTATTGCGATTTTGCTGAAAATCTATCGCTTCAGAAGTCTGGATGCAGCTCGAAGGAAGCTCTTGCCCTTCGGGCGCACGTAAAGGTTATTAAAAATCATTTTAGAGCTATTACTAAATTTTGCTTGGTGGTCCATACTAAAAATTTTTAAGTTAGTTATGCAAAAAATTCTTTTGTTCAGTTTACAAAAGAAATGCTTGTTTCACTTACAAAAAAAAGTTTGTAATGGTTACTAAAAAATTCTGTGGAATACAAATTTACTAAAAAATTTTTAGTAACCTCTTGAATTTTTTTTACAGTGTAGTTCTTGAGATATGGCTATTGTGGAAATCTTAAATAATGCAGCATAACAGCGCCACATTTTGATCAATATACACCAAAAACTAATCAGATCTATTTTATATCAGTCTCAAGGAACAAAAGGTTTGTGAAATTCCGTGCATTAGTTCTCAAGATAGAGCTATTTTGATAATCACGAACAATGCACCATGTCAGTGCTATCTGTCGAGTGATTTGCACCAAAACGTAGTAAGCACCATATCATATCTTGTGCTAACTGAATCTAAAGTTTTATGAAAATCCATGCACTAGTTCCTGAGATATGGCAGTTGTAAAAATTGTGAATAATGCAGCATAACACCACCATCTGTTGAGCCAATACTCACCAAAAACATCATGGTGTGTATAAAAGCAATAGTTGATATATAAGACTACCCAAAAGAGCTCGCAAACGTTACTGAATATGGGCGTAAATTACTTAAAGGTAGTTTTTAAATAAGTTATGCATTTTTATGCAGAATTGCATTCAATTTACTAAATGTTTTCAGAATATAGATAAAATGAAATAGAGGGCCACTTAAAGAATTGGATACATGGATGATAATTTTTGAGAATGTGATTTATTTAGTTTTAAGAGTATTTTAGGATATCATAAATTTTAACTTAATACTAACTTAATATTAACTTAAATTGCAATGCTGAACAAAAGTATTCAATTATGTTTTCAACTATTTGAAAAAATTGCCGAATGAGAAATTTCAACGTGCTAAGCATTTTCCAGCGAAACTAAATTTTCCCATTATATAGTATATATAATCAACATTCAGATCAAATACAGGGCTGTTCAAAAGTATTGGTATACATATTTGGCTATATACAGTAACCTTATTTCCCTAAATAACTAAGTTTTGTTAAAGATTTCATGAAGTGTTGGAAAGTGCTTCATAATCTATGCTTAACACATGATTTTTCTTTCTTGTTATATTTTTTTAGTTACAAAGGAAACAAAGAACATCAGATTTATAAAATATAGTCAATAATATTATATTTAGTATTATTGGGTGGTCAAAATTTGCGTACAATGGTTGTTTTTCACGTTTCATCGAGGTTGTATCCACATATTAATTGATTAGTATCTCTATAGAATACATAATATTGGACGTACTACTACATTTGGATAAAATCCCTCTTGTTTTTGATTCATTTTGGGAATAACGGAGTCTCAACTTATTCTATTGACGATTATTTTCAAAATTTTCAAGCTATGATTTTGCAACTTTCACAAAAGTTGCTCTATACATTTATTGATTAACATTGAGCATTGATTAACATTGATTTATTGAGCTAACATAGTATGCAAATGAAATTTTGATATCATTGACGCATGCGCAGTGAAAAATTATTTATTAAACCTCTAATTTTCATACAATTTTTATTATTTTTTAATTCTAATTACAGGGTATGGTGTGCAATATTATTTGTCATATTTTCAGAAAAGAATGTTACTTTATATTATGAACTCTGCAAATTATAAGCAAAAAACTTGGCAAAATTTGGGACCATTTTTATAAAAACCTTATTTTCTCTACGAGTATACATGCTATTTGCATAAAAATCAACATAATTTATTACAATAAGCCACTTAATCATAATCTAGAGTTTGAGCGCTTTTGCTACATTAGTTTTGACAGGGTTATACAAAACATATTCATTCGTTTTTTATTTGTTGATGGTCCCCTATGGAGTTTCGGGAAAAAATCTTCACGGAAATGTATGACTTGTACTATTATATTTATACACTAAGCGTTTCGAAATAATTCCTCATGTATTTTTCTAGATATTTAACAAAATGTCTAAAATCGCAAGTGGACGCTCATCAATGGCCATGTAGTGGGAATGGGAGAGACAATATGAGACCCCATCATGAGATTATTTCTATTGTCAATGATTTTTATTTTCTAAAGTTCCAGTGTAAAGGTGCATGATTTCATCCAAGGCATCTGTTTTTGTAAATATCTATACGTTTATTCATATTTATAGAACTGTCATTTAAATATTTCAAAATATTAATATACTTTGATTTATTTACGACTTCATTGATTCATTTTAACGAAACGCACAAATCTTCTCTATATTCAGAAAATCACAGGCTGGAAATCTTAAATATATCGAAAACCGACTGAATATTGAAAACAAATCACCCTTTGGTTGAATTAACTGATACAAAATAATTTTGCAAAATACTTCCAAATTAGAGCATGATAGAGAACAACGGGATAAATAATTTAAGGTAGCATTTAGGCAGACACAAATAAATCAGTTATCTACTTATGCGTAAATCATCGTCATCGGTAGTTTCTCAAATACAGGTGCACTTAAAAACTTACTTTGAGACATACTTTTACTTCTCTTTTCCCTGCGCAATATTATCATTAGATGACAAAAAATAAAATTCTGGAACCACATGTTATTTAGAAAAATATTGTCTCTCCCATTCTTTAACAATGTCATTATACAACTTCTCCGCATACATGTCACAACACAGATACCATCAGATACGATATTTCGTAGAAAAGTGAAAACATATAACCAATCATAATTAGCGTCGAATGATATAAGATGTGAAATAATCGAAAAATTCGAAATTTGAGACTATACGGCAAAATTATTTTCATACCGTACATTGACCTTGCGTTGTATTTTAAAAAGAAATTTATGAAACTAAATATTTTTTTTAAAATATTTTGTTTTGGAAGTATATTTACTAGTATTTAGCGACTAGAAATGTTTTATGCTGATAGGAAAAACCTAAATGAAAAGGAATCTTTGTTAATTTGAAGTTTTGTTGTCAAGTAATATTGCCATTTACATTCAGTTATTTAATCTTTCGTCAATTTTGACGTTATTAGATAAGATGTAGAAAGAACGTATTAATATATTTTAACATAATTTTCAGCCTTACATTTATTTGGCACTCAGGCACGTTTAAAGGTTTGATTTCAAAATTAGAATGCAGTAACTGAAATGCAATCCAATGCTACGTCGATTATTTTAATTCATAGTCGATAGTTTTCTAGATAATACAGATAGCAAGATATTAATGGTATTTTCTCGCTTCGGTGACAAGTAATGTTATTTGAAACCGATATATTTATAAGAATGAGAAACATTTTACGTAATGTGCGCATTTAATTTTAAGTTTTAAAATTAATTCGAAAACGGGATGTGCTTAAAGAATGTATCAAAGTTTGAAACTAGGAATAACTTGCTTGAATTATCTATTTTGAACGATTGACTATTGTACATAAATCTTTAACTACAGGTATTTCATTTTTCATCCAACTCATTACATCCGTAATTAGATAAATTTTAATTAATAGAACATCAAAAATAGCATTACGCTTGTAATTTATTAAACATTTCATTAAAAGCAGCGGTTATTCTTAAAATTTAAGATACCTCTAGTCCGAGAGGCAGCGACATTTTAAAGTTAACAATTGTATAGAAATTGTTCTTTCATAATAAATTACAAAAACAAATGTTAGCTGTCACGACAGCAGAAGATTCGGCCTCAGCGGACGCTATATTTCACAGTTACAGGGAAATGAATGGGAAACTGAGGGCGTTTGAAATATATTACCGCCACTACTGACAATCATCTGTAATCGGGTTACCATTAATTTCTCTTTGACTGAGGATTATTACGACCATCAACGTAACTTGGGCTCTAATACTAGGGAGACACAAGTGTCGAGGCTTTATTGCACAAATTTCTCTTCTCTTTCCCCCTCCCCTTCCCTCCCCCAACGTATCTACCACCACACTTAAATTAGATACCTAAGAGCTTTAATATTTAAAGAAATTTTTTAGAGCTCAACCGCAAAAGTAAACATAAAATATCGCAATTTGCGCTTTTTATATATTTAAAGAAATGTTTAAAAATATTCAGTGAACGTTATCTCTCTTATGTCTGATATAATATTCAATTTGAAAGAAGTTCAAAAGAGTTTAATAAAAAAATGCCAAAACCTTCAGCTTTCGAAGATTTTTTTTTTATTTGATTGTGATGTTTAAGGAGATTGTTGAGATAAATAAGTTTAAAGACTTCATTCAGGGTACATACCTTTCAACAAATGATAGAAGTTTATTTTTGAAAACTTTGATTGGAATGACTCAGAAAATTGGTGATGCATTTTAGAGTACATAGACTAATTTTAGCTTAATACATAATTTAAAAATTGATATTGTCCTTAAATTAAAAAAAATTTGAGCTCCAATTCTTTACACTGTTTCATGTGAAGACAAACAAAAATGAAAACTCGAGTATCGGTTATAAATTATAAAATATTTTCCAACATTATTTGAAAGAAATTGCATTTTTTCATACATTGAAATTAGATATAAAAATAAACAATTTAAAAATGAAAGAAAGTAATTATCTTTTTTCAAGAGTTTCTGTCTATAATAAATAATGTATGTGAAGTCTTTTTTGCAATCCTATATACGATCTGTGTGTGGTATATCTAATACTAAATAGTGAAACTAAATGTTAAATCAGATCTAAAAAGCATAAAATATCTAGAAGATTTCGTTGGGGATTGCCATTTATAGAAGACAATGTATCAATTTTCTTATATATATAAATGATACAATAAAATTTGGAAAACGCTTAAAGCGGTTGAAAACATATTTTCAGGAAAAGTTTCCATAAATGTTAATATGAATGTTTTTTTCGTTTTTTATTTGAGTAAGGTGTATTTATACACTTTATGTACCTTAAAAAATGTGCTGAAATTTAATTCAGCTTAAATACGCACAACGCTTTTAAAAAGACACACAAAAATTGACATTTATAGGCGGCAGCAATATGTCTAATTTTTCTAGTAGCCATATGAATTTATTTGTACTTTAAAAGCATCCTTTAGAATATAAAATATACATCCTATAAAATACAGTGAAACTGGAAAATGCCAAACACAATTAAAAACACACTTTAGGAATTCACACCCATAAGTTGAAATGCTTAATATTTCTTTCGCGCAGCTCTGTATATGATCTATTGAATTTATATTCATCATGTAACGCACTAACCTTTAGTTCAGTTTTAAAACACGCACTGCAGCTGAAAACGCATGTTTTAATCATGTTTTAATAGTCAAATTTATATTATGTATATATTTTTCTTATTTCAAGTTCTACAGAGAGTATATGACCATTTCATTGACGTAAATCAGTTTCCTTATATTTCATGCGTATCACAATATCCCTAAAATACACCATAAACTGTTAGGAAATGTATATAATTATTTACAAGAGTCAGAGCACAGGCAACCGGCCAAAAAACGGATGGATAAACAGAAGTCATGTATATTTTCTGACTATATTAGAAAGGATAAAAAATTATGGATTATGTCTCCATTTTAAATTGTATATTATCAAACATTATCAAATGGCTCCTAGAAAGCAACATTATAAGTTTTTTTTTAACAAGAATAATTTGTTTTTCTATAAAATTTAAATTTTCAAATTGATTTTTTTTAAAAAAAGGTTATATTGTAAGATTTAACTTTAGATAGTTTCAAATTTTATTTGGTTTAGAAAGCAAAAAGAAAAAAAAAAGAGAAAAAAGTACTTTAATACAGAGCCTTTTATGCTTTGATAAGTCAAATTACATTTCAATAAAAAAATGAAATGAAAAAAATCATAATACATTATTTTAAAGAAATGGTGGATGTTACTTTTTTAAAAAGTTCTGTAAGCTATGACCGGCATAAAACGATTCTAGCGTGCATGGAGCATTTTGAAGTAAAGAAAAAAAAAAAAGAATCATAAGCATAATGTATAGGAAAATTATTTTTACAAATCTTTCATGCAATTTCTATATGTTTGAAATCGGTGATTATTTCAAAGCGATTTTCAAAAAAACATTTTCTTCGCACTCAATAATACGGAAATTTCCGATACATTTTCTAACATAAAAGCACAATCCTTATAGACGTGATTATTACCGTATTTTCGACGTATAATCAGCGGATCAAACAATCATTTTTTGACCCAGAAAGTTTTTAAAATAAAATGTAACATTTCAGATCGAGGAAAATATTTGACTTCAATTACTAAATAAAATTTCTGGGTCGAAAAAGAATTGTTTGATCCGCGGATTATAAGCCGGAAATTATGGCACAAAAATTTAGTTAAACATAAAATCTCATATCACAACTAAAAATGTACCAGCATATTATATTGTAATATAAAATGCTGGTAATATATAGTATTTCGGATCCATATAATATTCGTAATCTTTTGCCTGTTTCTGCAACTACTATGCACTTTTTATTATACAGGAAGTGACTTGTAATAAATCTTAGTAACGTATATAAATTTCATTATATGTGAAATAGTTTAACAAAATAAGAATACGCCATAAACATTGTTTCCCTCATACCATTATGTAACGTAATTTTTTGTGTGGCCTTGTAAATATATAATAAATATTCTTTGCACTGCATATTCTACATAATGTATATTTTATTCCACTTCATAAATTCATAGAAATTTCATTATGTTCAAAAGGATAGGACATCATTAAAAAGCACTTGAAAATATTTTTTTCCCATTGGCCGTAACTTAAAAGAATTCTTTTGAATTTCGCTGTAATTGAACTACACATCCGATTTTCATAAAATTAAAAATGACACAACTTAATTCTACAACGATTGCATATTTAAAATCTTTAACCTTTAAGTTGGATAGTTTTTGGGTTGTTATATGCGGACACATGGACGGACAGACCAGACGATGACTATAGGTGCTACGGATTTCAATAATTAAGAATGAAGAAAGAGCTCCCAAAACGAAGAAGATGAGATAAAAAGGGGACAAGTTATTAAAAATTTAGGGCTTAAACTTGAAGGGGCCCAGGGGACCAAATACTTAATAAAATTAAAATTTGATACTCAGGTGAATCAGGCACTGGCTTAGACTATCCTCATCTAAATTTTCAGACTTCTACGTGCGGTAGATTTTGCTAACCATTATACACAGGCAAAAAGAGCAAAACTTTTTTTGCATAAATAATCAATAACAAAATAAAAATACCTTTAAAATATCAGCTTTTTAAAAACTGCATTCCAAGTGTGGGGTCGCCATGGTGACGGCAGATGATTTAATTATCCCCTCAGTATGCATAATTATATAGTCTTAGAAGATCTGTGATTCTTTGGGCACCTAAGTTTCCTTTGAATCTCACTCCATCACCCCACAACCGATCTTAGTCCTGATAATTCAAAATGGAAAAAGAGATAAAGAAAGCTAAAACATTTCTGGTAGTATCAAATGGTAGAAATTTTTTTCTTAATTCCATGATAATGGTGTAATATAACTGAAAAATTTAAAAAGAACACCAAGAAAATCCTTTTTTCAAGACGTCACATTTCTCTTTGTTCTCAAAAGATGATTTGGAGGCCCTAGGGACGCGGGGCCCCTCGCGATTATGACCATTACGACCACCTAAATCCGCCCCTGAGTTAATCCCTGATATAAATTGCTGTTCTTTAGTTTTTGAGGGTAAATAGCTCAACAGGAGGTGCTGCTATGTGGCATTATTTATGATTATCGCAATGGCTCTTTGTAAGGAACTTATGCACGATATTTCACCAAACTTCAAATTTAGTTAGTTCCTGATATAAATTAGTATTTTTTAGTATTCGCATCTATCAAGTTTTTTACGATTTCTGCTATGATTCTATCTTAAATACTAATACACGGATTTTCCTGAAATTTCAGATTCAGCTAGAGCATCAAATAAGTTATTGCAGATTAGATTTTTGTGTAAATTACCTAACTAGTGATGTTGCTATGTTTCATTTTTCCAGAATTATTATCGTATATGAGATAGAAGAAAGTTTTAGGATTGCCAGATCCAGCTATTTTGTGTGATGAACCAAAGTAGTCGACAGTATATATAAGGTGACAAAAAAGTGAAAACACAATCTATACCCAAGATGTCCGCAAAAGAATGTACTAGTTTCAATGGTACATTAAAATAATTTAATTCAGACTATTTACAACAAATCATACATCAAATTGAAGAGAAACTAACCTAGTATTTCTTACAAATGTTCAGTATGTACATCTTTATCGTTGTACGGCACACATACGCCCAAAAGGGTCTGTGCAGGATGTCGGCCATGTCAGAGCATCTTACCTGTGTACTCCTAAGTAGAGGTACTAAATACAGGGTGTTTCTAAATTCATGGTCCAAACTTTAAGGGGTACACATCAAGACAAACAATATTTAAATAGGAAATTAAGGGTCCCAAAGTCTTCCGGAGGAGATAGGCGCCATTAAAGTTTAGGGTCCAAAAATTCAAATGATTATGAAAAACAGAAAAATTGGTCGATTCGTTTGCGGTTTTCACTAAAATTATTCTTTATGTCAGTATTGTCTTGAAAATAAATTATAAAGATAAATTTCAAAAAATGACGATAGAGGGCGCTTTAGACTTTAGAGTAACGAACAACTATTTTTTACCGTTATTTTTTGCATCTCATTAAAGGTTTCGTAAGCTTAGACTTAAATTTTGAGCTCAAAATCTGAATAGTTGGAAGCAGTTAAGTAGCACAAACTTAACTGTGTTCAGAGGGTTTTAAATTCAAATGATTATAAAAAACGGAAAAATTGGTCGATTGATTTGCGGTTTTCACTAAAACTATTCTTTATGTCGGTATTTTATTGAAAATGAATTATAAAGATAAATTTCAAAAAATGCCGATTGAGGGCGCTTTAGACTTTGGAGTAACGTACAACTATATTTTACCGTTATTTTTCGCATCTCATAAAATTTTCTTAGAAGCTTAAACATAAACTTAAATTTTGAGATGAAAATCTGAATCGTTGGGAGTGGTTAAGTAGAGCAAACCGAACTGTGTTCAAGGGGGGTGGGGAGGTTCAAATTTCAAATTATTTAAAAAAAAAACGGAAAAATTGGTCGATTCGTCTGCCGTTTTCGCTAAACTATTCTTTATGTCAATATTTCCTTGAAAATAAATTTTAAAGATTAATTTCAGAAAATACCGATAGAGGGCGCCTTAAACTTTAGAGTAACCAACAACTATTTTTAAGCGTTATTTTTTGTATCTAATTAAATGCTTGCAAATGCTTAGATTTAAAATTTGAGCTCAAATTCTAAATCGATGGTGGGGTTAAGAAGCGGAAACTGAACAGTGTTCAGGAGTTAAAATGTTACCCTCCTCACCCCTCGAACACATTTCAAATTTCCGCACTTAATTACTCAAAACGATGCAGATTTTGAGTTCAAAATTTAAGTTTGAACTTTTACAAGTATTTAATTAGATACAAAAAATAACGGTTAAAAATAGTTGTTGGTTACTCCAAAGTTTAAGGCGCCCTCTAACGGTATTTTTTAAAATTAATCTTTAAAATTTATTTTCAAGGAAATATTGACATAAAGAATAGTTTTAGCGAAAACGGCAAACGAATCGAACAATTTTTCCGTTTTTTATAATCATTTGAAATTTGAACCTCTCCACCCCCATTGAACACAGTTCGGTTTGCGCTACTTAACCACTCCCAACGATTCAGATTTTCATCTCGAAATTTAAGTTTATGTCTAAGCTTCTAAAAAAATTTTATGAGATGCGAAAAATAATGGTAAAATATAGTTGTACGTTACTCCAAAGTCTAAAGCGCCCTCTATCGGCATTTTTTGAAATTTATCTTTATAATTCATTTTCAATAAAATACCGACATAAAGAATAGTTTTAGTGAAAACCGCAAATCAATCGACCAATTTTTCCGTTTTTTATAATCATTTGAATTTAAAACCCTCTGAACACAGTTAAGTTTGTGCTACTTAACTGCTTCCAACTATTCAGATTTTGAGCTCAAAATTTAAGTCTAAGCTTACGAAACCTTTAATGAGATGCAAAAAATAACGGTAAAAAATAGTTGTTCGTTACTCTAAAGTCTAAAGCGCCCTCTATCGTCATTTTTTGAAATTTATCTTTATAATTTATTTTCAAGACAATACTGACATAAAGAATAATTTTAGTGAAAACCGCAAACGAATCGACCAATTTTTCTGTTTTTCATAATCATTTGAATTTTTGGACCCTAAACTTTAATGGCGCCTGTCTCCTTCGGAAGACTTTGGGACCGTTGGTTTCCTATTTAAATATTGTTTGTCTTGATGTGTACTATCACCCCTTAAAGTTTGGACCATGAATTTAGAAACACCCTGTATATAGTAGCGTTAGTTCTAAGAAATCTGTTCGGAAAGGAAGAATTAAATTTCAGTTGCCTGACCGTGTCTATATTCCGCCAATACCTAATCATTTACCTGAATTGAGACAATCAGGCTAATACTTCCATTACTCCGTACTTGATAAGAGGCCACTCCAGTCACCCGAAAAGACCCACTTACTAATGCTAATTACGCGGAAGAAATTTAAAGAAATATCTCGCTTGTATGTCAGTATTTACTTATAATTCTTTTTGCATTGGCTAGCACAGGTCTTTTTCAACACAGGTTTCAACACAGGTCTTTTTTTACTTTTTATCAATTTTGTTTACAGATATTTTTAACTAGGACACTTACACTTTTGAACCGGTTTCGAAAGTGAAAGCATCCTTTTGAAAAATAATCTGCAAACAGAATGGAAAAAATAAAAAAAGGGCAAATGTGGAGATCAATCTCAGCTACCCAATGCAAAAATAAGTAAATAAAAATATTAAAATACGAACGAGATAGCTTTAAAAATTTCTTCTATAGTATTAGCATTAGTTTTTTCTAGGTGACTGATGTAGCCCCTTTAGGCTGTGTTCCAATCCAAACTGCTTATTTTCTGGTTTATTTTTAGATTCACTTTTGCTCTAAGACACCTCAAACTGGCAAATTCTCTTATTTAGAAACTATATACGATGCCATGTCTGTCAACTTTCTGATAAAATATTACAAAAAATGCAGTCAAAGTTGACCTTTTGAACCGAATTTTAGGAAGCGGGAGATTTGGGGTCATGCTGAGAAAATAATTGTTTATAAATCAAATCCTAATGAATTGAGCGAAAAAGGAAATCACATGGCATCTGATACGTGTCATCCCACGTAAAATGAGCAAAAAAATTAAAAAAGTCGTGGCCCCATGGTAACTGATTTTAATAAAATTTAATACACAGGTTCATTTTATATTCAAATAGAGCACTGCAAAATACAAACGACAAAAAATGAATTATTTTAGTAGTTTTGAACATTTAAAAAACTTGTGATGTAGAATTCCGTGCAATCATACAAAGTTTCAAGTTTGAAGCTTTATATCTTAAAAATTATTTAACAGAAATAATTTTTGATTATAATATTATAACCTCAGAAAAATTATTTTCTTATTTATTTAATGATAATAATCTGGCAATGCCGTGATTAATTTTAAATTAGTTGTAAAAATTGAAAATGTGTGAATTTTGAGAAAATTTTAAACATTATAAAAATTAAAGGAGTTAAAAAATTTGTGTCAAATTTATACCTGATGTAGTAATGACCATAAAGATCGATTTCTCCAAGTTTGAAAGTTACCATTTGTTTCCTTCAACTTCTATAAAACTTAAAAACAAATTGCAAAATCATAATTTTCTTACTTAAGTATGAATAAAAAATAAATAAAGGAACGGTCCGACACTAAACAGTATTGCACAGACATAAAGATTATTAAGTCCATTATGAGCTAGAAAAACTTCAATATTGCCTTTTGATTCCTAACATTGAAAAAAAATTAGTTCAAAAAGGTAATTTTGTTACATTCCACGCAAAATATCCTTTGAATTTGCAGGCATTTTTAAAAATATTGTACAATTTCAATTGAAAAAAAAATCCCTGTCGGCTTGGCCTATAGGCGGAGGTAGATTTCAAAGAGTACTCATTTCAACAACAAAAAATAAATTTGATTACAAATAAACCCAGTTGAACAACTTTATTTGTCCTCTTTTGAAAATTTTTTAATTTCATTTTTCTGTAAGGACTGGTTTTATCAGAATCATCTTAAGCTAAATTCGAATAAAATGCCCATTTTGACAACATGTTTTGAAATAATTCCGATTTTATTAAAAAAATCGACAAATACGGCACATTATATAGTTCATATATAACAAAAGACTGTCAATTGAATGCGTTTGAGAGCAAAATTGAATTTAAAAAATCCCTGTCGGCTGGGCCTATAGGCGGAGGTAGATTTCGAAGAGTGCTCATTTCAAAAAAGAAAAAAAAATGATTAGAGATAAACCCAGTTTAATAACTTCATTTGGCCGTTTATGAAAAATTTTTAATTTCATTTTTCTGCAAAAACTGGTTTTACCAGAATCATCTTAAGAAAAATTCAGCTCAAATGCCCATTTTGACAACATATTTTGAAATAGATTCTGAATTTCTTAAAAAATCGACCAAAATAGTACATTATATAGTTCCTAAATAACAAAAAACTGTCAGTTGAATGCGTTTGAGAAAAAAATTGAATTTAAAAATGAGTCATAAAATAACCGATTTGTTGTTTGAATACATCCTTAATTCTGTAATCATGATTGCTTCGGAAAATTTTGTGCGAAATGCTCACTTTGACAGGATTTTTAAAAATATATTCTATGTTTATCAAAAAACTAGCCAATGCGTCACAGTATATATAGTTCCTAAATAAGAGGATCTGTAAATTAGATGCGTGTGAGAGCGAAAATGGATTTTAAAACGAGTCATAAAAAACGCAATTTGCTATGTGAAAACTTCCTTAAATTTTCAAATCACGAAGACTTCGGAAAATTCTGTTCAAAATACCCTTTTTGGTAGCCTTTTTTGAAATATATTCCGTCTTTATCAAAAAACTGACCAATGTATCACATTATATAGTTCATAAATAAGAGGATCTGTAAATTGGATGCGTTTGAGAACAAAAATGGATTTAAAAACGAGTCAGAATATAAGCGGTTTGGATTTGAGGTTTTTTTCTCCAACTCCTATTTTTGTTTAATTTCTTTTTACTATACGAATTGGTCCTATGAAAAACTTGTCAATATAAAAGTTGTAGATATTTTTGAGAAGATGTAAAATAAATTTAATCAGATTTGATATCTTAAAAATTGTAGGAGTTATGGATTTTTCTCTTTTTCCAAACCCCTTTTTATTTTCGTTTTTAAATATATTTACCGGTAAGAGTTAGTCCTATAAAAAGTTTCAAATACAAAAGTTTTAGATAATTTTGAGTATATTTATAAAAAATTTAGATGGATTCGATATCTGGAGAATTGACAAAGTGATGATTTTTTTTCTCTCAAAAACCCAGTTTTTTTCGCCCCTTGAGCCCACTTCTAAATTTATCAAAAATCTGTCATGCATAAACTTTTGGCCCATTTTTAAGAAGTAATATAAACTTTAAACCGATTCAATATCTACTTTAATTAAGAAGTTATGGCGTTTTTTCGGTTTTCACAAAAACGCCCCCTATTCCGACCCCTTTGGTCCGATTTTGCCCATTAACGAACTTAGCCGAGATTTTATCCCCTTTGATTTTATCTACCAGTTTGGTGGAGATTGGTGAAGAATTATAGAAGTTATCGTGTCCATAAAAAAGTGATATATATATATATATATATATATATAGATAGATAGATGTATATATATATAAACTGGTGCGATTGCAATAGGTAGTATTTCATACGAAATCTACCTAAAATGAGTTATAAAATAACCAATTTTGAATACAACCTCAACTCTTAATCATGATAGCTTCGGGAAATTTTGCGCGAAGTGCCCACTTTGACAGCATTTTTAAAAATATATTAAGCCTTTATAAAAAAAAAAACTGACCAATAGGGACATTATGCAGCTTCTATATAAGAGAACCTGTCAATTGGATGCGTTTTAGAGCAAAACTGAATTTAAAAATGAGTTAGAAAAAACGCAATTTGTTATTTCAATGCTTCCTCAAATTTTCAATCACGATAACTTCTCGAAATTCTGTTCAAAATACCCTTTTTGGCAGCCTTTTTTGAAATATATTCTGTCTTTATCAAAAAATTGACCAATGCGTCACATTATACAGTTCCAAAATAAGAGGACTTGTAAATTGGATGCGTTTCAGAGTAAAAATTGATTTAAAAATGAGTCAGAAAAAACGCAATTTGTTATTTGAATACTCCCTCAAATTTCCTATCACGGTCACTTTGGGAAATTCTGTTCAAAATAACCTTTTTAGAAGCCTTTTTTGAAATATATTTTGTTTTTATCAAAAAACTGATCAATGTTTCACATTATATAGTTCCTAAGTAAGAGGATCTGCCATTTGGATGCGTTTAAAAAAATATATATTAAAAAAAAAACGATTCAGAATGTAAGCAGTTTGGATTAGAGGTTTTTTCTCCAAGTTTTTTTTGTTTAATTTATTTTTGCTATAAGAATTAGTCCTATGAAAAACTTGTCAGTATAAAAGTTGTAGATATTATTAAGAAAATGTAAAATAAATTTAATTGGATTTGATAGTTTAAGAATTGACTAAGTTATGTATTTTTTTCTTTTTCCAAACCCCTTTTTATTTTCGTTTTTAAATATTTTTACCGGTAAGAGTTAGTCCTATAAAAAGTTTCAAATACAAAAGTTTTAGATAATTTTGAGTATATTTATAAAAAATTTAGATGGATTCGATATCTGGAAAATTGACAAAGTGATGATTTTTTTTCTCCCAGAAACCACATTTTTTTCGCTCCTTCAACCCATTTTTAACTTTATCAAAAATCTGTCATGCATAAACTTTTGGCACATTACTTAGAAGTAATATAAACTTTAAACCGATTCGATATCTATTTTCATTAAGAAGTTATGGGGTTTTTTCTGTTTTCACAAAAACGCCCCTTATTTCGACCCCCTTGGTCCGATTTTGCCCATTAACGAACTTAGCCGAGATTTTATCCTCTTTGATTTTATGTACCAGTTTGGTGGGGGTACACGACATTTCGGTCCCGCCATTTCGGTCCCGCCGTTTCGGTCCCGCCGTTTCGGTCCCGAGACATTTCGGTCCCGAGACATTTCGGTCCCTGGCCATTTCGGTCCCGAGACATTTCGGTCCCGAGACATTTCGGTCCCGAGACATTTCGGTCCCTGGCCATTTCGGTCCCGAGACATTTCGGTCCCTTGCCATTTCGGTCCGTGGCCATTTCGGTCCCTAGTCATTTCTTTACCGGCCACCTTATAACTTGGTTTCTGATTGATGAAGGCCTACTAAACGCTGTAAGCTCAACATTGTTCTGGCTTTTTTTAATATTTTTATTCTCCTGCCCCCCTTCCCTCAAATTTTATACAAAGCTGAATATAATAGTCCAATAAGTTTAATCTATTGTAACTCGTGATAATAAAATCACAGCAAGTTGAAAATTTGATTAAATAATGTTATATAATTTTACACTGTCTTTATTATTATTATTTAACATAAAGAATATTTTAAATTTTATCATATATTCTTTGTATTAGGTATTTTATCTATACAAAAAACTAAAATACATATTTTATTGATTGTTTTAGCACCCTTTCTTAGAATCTTTAAATTAGTGATTTCCTAAATAGGCGTGCAACAATTTTTTTTTTTTTTTTTTTTTTTTTTAATAAAAATGCTCCAACGACCTTTTTTATGTAATAATTATTGGTTGCAATTTTTTTTTTTCACAGTTTTCTCACTTTATGAAGACAATTTTTGTGAATTAATTTTATTGAAAGTGGGCTTATTTCTTTGTAATAAAATGATTATTTTTCAATTTTATATAATAATGTAATTATTATTTTAAATAATTTTATTTTCAAATTTTAACTGACAAAACTAAGCTTTTTTAATTTATCGTTTATTTATTTATTTATTTATTTATTTATTTGCATTACCTTTTCGCTCCCACTTTCACAGAAAAAAAAATTGACAATTCTTATTTTAATTTTATTATTGATTGTATTAATAGTTTTAAATTTCAGTAATTTTAAATATAAAATAAATAAACAGGTAAACAATAAGTTTCAGTTTATAACTACTACAAAACATAATGATAAATTGAATATAAAACAGATTATTTATTGAGTTTATTTAAAGTAAAATTCGAAATGCGTATTAATAATTTTATCAATTTAATTAACACTAGAACGACCAAGACCGTCATTTTGACGGTTTTCAAATTTCATGCTTAAAAATTTTATATAATTTATGGCGAGTTCCAAAATTTTATGATGCGACTTTTAATGAAACATAAGAATATTTAAATATCCCTATTCAATTTCCTCTCATCCATTTTAATTTCCGTAATCAGTATGACCTATACCTATTTATACCAAGACCCGTCAAATTGACGGCTTTGGCAAATAACAAACTCATGCAGAAGTGGTGCGGACATTCCCATTTTTCACATGGACTAGCCCTTTTCGCCCATGCGCAGTCCACTCCAGGCTTCATAGCAAACGTATCAGTAACTGGTAAATATAATTAGGATGCGATCATTATCAATTGTACTTCTAATTTGATTACGTATTTAGTGAAAAGTGCAGTCTGTGAATAGTGTAATCTGTGTAAAGTCCAACCTCGGAAAAAAGTATGAATATATTTTTATGAAAAAATAACATTTATTTTTTGTAAATTCTAGTAAAAAATGAAACAATTTCGAGGAAGAAACAAATTATTCGGAGAATACAAAGTACTCACTAGTATAAATGTTATACTAGTGAGACTGTTCTGACACTAATTCAAGTAATAATAATGACTCTGAAAATTCTGAAGATGAAATTGAAGTACGAGATATTGAAGAAAATGAAGTAGAAGAATATGAAAGTGAACATTCAGGGAGTGAAGATGAAATTCCCCAAAAGAGTCACAAACGCAGAAAGCGATTGAGAATAAGTTCAGATACTGAATCGGACAGCCAAATAGAAACTGGAAAAAAACAGGAAAAATAAATTGCTCTCGATGGTACTGAATGGGAAGAAATAGGGAATGGTTGTATTGGTAGACTCCCATCACATACTATATTCAAGGATACTTCAGGTAACCTAACTGGTTATGCGAAACGAACCATTATGCTTGGTAAAGTTAGCAGTGCATTTAGACTTATAATTGATAATCGAATGATGCCGCACATAAAAACTTGCACTGAGCTTGAGACTAGAATTGTTTTACAGAAGGACGATTGGAAAATTACTATTGAAGAATTGTATGCGTTTGTAGCTATTTTGTATGCTCGAGGAGCCTATGAAGCGAGAAATTTTAAATTATCCTATTTGAAGTCACAAAAAATGGGACCCTTTTTCTTTCGCTAAACTATGAGTAGAAAAAGATTTTTAGAAATTATGAGATTCATTCGTTTTGACAAAAAAAGTGAGAGGAGTGTTCGCTTACAAACTGACAAATTTGGATTAGCTTCTGAAATTTGGAAGTCCTTTATTGATAACAGCCAAGCTTGTTACAAACCAGATCAGAATATAAGCGTAGATGAACAATTGTTTCTCACAAAGGCAAGATGCACATTTCTGCAATATATGCTCAAAAACCAGACAAATTTGGAAATAAATTTTGGTTAGCAATAGGCATGCGAAGTAAATATCTTATAAATGGCTTTGACTATTTTGGCAAAGACGAACGTAGACAATCAGGAGTACATTTAACTAAATTTGTAGTTTTGAATCTTGTAAGAAACTACTTAAATTGTGGGAGGAATATAACAACGCATATTTTTTTTTTTTTTACAAGTATGGAGCTCGCAGAGAAACTACTGGCCAAAAAAACAAGTCTTGTTGGAACTTTACAAGCAAATAAAAGAGAATTTCCGAAAATAGCTAAAGTTAGAAAAGGTAACATGGCTATTTTCTCTTCAAAACTCTACAAATCAAAGGATATTGTTTTAACAGTTTACAAAAGTAAGCCTCGTAAAAAAGTACTACTTCTTAGCTCAAAACATAAATCTCTAAAAAATGCTTCTAATTGTAAACAAATTCCTACAACTGTGTCATTTTACAATGAGACTAAGTTTGGAGTAGACGTAGTTGACCAAATGCCCGCAAATATAGCGTAAAAGCAGGGTCACGTAGATGGCTCTTGCAGGTATTTTATAATATTTTGGACTTAGCAGCAATCAATGCGTGGATTTTATATAAAGAGACTTGTGATAAAAATATAACGAGTAAACAGTTTTTATTTCAATTATCCGAAGAACTCTCCAGTGAATATAGGTGCGGCAGAAAAGAAGCCTCCTCCCAAAAACAAGATCGCAAATCAATGGATTGTGCTCTAGAAAATTCACAAAATATTTCTTACGATCGAAAATCTTGCCAAATTTGATAATGCAACAAAAACAAAGCGATTTATACTTGCAATGCATGCAACAAATATGTTTGTGGTAAGTGTTCACCTAAGATAACATATACTTGTAAAATATGTTCCTCATAATTATTTTATTCATATCAAATGTGCTATACTATAAATGCAAATAGATACTGGTTGTTTTTTATTATTAATTAATGCATTAATACTTTAAATGTTATTTTTTTTTAAATTATATATATTTTTTATTTACATTAACTAAGTCAAATATCTTTGTGGAAAGTGTTCATCTAAGATAAGAAACACTTGTACAATATCTGCCTTATATTTATTTCCTGCATAGAAACTGTTTTTGTTTAGTTTCTTTATATTTATCATTAATGAATTATTATATTAAATATTGTTTTTGTTAAATTATATTCTTTTATTTACATTAACTAAGTTTAATATGCTCGATGCTAGTGTTAATCTAAGATAACATGTAAAATACGTACCTCATAGTTATTTCATGCATAGCAAATGTACTATAAATGCAGATAGAAACTGTTTTCTTATTGAATTTTTATTAATAATTAATGAATTATCATATTAAATGATGTTTTTGTTAAATTATATATTTTTATTTACATTAACTAAGTCAAAAGTTTCAATAAAAGCTGTGATAAAAAATCCGTCAATTTGACGGATGCGGTAAAAGTAGGTATAAGTGAAACACCGGTAGTTCTAGTGTTAAATAAAGATTCATTAAATTAAAAATACATATATTTAATAAAATATTAATTTGATTTTAATTTTAAAATCACTAACTGTTTTGAGATTTAATTTATAGCAATTATTCATCACCATAAGTTTTTATTCAAAAATTATTATTTATTTCAAAAAAGGAAATTATTATTATTATTATTATTATTGAAAAATCAGTAACGTAACGTAATAATTAATTAAACATAATAATGCAACACTGTAACAATGCGCAAAAATATTTCTTAACAGTGTTAGGTAACATTATTATCCAGATGCAGATTTAAATTTTCTGAAACAAAGTTATAGTTTACAGTTCGCAAAAAGCAATCATATATTAATTAATTATTTTTAAAGAGTAAGAAAAATATCATAAACTAACCAATAAATGAATAAATAACATATTTATTTTGAGAATCCTTTAATTTTTATACATCCTAATGAACTTGATAACATTATAATAGCTGAAATTTAAAAAATAAGTTTTTTCATTTTTGCTATAATAAGAGCTATAAACTAGATTTTAAACAAGTAATTGATAAATAAGTCACTTAAACAATTAATAGTTAAAATAATTTTGAATTCTTATTAATAAATATGTTTGATAAAAATAATTTAATTTTTAAATTTTTTTTAATTTAACAGCATAATTATTAATGCTTTAAAATTTTCTAAGATTATGTTAATCATTTAATAAAATAATGTATAACATTAAGTAAGAAACAAATCAAAACCGTGTGTCGGGAATTTTTAAACACTTATAATTTTTTATGTTGGTGTTCCTATAAAATTTGAAATATATGCATATAAGTACCAGCTAAGTACTGCTATTAACCTCTTTTAAGCAAAAATTCTGCATGTCAATCAGTTGTCAACGCCCATCTGAACAAATAATCATCTTTATACAAGATAGCTAGAAAAGCTAGGTAGTTAGCTTTATTCTACTTATCTTGTTCTTTATACACTTGTCAGATGAAATCCCTCATTCTATAATACAATGTCCTTTTTACTCTGGAGTTCAAATGCGGACGGACCTCCCAGATTTGACTAGTGTTTATTTCGCTCGTAGTTTTTGAATGTAATAAGCATAAAAAGTGTTTCATGTATTAAAAAGGATTTGTAATTCCTGCATTGTTATATGTAAAAAGGTTGTTACACGTAAAAAGTTATTTCGTAGCAATAATTGTTATATGTAAAAAGATCAACGCAAACTTTTAAATAGTTTTTTAATAGCGAAATAAAATAATTATTTAAAAAATAAAATGTTTTATTCAATCTCGATGTAGAACTTAAAAAATAATGTGGCTATATCACAATTCCATGTTAAAAACCCCTTAAAAAAAAAAAAAAAAAAAAATTGTGAAATGCCATAATTTAAAAATGATGTGCCGTTAAATAATAGGATGAAATAAAGATTTCTAAAACTATTTGCAGATTTTTTTTTTCATTATTAAACACATATTGTACAAATTATATGCAACTGAAAATGTGTAGGCCATGAACATTTGCTTAAGCAAATTAAATTCGACTTATACGTGTTTTTAAATTACCAGATCTTCATGATTGAGGAACTTCTATATAAATCCACAGAACAATCCTCCCCTCACTCCTGAAAACAATTACTTCTGTCATATGAAATTTACATGGCGTTTGGATCCGCTGCAATATGTTTGAGTTTGGATCCGAGTTATACGTGTAAGCGGTTTTTGGGTACTTGTTACTTCTAATTAATCGCATTACACTAAAACTTTATGTGGCTTTCAGTTAAAAAAAAACAGTGTTGAATTCAGACACTTTTCTCCGGGAGGGACTTCTGCGGCTCCGGGGGGATTCAATAGAGTCCTGGGGGGATTACACTTTTTTACCACTGAAAACACAAAATCTCAAAATTTCCGGGGGGGGCATTGATAGCTCTGGGGGAATGACCCGCCCCTGAATTCAACACTCTAAAATGTTCCCTATAAAATTATGTCAGATATTTCCCGTGCACAAAATTTCAGCTTGCTGGAGAAGGGACCGAAATGTCTGAGGACCGAAAAGTCCAGGGACCGAAATGTCTCGGGACCGAAATGGCCATGGACCGAAATGTCTCGGGACCGAAACGTCTCGGGACCGAAATGTCTCGGGACCGAAACGTCTCGGGACCGAAATGGCCAGGGACCGAAACGTCTCGGGACCGAAACGTCTCGGGACCGAAATGTCTCGGGACCGAAACGGCGGGACCGAAATGGCGGGACCGAAACGTCCTGCTTCCGTTTGGTGGAGATTTGTGAAGAATTATAGAAGTTATCGTGTCCATAAAAAAGTGAATTTTATATATATATATATATATATATATATATAAACTGGTGCGAATGCAATAGGTAATATTTCATATGAAATCTACCTAATAGTGCTGCCATATATAAGAATTTAACACTACTAGTTAATTAATTCTTCAATTCTCATCACTTTTAATATAAGCCTGAAGCAAAAAACGAAAAAAGAAAAGAAAAGAAAAAACCCCCGAGAAGTAGCATTTGAATATTCAAAATAGACACTTTTATATTTGATATCAAGTAATTTGAAAAGTTATAACAGATTTCCTTCATGAGTCAAAAAGCAATAGAAATATTGCCTTTTCTCGTCATTTTTTCCTTATTTATTTTTTTTCACATTAAGAAATAAAAAAGGCATATATGCAACTTTTTGTATTTAAAATATATAATTATATTTAAAATGTCAAATAATTTTGAAGTTATAATAACTTTCCTAAATCTTTTATGAGCAAAAGAAGTATTGAATTTTCTTCTTAAAATTTTTCCTTTTCTATATTTTTTCTCAGTAATTAATAAAAATCCTCTTACTTAGTTTCCATTCTTATCTGAGAATAAGTAAACTATATCTAGTAAATATATCTAGTAAACCATATCGTTATGATTTTATATTTAATATTTTTAAGGCTTTGTGTGAGAAGATGGAGACTGAGGACGGTGAGGAGAATTCTCAATCTAATATGGCTGAACGTGTAAATCGTACATTAACCCATTAATGCCTGAATTATTTTCTTTGTTAAAATTCAAATTTTGCATTTTCCCACCACATTTAAAGCAAGAATAACTTTTATCTTAATTCATCGAGGACTTTGTCTCGAGAAAGAAAGTATTCATTAGTCCTCCTTTTTTACTGGTGTGAAATGCGCTTATTTGAATATTTTAAAACTGTCCCAAAAATGGGACGCCAGGCACTAACGGGTTAATTCAAATGATTTCTTGTTATGTTGGTTCGCATCATTCAAATTGGGACCAGTTTCTTCAGCATTTTGCGTATACACTTCGTAAGGCAGTTCATGAGTCGACGGGGAAAACGCCTGCTGAGTTATTTTTGGGTAGAAAAGTTATTACTCCATTTCAAAGGTTGGTTATGGTATCGGATGCTGAAAGTCAGTTTATGTGTTAGGATATTGAGAAGTTGGTTAAGGAAGCACAAGTTCAGATGGGAAAAGCGCAGGAGAAATAGGCTTAGTATTATAATATGCGTAGGAGGGAGTTAGAAGCTAAAGTTGGAGATTTTGTTTTAGTAGAAAAGCATTGGTTAAGTTCAAGTCGTCAAAAGAGGGTAGCTAAGTTTGGTCCGAAGTTTTCGGGTCCTTTTGAAGTTTTGAAGGTTCGGAATAATAATTTGGTTCTTAATGTAAATGGTGACAGAATGACGGTTAATCTGGATCAGGTTCGAGTTTATAAGTTTAGAGATAATGGTAGTGAAAGTTCTCAGGTGTCGAGTGGTGTTTCGCAAAATTCCCGATCTAATGAGTGTCCCGAGTCCAGCACTTCTTCATCTAATTTTTATCATCAATATTCAAAATGAAAATCTAGTCAGACAGTGCCAAAAACTGTTATCGAAAGTAAAAAGTCTGTTCAACCTAAATCAAGGTATGAGAATAAAACTAAGAGAACAAGGTCAAATATGTCAGATTCAGTATGTCCTAAAAAGCAGAAGATCATAAACCGACCCGTTCCTCCACTAGTTAGACAGCAAATCAAAAACATAAACTGTCCAATAGTTCGACGTCATCAATACTTAATCTTCGTAAAAAGACTGCTATGGACACTCGTCAAAATAATAAACAAACTATCAATTCTGACTGTGTTTTGCCCAATAAGAGACAGCGAAGGTCTGGACAGAAACGTGGCCTAGCTTCTACAATAACTTCAGGTGCGTCCAGAAAGAGGAGATAGCGCTCAGAGTATCAGCGTCAGCAGTTTGGAAACCGCCTGGAGTCTCGTCATGGAGTGACCCCAGCTAACCGATCAGAGCGGAGTCGTCGAGTGGAGTCTACAAGTGTCCCACGGCATCCATTCAGGACCAGGCTACAAGCACGACAGTCAACTGTTGCTTCCCCGTACAGCTCTGGTGACGAAAGATCGCAAGGATTCTGGGACGTGTAATTTTTTTACCAACCACCTTCGTCGTTCCAAGCCCAAGCTCTCACTCTGATTGGTTGTTGCTCTCGGCACTGTTGTCACGTAACTTGACGATAATCATACTTGGCGTAGCGATAGATGCTTTCGTCGAGGAGTTTGATTTCCTTCCGAACCGAGTACAAAGTAACTTTTCTCTTGCAACATTGGATTGGATGGAACGTGTCCTACTGAAAGCTGTACTCTTTAAAAGTTTTTACACACAACTTTTTACTTTGTACTCGGTTTACTTCGTACTCGGTTCGGAAGGAAATCAAACTCGATGGAAGCGTCTATCGCTACGCCAAGTATGATTATCGCCAAGTTACGTGAAAACAGTGCCGAGAGCAACAACCAATCAGAGAACGAGCTTGGCCTTGGAACGACGAAAATGGTTGGAAAAAAAAATTACCCTTCTGGGACAAGAGGAGAAAGCCATCCTGTAGTATGAAGCCGGCTAGCAGATCTTCTCTCTAAATGGGTGATCATGTTCTTTTATTAACTTTCTATTAGAGTGCATTTATGTGGTAGCAATATGAAGGAATGAAAAGCAGATAGACTGTTTTGGATTGTATTTTTGGCTATTTTTGGAAATTTTTGACGGACTCACGAATGGTGCTTAATTGAGTTCAAAATTTGTTTGCAAATTTGTTACTTTGATATATGTTTGAAATTTTTGTCTTAACTGCTTTGAAAAATTCTGGATCTATTGTTAATTGTTATGTTAGTTTTTGAAAATGTTATTATATTGTTATATATGCAATACATATTAATATACATATATATACATATGTATACATATACATATTTATAACATACATATTATAACACATAATATATGTTATATATTATGTGTTATAATATGTATGTTAATGTATGTTTAATTTTTAGATATTGATAGATAGTACTTTGGGTTATTTTGTACAAGCGCCGCGGATTAGGTGTGTACATGTTTTGCGGTCAAGAAGTCCTTGACACGCGTTTCTGTCTCCTATACTAACATTAAATGTATTAACTTTCTTCTTATCGTTTCGTAGTTTATGCGTTGCGTTTTTTACTTTAGTTGAGAGTAGTTTCCGCAAGTTGCGAATTTTTATGTTACACTTGAATATGGAATTGTATGGTATTAAAATTGAATATTAATGTGATTTTCTTGCAGGGAAGTATAGCTGTGCTATGTTTTGATACTGTTATTTCTTTTTTAGTTAAATACAGATGAAGATTGATGTTTAATGACGTAACTTTGTGTTGTAAATTTGATTTTTTTAGAATATTGTTATATAAGCGCAGCAATGTGAAGATATACGTATGTTCCCCAAATACTGTTCAAGTGGAGCTGGTTCTATCGAATTTTTGGGTGTTAGTTTATTGGCTGATGGGAATTTAGCTATTACGTAGTAGCATGGAGTTATTATAGTATGAAGTAAAGTTTATTTTAGACGAGTTATGAATTTTGGTGAGGAAAATTTTTGTGCATGGGTTTTTTTTGGACTTTATGCGAGTGATAGGAAAGTTTTTCTGGAGACATTTTTGGTTATATTTACGTATTGAGAAAAATTTCGTAAGTTTGATGTTTTGATGAATTTTTGACATTCATAGTGGAATGTTTTTTGAAAAAATATTTAGTTTTGAAAGTTTTAGGAGTTTTTTAAGATAGGAGAATGATTGAGATTGAATATATGAATTTTGTATGCAATTTGATGATTTTCTAGTAGTGGGTTAACGTTTAATATTTTGAAATTTAGTGTTCGGCACCAAATTTCACCCCTCACTTTGTTTTATGTACGGTTCAAAATTGATGTCAAGAAAAAGTCCAGGGCATGCATTTTGCCTAGTCCTTTTTCTCTGTAGATTCCTAGAGGGGTTGTGAGAGAGTGTCCTTTGGGATAAAGGCACTCTAGCATTTTAGTGAGATCGTGACGTCAATGTTTTAACATGTGCAGCGTGAGAGCGACATCTATCCTTTATTGAACTTTAACTTTCCAGAGCGTGTGTGTCGCCCTCGGTTCTACAGTTAAGTCGCGGTTAGGAGTAATATGCAAATTCATAGCACCGTCTTCAGTTTGCAACATATAAAAGCTTTGAGTTGGAGTGTATGCTGGTGTGGTGGTAGCGGCGAAAGCCAGCTAGTGTGTGTGAGGAGGGGGTGAAAGCCAGCCAGTGTGGTGAAGCGGCAGTAGCCCGCAGATATAGGTAGCTAGAGTGAGAAGGCGAGTTAGATTATTAGCCTCCAGTGAATTAGATGGTGTTTTAGAGTGATCTAGTCAGCAGCGTGCGCCGAGTTGGTTTATCACGAGCAGAGCTATCCAAGAAGAGTGCCGGTGGTAAGAAATAGTTTAATACGTTGAGTATTTTAAGTAAATAAAGAGTGTTTGCAGCCACGGGCTGTCATATAAAGATTTAATCTACGTTTAGCTGAAGTCTGATCGAGAAGCTGGTTTGAAGTGCCCCGACTGAGTCTAGAGCCGAGGTTGTGAGTATAGTGTTGCGTATATAGGGTTCTTTTGATCTTATGGTTAGACAACTTCAAACTCTTGTCTTTTAGAAAAGTAGAAAATAATTTATTTGCAGATCTTCAGAACAACAGAGTCTTCGAAACTCACAAATATTACTAGATATTCAAAAATAATTGTTCAAATCTATCGTACAAGTGCAGATATAAGTTCCAGAGACTTTTTATACAATGTCACTAAATCACATTCAAAACAACGTAAATAAAACTCAAGCAAACTTGCTTAATCGTAGCTCACTCAATGAATGACTGGTAAATAATAACCACAACAGCTCGCATTGCTCTCCTTATATAGGCTCGTAGCATGCGCCGGAAATTTCTACAACCTTCTAGAAAAATCCAGAAACCAAGGAAAAACATTCAATGTATTAGTAGACCTAAGGGGGGGTTACCATAGAGAGGGAAGGGTTACCATCGCCAACAATCGCCAAGTTTGTCGCCAACTTGGAGATATCTCTAATATTTCGCAAAGCTGCCATAGACTTTCACTGAAAATAATAGACAAGTTTGCTTGATAACAGAGACAATGTAACTAAAACTAATATTAGTAAAGAAATGGAGCTTAATAAGATTATTTACATTATTTTACAGTACAAACACTAACTATTTACAAAATTCGTAACACTACCCCCTCCTCAAAGACTGCACTTTCCGGGCAGTGCAATCCTTGAGTTAGAGGAAAACACTTAAAATAAATAAATAAATAAAATAAATAAATAAATAAATAAATAAATAAATAAATAAATAATAAGATTTACATAAATAAGAAATAATTAATATTTACATATTTACAAAAAGTGACTTTCATGACCATGGTCTGAAATTCCAGTTTTGAATTTCTAATCACTTTGGCCAAAATAAGAAGCTGGCCGGTTATAGTGTACGACCTTGGGTTTGGCGTGTGGCGATCTTTGTATGCGTACGACGACGTCATTCAGCCTGTTGACGACTGTGTAAGGACCGTCCCAGTTTCTTTGTAATTTTGGCGACAGTCCCTTACGACGTATCGGATTCCACAACCAAACTTTGTCACCTTCGTTGAATTCATATCCAGTTGCCTTTATGTCGTACCGTGTCTTCATCTTTTCCGATGCCAGTCCGATTCGGTTCCTCGCTAGACGATGAATCTCCTCAATCCGTGCCTGGAGTTCATCCACGTACTCCGCGGACGATAAAGGAGCGTCAGGAGGACGGCCAAACAAAAGATCCGCAGGTAGACGAAGATCACGACCAAAGAGCATTTAACAAGGGGAATAACCAGTAGTCTCATGTGCAGCACTCCTGTAGGCAAGCAGGAACAGAGGCAATTTCTTGTCCCAGTCCTGTTGATCTTTAGACACCAGGAGGGAGAGGCTATTTATAATGGTACGATTGAACCGCTCCACCATGCCGTCCGATTGAGGGTGTAGAAGTGTTGTTCGAGTTTTGTCCATGCCGAGTAGTCCACACATTTCCTTGAACACAGCCGAATCAAAATTTCTTCCTTGATCGGAATGGATTTGAAGAGGAACTCCGTATCTGGAAACCCAGTGTTGAATCAGTATGTCTGCTACGGTTACCGCCTCTTGATTAGGAATGGCGTAGGCTTCAGGCCACTTAGTGAAGTAGTCTATGACAACAAGGATGTACTTATTGCCATCAGATGTTCTAGGAAGTGGACCCAGGATGTCTAGAGCAATTCGTTCGAAAGGAGCTCCTACATTATAACGTTGCAATCTTCAACGGGTGCGCCTCTTTGGACCTTTACGTGCTACACAGGTGTCACAAGTTCGACACCACTTCTCCACGTCACTGCGAACATTATTCCAGTAGAAACGCTCTCGAACCTTTTGCAGGGTCTTCATTATACCAAAATGACCTCCTGTGGGACTACCATGCAGTTCTTGAAGGACCATAGAAATTCTCGACTTAGGGAGTAGTAGTTGCCATCTACATGTCTTTCCATCGTCAGACTCCCATTTTCGGTACAAAATACCGTTCTTCAAATGTAGGGAATCCCAAAGAGCCCAATAACGTTTAGTCGTAGGATGGTAATGGGCCATGTCTTGCCAGCTGGGCTTCCTGTTGGACTCCTCTTTCAGCTCTAGAATTGGCTTAATTTCAGGATCAGCAAGCTGATCTTTACGCAGGCTCTCGTCACTCCACGGATCTTGCGATGATGTAGACCCAGTTGTAACTTGTCTTACTATAGGACCTTTGACATTAAATTTCTTCTCAACCCGGTCGCAGTATCTACAATTCTCTGAGCAGAGTCTTCTTGAGAGAGCATCTGCATTTCCATGTGATGAGCTTTTTCGATGGCGTATCTCCATATCGTACTCTTGAAGCTTTTGTATCCACCTGGCTATCTGCCCTTCAGGGTTCTTAAAATTCAATAGCCAAGTTAGAGAAGCATGATCAGTTCGGATCAGGAATTTTCGACCGTAAAGATAGTGATAAAAATGGTCTATGGATTTCACTACAGCAAGAAGCTCTTTTCTTGTTACGCAGTAGTTTCGCTCTGCCTTTGATAAGCACTTGCTGAAATAGGCGATAACACGTTCCTGGCCGTCGATTTCCTGGGACAGTACAGCGCTAATGCTTTCGTTACTTGCATCCGTATCAAGTATAAATTGTTTATCGATTTGAGGATATGGCAGAATTGGAGTGGATGTTAAGGCCTCCTTAAGCTTTTCGAAAGCAGCGTCACATTTCTGTGTCCACATAAATTTCTGATTGGCTTCTGTTAATTTATGAAGTGGTCTTGCAATCATCGAGAAGCCTTTGACAAATTTTCTGTAATAGGTGCATAATCCTAGAAAACTTCGAAGCTGGTGAACATCTGCTGGACGATTCCAATTTTTCACAGCCGATATCTTCTCCGGATCAGTCCTAACTCCTTCCGACGAAATGATGTGTCCAAGGTAGGCGACTTCATTACGAAACAAACTGCACTTCGAAGGGCTTAACTTCAAATTAGCTTCCTTTAACTTTTGTAGCACCCGCCTGAGGTTGTTCAGATGTTCATCAAAAAATTTTCTTATGATTATGATATCGTCTATATAAACAAGACATGCTTCGTATGACAGCCCCCGGGGAACCGTTTGCATAAGCCGTTCGAAAGTTGCAGGTGCGTTACATAGACCAAAAGGCATTACCTTGAACTGCCATAATCCTTGTCCCGTTGTAAAGGCAGTCTTCTCGCGGTCGTCCGGATGGATCTCTACCTGCCAGTAACCACTCTTCAGATCCAGAGTCGAGAACAAAGTGTTGCCCGCAAGTGTGTCGAGAGTGTTGTCGATCCTTGGTAGAGGGTAACTATCCTTTTTAGTGATGCCATTCAGTTGGCGGTAGTCTACACAAAATCTTCTAGAACCATCCTTCTTTTTTACTAGCACAATGGGAGACGCCCATGGACTTGTCGATGGTTCGATGACATCATTTTCTTCCATATCCCTAATTAAATTTTGCACCTCTTCTTGCTTGGCAAAAGGTAATCGTCTAGGGTGTTGTTTAATAGGAGAGTGATCTCCCGTGTCAATTCGGTGTTGTGCCATTTTAGTTCGTCCAAAGTCTTCAGATGTTTGGGAAAATAAACTTTGGAATTCTCTAATTAAACTTTCCGCAGCATCCCTTTGATTTGGATCTAAGTCCGTATTTTGTAACAAATCCTTGACTAAATTATCTGAAGATTTCTCAGAGTGACTGAAATTTTGACTTATGCACGTTACAGGAGCACATGATGCTATCACCTCTCCTTTCTTGATAGTCCTCGTCTTATCACCGATGTTAGCAAGTCTGACTGGAATGGTCTTTTTCGAGAGGTCTACTACAGAAGAAGCCACCAATACTCCTGCTTGTGTACTATTGTCTTCTGGATAATCTATATGGCCAAATCGGTAATTAGTTTCATTTTTAATTACAGCTGGAACTAAAAATTCTGTTCTTGGATCTAGATTGATGTCTTCTTTGGCTATTACTGTTTGTTTACATTCAATTTCGTTATTTAATCCAAAAAGGCCTATTTCTTCAAATTTAGATATCATTTCGTTATTTTTAAAATCAAGTTTGAAGCCAAACTTCTTCAGAAAATCTAGCCCGATTATGCAAGGATCTGTTATGTCAGCCACATATGCCGTTATGATAATATTTGCTTCCTCCAAAGTTGATGGTTAAATTGGCTTTTCCATATATGCCTATCTTGTCGCCCGTCACAGTTTGCAGGGTAACGCATGGTGGAGTCCAGATGGGCTTACATTTCAATTTTCGAGCCAAATCTTCTCTTATTATTGTAACATTGGCTCCTGTATCGACAATCATACGGCACTGTATTCCGTTAATAAAGACTATCACATATAATTCATTGTCACCGCCACTCATTTTTGATATCTGGAGGATCTTCAGGTGGGGCTTTTCATTCTCTGGCAACCTCCGCCCCGCGAGATGGCCAAAATTTAGTTTCCCTGCTGACTGTTTGAATTTATCTCACATTCGTGGATTTTGGGGCAATTTCTTCGGAGATGTCCTGTATCACCGCATCCCCAGCACGTGAGATTCTATCTCCTTGAGCTTGTTCTTCCATATTTTAAGGCTTCAAGCTCTTGATTTAATTTCCTAATTTCTTTCAAGACGTCGATTTCAGTGTCTGAGTTTTTGTTCACCGTTGCCCCTTGGACTGAATGACGATCTCTTTGGCTGGCTTGTGCAGCTGCTTCCAACTTTAAGGCATATAGTAATGCAGCCTTTAAATCCTGCACATCTGCCATTCGTACCGCTCTCTGAACTTCTGGATCTTTTATTCCGTCTACAAAGTACTGCAGTGAGAGCATTTCCCGTACATTTGTTGAGCAATCGATGAATGCTAAATTTGCAAGCCGTTCAATCTCTGAGGCAAACTCTTGAAGGGTTTCACTCGATTTTTGATGGCGGCTCCTAATTTGTATTCTCGTATAATCTTTGAAGAATTTTTCGCCGAATCTCATTTCAAGTGCACAACTTAGAGTCTCAAAATTGAGTTGCGTCATATCGGGTAATGTTTGCAACACATCGGCGGCTTCTCCTCTCAAAGATGATGCCAGTTGACAAGCTTTCACCTCGTCACTCCATTTGTTCGCTTCGGCTACAATGGTGAATTGGGTCTTGTAAACTTGCCAGGAACTCTTTCCGTCGTATGTCGACAGCTTGATGTGCACGGGAGAAGCAGGTGGATTCCTAAATTCTTCATAATTAGCACTGGATGCTAAAAGCTTCTTCTCAAGATCTTGTACTTTTTTATTTAGCTTTTCATCTACTTCACTTATTTTCTCTTCAACGTTACTAACTTCATTCTGAATTTTCTCTTCTACTTCCGCCATTTTCCTTTCCATTTTCTCTTCAACATTACTAACTTCATTCTGAATTTTCTCTTCTACTTCCTCTATTTTCTCTTCTACCAAGCCTATTCTTCTCTCTACCGACGAGAACTTTTCTTCTAAAGTTTTCTTCATTTCTTCTTGGCCTTTATTAATCTTTTCAGTCAACTCTTCTTGGCCTTTATTCATTTTTTCCGCCAACTCTTCTTGGCCTTTATTCATTTTTTCCACCAACTCTTCTTGGCTTTTATTTTTTTTTCCGCCAACTCTTCTTGGCCTTTATTCATTTTTTCCGCCCACTCTTCTTGGCCTTTATTAATTTTTTCCGCCAACTCTTCTTGGCCTTTATCAATTTTGTTTGTCAACTCTTCCAACAACTCTTCTTGTCCTTTGTCAATTTTCTTCGTCAATTCTGTTTTTATGCCATTGATAGCATCTAATAATTCTTTCAGTTGTCCGTCCATTGCTTTTGTTTTCGCCATAAGATTCCGACTTCTGACACCAAAAATTGTTGCGTATATAGGGTTCTTTTTATCTTATGGTTACACAACTTCAAACTCTTGTCTTTTAGAAAAGTAGAAAATAATTTATTTACAGATCTTCAGAACAACAGAGTCTTCGAAACTCACAAATATTACTAGATATTCAAAAATAATTGTTCAAATCTATCGTACAAGTGCAGATATAAGTTCCAGAGACTTTTTATACAATGTCTCAACACTAAATCACATTCAAAACAACGTAAATAAAACTCAAGCAAACTTGCTTAATCGTAGCTCACTCAATGACTGACTGGTAAATAATAACCACAACAGCTCGCATTGCTCTCCTTATATAGGCTCGTAGCATGCGCCGGAAATTTCTACAACCTTCTAGAAAAATCCAGAAACTAAGGAAAAACATTCATTGTATCAGTAGACCTAAGGGGGGTTACCATAGAGAGGGAAGGGTTACCATCGCCAAAAATCGCCAAGTTTGTCGCCAACTTGGCGATATATCGCCGAATTTGGTGACCAAAATTAGTCGCCAAAAGTGACGCCAACTTGGCGATATCTCTAATATTTCGCAAAGCTGCCATAGACATTCACTGAAAATAATAGACAAGTTTGCTTGATAACAGAGACAATGTAACTAAAACTAATATTAGTAAAGAAATGGAGCTTAATAAGATTATTTACATTATTTTACAGTTCAAACACTAACTATTTACAAAATTCGTAACAATAGTTTCGACTTAATCTCTTGGTATTGTGATTAGTTATTGAAAATCTGGAACTGAAGCTCCACTTTCCACAAGTCCTAGTGGTTTAAATAAACTGTTGGTTTTATCTTATATTTAGAATTATGTCTTCATTTCATCAACATAACCACCCTCACGTTACAAATGACACCCAGCGTGTGTACACAACCGTTACAAAGTGAGTTTACATACTTAAACAATCTGTCCTGTAATCTATTATTTTGGATTTCTTCATAAATAAACATGTTGTAATTATATGCCAATTTTCATTCAGATCTGTGACATGTCAGCCACAGCTAATTTGCTCATTTTGTATGGAATGACCCATACATCTCTTCAAAAATCACCTGAGCAAGTTTCAAGCTTTTTTTCTTTTAAAAATGAATCTAAAAATGTATCAGAAAATTTTGAGCTGCTGAGGATAGAAGAATTGGATTCAGGTTGGATGTATCCCACACAACTGAAGGTGCCCACATTGAACATTTCTAAGAAAAACTAGGTTAGTTTACCTTTAATTAGATGTATAAACTTTTGTAAATAATGGGAATTAAACTATTATACGTTGAACTGGGACATTTCTTTATGGACAGCCTATATTATTCACATTAAAAATAGATTAAAATGGAATTTTACTTTTTCACGGTTTTCTACTTCATCTTACTTTTATACCTTCGAAATAAAATTTCATAAAAAAGCGAGATTACTTATTATCAATATGCATATTATTAGTTATAAGTGCAGATTTATGTATTTAAAAAAAATTAAATTTAAAAATTAAATTTAAAAATTTGTAATTTATTAGATATAAGTGAGAAATGAGTTTTTGTTCATGTTAATGCCCTGCTGAAATAAAGTCTTTTCTAAAAAAAAGTTGTTCATTTCATAAATTACGAAGACATCGTAAACCATTATCAGAATGTTATCCTTAAAATGTTTTTACTAATAAACCCATGAAACCTAGATAACTTTAACTTCATTTTATCGCATCATGTGTGTAATTTTGAACTAGTCCAATAATTTTATGATGTCAAATAAAACTTTTGGACAATTGTAGGGTAATTTACACCAAAAACTAAACAACACTAATCTATATAAGGGACTGATTGAATCTGAAGTTGTAGAAAATTTCATGCATTAGTTCTTGAGATAGAGCTACTGCGATAATCACGAATAATGCACCATGTCAGCGCCACCTATTGAGCTATTTGCACCAAGTTGTAATCAGCACCATGTTATATCAAGTACTAACATTACATAACATAATCCTAAGATTTATGAAAATCCATGCTCTAGCTCTTGAGATATGGCTATTGTGGAAATTGCTATCTCAAAAACTGTAATATGATAACTTTAAAATAATGCATCATAACAGCGCCACTTGTTGAGCCACATACACGAAAAACTAATCAGATCTATTTTATATCAAGGTCTAACAGAATCTAAATTTTTGTGACGTTCCGTGAATTAGTTCTTGAGATAGAGCGCCCACAAAAGTTTTGTCACATTCAGTCAGACAGATTGACAGACTCACATACTCACAGATAGATATTTTGTAAAAGCATGTTTTTCGGTATCTCTGACCCTTAAAACGTATAAACCCGCCCAAAACCAGATTTTGAAAATTTTCAGTAATCCAATATTTTTTCTTGTAAAGATAGAAGAAAGTAAAAAGCATGTTATATGCGAATGCGGATATAAACGAGTATATTAAAAAGTTAAAGGTGATTTTAAAAGGTAAAGGATAAAGGTGATTCTTGTTAAATAATCTGTAATAGTTTTTTAGATACTATAGATTGTTTAAAATTTATCTATATAATTTTATTTTATAATATTATTCCCTTATTATCCCTTTCTTAACAAAATTAAAGAATAAATGACGTAGGATTATTGCCTTTTTTTTGCGATTTACACAAGTATAAAGTTACTTAAAAAGTGGGGATATGATAATTTTTTTAAAGAGATACAATAAAATTTTAATGTATCCGAATGAGCAATCTTGAATTTTTTATCAGATTTATCCGTGAGAATTTCAATAAGAATCAAACATGTTCTAAAACCTTTAAAGTACTTTTTGTCTATAAATCATTCAAAGCTGTTTTATATTCACGACGATAGATACTTACTTCAACCATTGTAAAAGGTAGAAAACTATGAAAATCTCCGCATAAAAGAAATGCTAGGATATTTTCAATTGTAAAATAAAAGATTCCTTTTTTGTTTTCGCTCACCAAACTCATTCTCTAGTATGGACATAAACCGATTCATTAATTCCTAAATAAAGCAGATGGAAAATATGTAAAGAATTTATTAATGTTATTTATTTGTCTCGCTCATTTTATTGTGAAGTTGAATGTTTATTTTAATGGAGGCAGAGAAGCATGAATATTTTGTAAAATATTACAGCATCTTTTTAACACTTTCCAACAAAGTTGAAAAGTGTTTATAGTTTCGGTTTGTCTGTCCGTCTGGCCGTCTGGAAACACTCTAACTCCCGTAAATATACTCGGATTGCCCAGAATTTTTGGAAGTTATTGCCATTTTCAATGGCACGAATCCTATTGCAAATGAAGTTTCTAGCATGGTTAGTTTATTTACAGGGACAATCAGAGTTTTCCGTTAGATTTGTAAAAAAGTCCGTTAATATGCACAAATTTTTCTGTAAAATTTTACGGAATAGCTCATTTTTCGGAGAAAACAGTACAATTTCCGTAACAGACATTTTCAGATTACAAATCCGTATAAATGCAGTAAATTTACCGTCCACTTTCGGGAACTGTACAAGTTCCATAAATGATGTTGAGAAATAGTTGTTTTGTTAGAAAAGCGAAGTATTTGTAATACTTGTCTTACAGTGATATTATTTTCAATGAAAATCCTATGTATTAGCTAAATATGGCTCTATGTTGAATTCATTCCAATCATTACCAAATATTTACTGAACAGTTTTGATGTTAAATTGGTATTTTAACCGATAAATACCATGACACCATCTATATCAGGAAAAAAATATCATAGCGAGTTCTTTATAAAAGAACTCGCTATAATACTTTTCTCTATTTCTTTCTGTTTCAAAAATAAAAACCTAACATTTTTTACGATATTAAAAATAAATACCAAAAAAAAAAAAAAAAAATTATTAATTATTTTCAAGTTTGAGATAGTAGAAAAAGAAAGTTATTTTATTTACCATTATGATTTTAAAATGATGCTTAACTTATTTATATCATATTTTTAAAAAAGTGCATAGGATATTTTAAAATGGAAAAAAAAATTCTACTTTTAATTTTAATATTTATTTTGATCCATTCACTTTAAGAAGTTCACACATAACATTTAAAACACCTGTAATATATTAACGAAATTATTATAATATCAGGGCTCCCCAATGGTCCGCGAACTGCACACCAATACTTTTAAACAGAAAATTTCATACTAGGTTTCTACAACATTCACAATAAAAATCATCCTCCGAAGGTGATTTCCGTGATATTTTGCAAGGATAATCTGTAAGTAAAATTTTTCTAAAGAAATATTGGGGTTCAGTTGGCGGACTATTTGGGAGTCGTATAATATTGACGATTATCTAAGTTATAAAAAGCAATAAAGAGAATTTATTTTAATAACCAGTAGTAATTATCTTTATTGAGTTTACGATAGATCTTCATACAAATAATTTGTTTAAATGCTTGTTTTTTTAAAAGTATGTGAAAACAAACGGAAATATTTGTGGAATTTACGGAAAAAAAATTCTGTTAAAATACGGAAATAATACTGGCGTCTAGATTACCAGTACAATTCCCGTGTTTTAACCGAAAACGTTTTACAGTGTATACGACCTATGGGGAAACATTTGTTTCAAATCAATTTTACAGATGTTATAGCCTGTAAACAGATTAAAATTTATATGCATTTACGAAATGCACTAAAATACGCAATATGTAAAACATTCGGTGAAAATAACGGTTATTATTCATTGACAGGACCTTACAAAATAATTCCATTACATAATGGTAAAAGGGGGAATTGTTTGCGACATATTTTAATTATTTTAAACTACTTCATGTATAATACAGTTGATATACGTCGCTGTAGCTTAATATAAATTATTTCACGCAAAATACGAAGTCCATAGCATTTACACGGACACTCAAAATATTTCAAATAGAATATTCTATCCGAAGTACTGTATGTTATCGATGATGGCTGGCTGTTGGATGGATGAAATGAAATTTTATTTACGATATGCGCTTTTCAGTTTCACCAAATTTATACATATACGGGGTGTATAACTGGTATTGTTATTATTATTATTGTACCGCAGACCAGGCCCCTACCTGCCGGGCAATATGCATAGCTTAACGAGTTTTTTACCTGACTGCGGGGCAGAAGCCGCTTGATTGCCACAAGCGATGACCTACCTGATTGTAAATGTATAGCTATTATTTTTAACATATTTGTTACTATACTGGCCTCTTCTAGATTATTTTTAATATTTCTGTTTGGGTTCGTTCGTACGTTATTGGAAATGGAAGGGATTAAAAAGAAAAGACGGGAGTAATGCTAACTATATGCAGGGCCACGCAAAGAATTGGATACATGGTAGTCTATGGATGATAATTTCTGGAAATGGGATTTCAGTAGTTTTAAGAATATTTTAGCTTAAACTAAATATTAGCTATACCTTGGCATGTAATAAAGGTACTAAGGTATCCCGGGGGTAATAACGTTAAGGTTCTACCAATTTTTACGGCTTAATTTTAGATTGTATTTTTCAAACAAATATAGGATTTGATACAGCAACTCATTGTCTGTCTATATATATATATATATATATAAAATTAACAGATAAACATTTATAAAATGTAATGGCGTGATTTCTGAAACAATGCAATTTGGCTTTATTACCCACCTATGCGGGTAATTACGCCATGCAAACAAATCTATCAAATAAGATGGAATAATCCCATGTAGATTGCCCATTTCTAAAAATACAAAATCTAGAGCCCTAGAAATTGATAAATTGTTGACAAAATTTTTTCTAAGCGATAAAAAATGTTTAATTTTTTGTAAAAGTGCAAGAAAAAGAAGAGAGGGGAGGCAAAAGAATATCAGACCATGAGCTTCTTTTTGCCTAAAAAGAAAAGCTTAAATAAAATTATTAGAAACATTGCACAGTTTTAACTGTGTTTATCTAAATCAGTATTTATGTTCACATATATGCATTCTATGTGATAGAAAATATTCAATTTTTTGTGAAAGTGAAAGGAAAAAGAGATTGGGAGAGCATCTTCAGTATATAACACCCTGAGCTTCTGTTTACTTAAAAAGTCCCGCTTAAATATAATTATAAAAAACATTGTACGGTTTTAACCTTATTTGTAATCATAATGTAATAATTTTACCATGTGAAATTTTATAATAACTAGAGTTATGTGTAATAAATATTTTTGTTAACACTGTTATAGAAGTTTTTTAAGTACTTTTAACCCGTAAACCCACACTAATATAGATTAGCTCAAACTTAAAATGTTGGCGTTATATTAAACATGCTTTAATAAATTTGAATTTTTAATTAAGTAAATAAGATTTCCGTATTATCAATATCCTGTGAGATCTCTTATTAAATTTTACACAGGATTCATGTGGTTACATTTCGTTATCTCTATATTAGCAACAAAATTAACTTTTAACTGCTGTTAGCACTCTCACTAAACACTGATTTTTTTTAAGTCAAATTTCAGATTTTAACTTGTAGTTTTGCAGTTTATCTATAGGTACAACTGAAATTTTCTTCTGTTTGAAGTCCTCGTACTAGTGTTAGAAATATTTAAATAGATTAAACTTAAAAAGTTTAGTGCATAAATAGTACTCTATGAGCTTTAATCATTGATCGCCCTTTTAACCTTTAACTAACGTTACCGGCCTCACAGACCATTTCTTTTTGCAATTTTTATAGTTTAACTTGTAATTTTCAGTTTAACTACAAATACTATGGATTTTTTTTTCATTTAGAACTTTAGTACCTTTTTAGAACTTTATTACCAGACACTTTTAAATTGTTGCATATTAATTATAATCGTCTTGTAGAAAACGTTTAGTACAAAATACCATCCTATGATTTAATCATGCCGTTTATTCATCTTTTGATCTTACTTTCTCACAGACCCCTTCACATTAGTTACGTTACAATTTATATCACATTATTTAAAGGTTAAATATTAAAAATTTCGAAAAAGAGAACGCTGAGAAAGCGGACAGTTAAAATTTAGAATTCAATTGAACAATCAAGTGGGAATTTAATAGAAACTTGATTTTGAAAATGTATGAATTAGAATATTGAAAACATTTTGATATCGTTTTATTTATAAGAGTTTAAAATAGTTTTTACATTAGTATTAAAAAAGAAAGATCAGTTATGGGTATCGGACCCCCCCCCCCCTCTTCTTTAATATAATCATTTTATCAATGACAATAATGCTGTCTCATACGTAAAGTAAAAAATAAAGCCCTTTTGGGTGTAGTTCCTCCACTGTAAGGAATCAACCGGGGTATTAACGCCAAGGAATGGCGTTATTACCCCGATATACTTATTGCGCAGTTCATATTAAATTACAAACTATCTCGCGAACATATCCAAAATTTTCTACAACATTTTGAAAGTACATGAAATGCACTACAAATTTAAATAGTAAACAAAATATTTCCTCGTAAATATATGATCTTCACATCACAGAACTTACCTCGCAAATTTTAGATCAAGCATTAATTTTAGTTGCTTTTAAAAGCGATAAGACCTACAAATGGAACAAATTAACTTTAAGCTGTTGTTTGTGTTTTATATGAGTGAGAGCCCTTCTGTGCAGAGACCACGGGTGCCATTTTCCGGATAATTTCATAATTATGCATAATATTAGCACTTGGCGTTATTACCCCTCCTGGCGTTATTACACCAGAACACCTTAGATAAACTACAGGGCTGAAAAAAAGTATTCAAGTATGTTTCTATATATTAGTATAAATTGCTCAAAGAGAAATTTCAATCCATTAGGTGTTTTCTTTCTAAATTTCCCCATTATATAGTTACATCAACCGACCGATCAAATACAGGGCTGTTCAAAAGTATTGGAATACATACCATTTGGCTCTGGGCAGTAACAACTTATTTCCCTAAATAACGAAGTTTTGTTAAAGATCTCAGGAAGTGCTAGAAAGTGTTTCATAATCTATGGTTAACCCATGATTTTTCTTACTTGTTTATTTCCTTTTAAGAGCATGACCTATTTAAGATCAAGAGACATTTTAACAAAATAATAATAATTATAGTATCAGAAGAATGATTTAAATATGCAATAATGAAGAAACAGTTTCAGCTTCCACTTATAATCTAGTCTTACGGAAAATAGGTTATTATTCCCTTGCTTTTAAACTAAAGAGTGCAACAGCAGTTGTGATATCACACGAACACAGTTATAACTTTTTCTCGGGAATTAATGAAGCGATTTTAATACTTTAAAAAATAGCTTTGGGATTATAAGAATTTTAATTGGTCCGTCGACAAAAACAAATAGTACATAAATAAATAACATAAAATGAAAAATAAAATATAAAAGTGCAATAGCTACTTGATTTCGAAAACAACAACAAAAACATGTAAAATAGCTGAAATTGCTCTATTTTTTCTCGAGAATAACTACTGAAGCGATTTAAAAGGTTTTTTAGGAGTGATTCTGACTTTAAATAAAATATAAGCTGATCGTTCGTAAAAAGTTAAAAATAAAAACTACAGTAATTATGGTACCTTTTTAAAATGTAATTTTTTTCTAGAATTATACCTATTATTATTTTTTCTTACTGAACAATCAATTTATAATTTAACTAGTGCCAAAACCATTAAGAAAATATGGAAATCACTTCAGAAGTTCAGGGATAAAAGGCACATTTTTATATATGATTTCACACACGTTGTTTGCTACCTTAATAATACAAAAATGTAAATTATTGTATCTGATTTGAATTAATATAAGGATAATGTCTCAAAAATATTATCAATGAAAAAAATATTTTATTTCTCCATTGACTTTTGCTATTTTTAACTAGTGTTATATTTGTCAATTTGGGTTTCTGACGAATATAACTAGTGTTATATTCCTCAGATTCAAACATTGAATGCATAATAAACCATGCTGATGAATTGTCTTCAAAATGCTTTTAAAATTTGAAATTCACACACTTTAATCCATTTCATTTTATAAAATTATTACGATATATTTCAGACTAAAATTCCGACGTGCATACATTCTCAGAGATATCTTCTTCAGTTCACGGAAATTTTCCTGGCAGCAGTGTTACCAAGGTTTTTCTATTAATTGACGATTATCCGTTTGTTTTTGTTACTTTCAAAAGAAGTAAAACATTAGTCAGTTGAAGAAAGTGTTGATAAAATAAAAGTTATTGACATTGGAGTCGAACGAACTTACCTTAGGGTAACAAACTGAATACTCCAAACCAGATGTATATTGTTTGATTTATTTATTTAAAAAGCTTTGACTGTTGACGTTATATAAGGGGGATTTCGTCTGAAATGAGATTATGATTGGGGCTTCAATACTTTAGTATTATTATAGGATAAAATATCAATTATAAATATTTTTAAGTAGATTGCTAGATGCAAAATATGACTATTATCTTTTTATCCTCGAAGAATGTTTTTTGAGTAAAGTCGATTTGTTTCATTTTTAATATTTTAATTAAAATATCTAGTTTAAACGCGCGTTCTAAAAATGTATTTTAAATGCGAATATATTTTTATAGCTTTAAAAAATAAATTGCGAGTGCTTTTATATTAAGAGAAAATTAATTCTTATTATTTTTAAATTCAAAAACGCTTTTTTATATTAAATTAGAAATTTTAATTTATCGAAATTTTGTTTTTTCATTTTTAAATAAATTTGGATATAAGAGTTAATAAAGCCAATACGCATGCGCGCTTGGAATAAATTGAATTTCCCCATCTTTTTCAAACTTTCGGAAGAAAAATTCAAAAATAAAACATGTTTTTAAGAGTACAGCAATTATTTTTTAGAAAATGAAAAATGATTTAATGTTTATAGGTGAGTTTTTCTGACAGCGTATAAAGCTTGATTCAAATTAAAGAACACAAATGTAACTATTAAACTAATCCTCTGGTAATCTCAAAAGATTTATAAGCTATGGAAAATATATTAAGATGCTAGAAATTTGAGGTTGTGTTGAAATAAAACGAAATTAAAGTAAAAATAAATTTTAATAATATGCAATTTTCCATCATGAATTTTCCAAAAGGCTGTAAAAAATAAAAATTAAACATTAAAATTTACATTTTTGCATATTTTATACGGTTTGTCTGAAATTCCTTTTCTATCTCAGCTAAAACATTAATTTAGAGTTGAAAAAACAAAAAATTAATAAAGGAAACAGATGTGTTTCAGCTGCGCTTGCTGTTTTTGCCTTCAGAATTTCAGTTCAAAACAAATTCTATGAACAATTTTGATGAATCATCGGTTTCTCAACCCAATCCTTTTGATTAAATTTAAATAATATGCATTTTCACATGAAATAATGGATTATATTAATGGAAGGATGAATAATTGTAGTGAAAAATTTGAAATATACTGAAAAATAATGTTTATTTAGCATTAATAATTATGCTTAGAGAGGAATAATGAATGAAAATTCTTTATAGAAATGTTAGCTCTGTAACTTTTTTTGTATCAAACTATATTTTAGAATTATACATTATGAAGACTTTTAAATTTGAAACATTGAAAATTTCTCCAAACATTTTTTTCAGTTTTAAACAAAGCTTGAAATTTGTGTGTCTTTTAGTAATGAACTTAAGAATTAATTATATATATCCTTATAAATATCCCACGGCCACGCTTATTATAAATATCCTTTTCTAGAATTTTAATATCAAAGAATTTGTTTTATATTAGTTTCATTGAGTAGATTTCATTAATATTTGATGTAATATTATCAGTCGACCACAGCAAATTATAAAAGGATTAAACTAACCCTACTATTTTTATCATAATTTTTCGTACCTTTGCTTAAAATAAAATAATTATATTTTTAAGTACCGCAAAGTACAGAAAGTAAGCCTCTCTGCAGCACACAGGAAATTCTAATGATTTTAAAAGGGATTTATACTGTCAAACTAGTATAATTTGAAGTTTTGCCACTGGAAATCTTCGAATTATTCAAATTTCGAATTAGCCAAAAAATTTATTTTTATGTTTTAAAATAATCAAGCACACCAGAAATTGCAAAGAAAATATTTTTATAAATTTTAAATAATAAAACTACAGTTTTTTAAAATATTGAGGTTTTTCAGTTTGCTTTAAAGAGCTTACTTTTTTTAAAACAAAATCTTCAAGGATATCTGCAGCTTGAAACGCAGTTTCATTCACGTTAGTTTGTTCTTCTACATAACGACGATATTCCGCTAGATGACAGACTACCTCAATTGAAGTTGAAATTGGCTTCTATTCTTCTACTTCACCTTCAACATCTTCATCGTCTTCTGCTGCGATGTTCTTATTGTTTAGAAATTCGGAAAGAATATGTGTATCAGATAGCTCTCCACAATTGCCTATGTCTTCATCAATGTCAACGAAATTATCAGATGATATGCTGTCTTCCCATGCAACTGGGGGAGGTAAATTTTCTTCATCTAAAAGCTCTCTAGGGACAGTGTTCATGATGAATCCTACCTTCTGGAAACAATCACTTATTGTTTTTGGTTCAATTTGGACCATGCATTTAAACACATTCTTGATGCACCGAGGATGGTAATGGGAAGCTTTTGGGAAGATTCAGTAAGGAAATGTTGAAAGATTAGACATGTAGTATAAATGCTTCATATTTTTAATGACGCCTTGATCCATTGTTTGTACCATGGTTTGGTCATGTTTGGTGGAAAAAAATCGACCGTGACATTTTCCATAGCGGGTATTGGTTTATGAGCAATAAGCAGGATGATTTTTCTGTTATTTATTTGGTACGTGCGATTGAGATCTAGCAGTCATTCATCAAAAAGGTTCGGAGTCACTCATGGTTTCGTGTTAGAACGGTATTCTATAGGAATTTGTTTTGACCTCTTGGATTTATTGATTTGGATTTAATTTGATTTGGATTTGGATTTATTGATTAAAACCTCTTGGATTTATTGATTTTCCAATAATCAGTAACTATAACTTCTCAGTGCCGTCAATGTTTGCTCCCACAAATAAGGTTATCTGGTATTTACTGTGTTTTCTTCCACTACATTTTTCGCCTTTGGAATTCAAAATCTTTGCAGGGGTGCATCTGAAAAAAAATCCAGTTTCGTTGATGTTAAAAATGCCTTTGTCTTGTGTATGCTCAATGATTTGAAAAACTTTTTCTTTCCACTCATTTGCTGCATCTTTTACCATAAATGAACTTTCACCATACTCAAACTTTAAAGAAATTTCATTTCTTTCCTTAAAATCTTCTAACCATCCAGAGCTTGCTTTGAAGTTGTTGTTTCCTAAGCTGACAGCCAATTCTTCAGCTTTTTCACGAACAAGAGTTGAACTGAGAGGGTTGTTTTTGCCCCGTGCTTGCTTAAATCACTTCAAGACACATTCGTACACATTAGGATTATCAGATTCTCTAGCTCGTTTGCGATTTCGATTAGATTTCAAAAACATTTTCTTTATTTTTCCAAAAGATCGAAAGAGTGTTAGGGCTTTTCCATACTGTTTTGCTATGATGTATTTCTTCTTTACACACTTTCCAACCTCACGAATCACAGCAATTTTTTCATCAAAAGATAAGGTTTTATGCGGGACATGGGGTTTACTCAACGACATGTTTGCACTGAACTTGCACCACAAAAGCTGAAAGCACAATGAAGAAAACTTACGCGACTACAGTCCTGGTTTCGAAGGAATCCAACACGTGTTATCAATGATTTATCACATTGGCGAGAGTACCATGTGTCCCTTACAAGTGAAGGGGCGGGGACCACCCATATCCAAGGACAAGTTGGTCTACGCCCATCCTCTCTTTATCCCAACACGTCTTATAATCCTATACACGTCCTATCTTGTAGAGCGTATTGTTTTTCCCTACTCTGTTTCTTAGAACAGATAATAATATTCCCTTATCCCCTTCTCTTCCTTAAAGAATTTTCCATGATAGCTGAAAACAACCAGGCTGTTTTTCAAATAACTGCATTGAAACTAGATTTTGTCATTTTTGAAAAGGATAAAAACTTCGAATTAAAGAAACTTTTTTTCGAAATAACTAAGATTTTGTAGCATTAACTGAATACAAGTTTCAATGGACCGACAAAAAAATTCGAATTATCCACGAATTTGAATTAAAGACGTTCGAGTTATCCAAGTTCAACTGTAATAGGGACTTTCAAAAAAAAAGGATAGGCAAATTGGAAGGGTACTTTGAAGAGTGAGGGCTTATAAATGGCACTTCTAAAAAAAAGCACATATATTAGGGGGAAGGTGTTATTCGGAGGGGGGTTACTTTTGGTATTTGGGACTTTTTGTTGAAGCATTCCACTAAACATGCCATTCTTTAAACATTTTACACTTTAGAGCTTTTACACGTAGGAATGACTTCGTGGATGAACGTGACATTTACAATTCTTGTTATTTAATATACAAAAAATCAATTTAAAAAATATTATTATAGGTGATATTTGAAATCAGAAACGTTACACAAATAATTATGTATTAAGACATACTTTAAAAAAAAATCAAAATTTGAAACGAATAAAATATAATGTTCATTTTATTTAGTTTGCTCTAAATTAAAGGTAAAAATGTTTAAGAAAGAGGATTTAGTATAAAATATGATTGAAGTACTTTGGTTGAAACAATGCTTTTTTAGGCTTAATTTCATCTTCAATTTTGAAATATCTTTTGCAATAATTTGCGCAGCATACGTAGGATAAATCAAGAAAAATACATTAAAGTATAAATACGATAAAAAATGAAATCAGAATTATGCTGATTAAATTTTAGAACTCAAAATTTTTTAACTATAAGACGAAGCTAATGTGAAAGTGTTTTGCAAATATTTGGTACTAGTTGTACACAGAATTCACATTTCCGTTTAAAATATTTAGCTAATTTAATTGCATCATCATATCTGGATGGATGGTTTTCTTTTCCTAAAGTTAGCGTTATTAAACATTAAAAATTCACTCTCATGCGCAAATGTGACAAAACACTGCACTGAACTTAACCTTATTAATGTTAAAAAGATAAAAAATATGGATAGAAAGTAGAAAATAATTGCTCGTTTGCTTTAAATAAATTAAAACATTATCTTTTGTATTACAGAGTGTTTCATCTAATAATATTTTTATAACGCAGAAATTTAAATAAATGAACTATAATCTGGATTTGGCTTCTTAATTTTTAATTACTTCCAGCATTATAAAAGGGAAAAGTAAGATTTATTTTTTGAATGGAATTTTAAAATAGATATTCATTTATGATATATGATAAAAGGATATGAGAATTATCCTGGAAAAAGATAAATATAAGGACTCATGCATTCTGGATTTATTTGCTAATTAACAAATTTTTATTGCACATTCTATCTGAGTTTAGTAAAATATGTATATATAACAACATTCGTTTCAATGAATGACTCAACTTTTTTTTCAAAGAAGGATTTATAGAAAATGCTGTGCAGATTAATAACGTATAATGAAAAGACGATTCCTTGAAATAGAGCAAAATTGAAACTAATTAAAATACGTTTACTGCAAAAGAAAACGACAAAGAAATAAAAGTAACGATCTTTTATAATATTATTAAAAGCTTATTTTACTCTATACTAGAAAGCTTATTTTATTTGCGAAAAATACGACCCATGATGAACCATATGAGCCAGTTTTATGTCAAAATACTTAATGGGGAAGCCAACTATTCTGTGTAATGCTTTCCGTAAAAAATGCTAAAAATAATTCAGCAAATAAGGAAATTACATTGCAGTAAAATGAATTATTATTAGGGTAAATTCATTGATACAATCACTCATAAAAGAGATTTTATGGGAATTTACTAATCTTTGGCCAGAATTGACAAGGTTGCTACACTGTAGAAAATGTCGTGAATTTTCCTGCACTTTCTGTTGTAATTTTTCAAGTACCGATGGGGGGAAATTGAATGCGAGAACAAGTGAAGCAAAAATTGATCTCTGTCTATAGGGCAGTTGCAATTGACGTCACGCTGGAGGTAAAAGACTAAAATACGCAGTCTTGATTGATTGAACTACCCTTACCTTTACTTGAATACAATGGTTTATCAGCTGATTGCAACTTCCCTATTACGTGCACCATGTAGACAATAGCAAGGGTACTTTACCTCGATTTGAGAAATTTTACAGCACACTTAAAAAAAGCAGCTTGTAAATTTTACAGTAATTATGTTGGCAGCTAGAGTACCAGAGCAATTTTTTTGTAAAATGCAGAATTTCCTTTTAGTATACTGAAGGGATGCTATAAAGGAGGATTTTTGAAGGGAAAGTGACCCGAATTATCATTTAGTCCAGAGTAAAGTGCAAAAAAAAAAATCTTTATATTGCAAAAGGTCAGGTAAAAGATATTTTTACAGCTTGTATATACTCTGTTAAAAATTTGAAACTTTTTCTGCATCGACACTCCATCGATTTTATGGAAAACGATTACACTGATAAAAATCTGCTGCATTTTGTTGCAACGCACTCCCCTGCTTGTATAGAAAACGGTTACTTGGCCGTGAAATGGAGCTTTCTCATTGGTTGGAATAGAGAGATATTATATACAAGCGGTGGAGTGCGTTGCAACAAAAATGCAGCAGATTTTAACAGTATTATTATTTTGTTACAATCTTAAAGAAGAAAAGTTTTCTACAACTTTCACATTTGGGTCATTCCACGTCAAATGAGCAAAAATTTAAAAAAAGTCGTGGCCCCATGGTAACCGATTTTAATAAAATTTTATACACGGGTTTTATTCATATTCAAATAGAGCTCTGCAAAATATCTTGACAAAAATTAAATTATTTTAGCAGTTTTGGACTTTTAAAAAACTTGGGATGTAGAACGGCATGTGTGCAATCGTCCAATGTTGCAAGTTTAAAGCTCCGTATCTTGAAAAATATTTAACATAAATGAATTTGGCTTGCAATTTTATAACCTCTGAATAATTATCTTTTTATTTATATAGCAATAGTAATCTGGTAACAACGTAATTAATTTTAAATGGGTTGTTAAAATTGAAAATTTGTGAATTTTGAGAAAATTCGAAACATTATAAAAATTTTAAAAAGTGATAAAACAAGTGAAAAATTGGTGCTCGATACAGTACTACATATGAAGATTGAATTCCCCAAGTTTGACAATTATCATTTAATTCCTTCATCTTCAAAAAAACTTAGAAACTTTTTAAAAAATTACAAAATCGTATTTTTTGCCTTTTATTTATGGTCGAATAATGAAAAAGGACAACTCCGTCGTAAACAATATTGCACAGACATAAAGATTAATAAGTCCATAATATGCTTGAAAAATTTAAATAGTGCCTTTTGATTCCTAACATTGAAAAAAAAAATGATTTCAAAAAAGGCATTTTCACGCAAATTTTCCTTTGAATTAGCGCGCTTTTTTAAAAATATTGTAGGATTTCAGTTTAAAAATAGTGCTGCCATCTATTGGATTTTAATAATACTAGATAACTAATCCTTCAATTCTCATTGCTTTTATTATAAGTCTGAAAGAAAAAAAGAAAAAAGAAAAGAAAAGAAGAAAAGGCGAGAAGTAGCATTTGAATATTTAAAATAGACACTTTTATCTTTGATATCAAGTAATTTGAAATGATATAAGAGATTTCCTTCATGACTAAAAGCGCAATAGAAATAATGCCTTTTCAAGTCCTTTTTTTCATAATTTATTTATTTTTTCACATTAAGGAATAAAAAAGGCATATATGAAACTTCTTGTGTTCAAAATATATACTTTTATCTAAAATGTCAAATAGTTTTGAAGGCATAACGCCAGTCCTAAAAATTTTATGAGCAAAAGAAATATTGAATTTTCTTCTTTAAAATTTTCCTTTTCTATATTTTTTTCTCAGTAAGGAATAAAAATTCAAATCCTAAATTACGCCAATCTCTTACTTAGTATCCATTCTTATCTGAAAATAATTTATGATATAGTTTTTTCATTGCTAACGCGAATAATACAGATTGAAATTTAAAGCATGTAAACAAGAACTCGATTTTGTATCAACTTTTAATGTAAGTTTACATGCTTAAACAATCTGTCCTGTAAGCTCTTATTTTGCATTTCTTCATAAATAAACATGTTGTACTCATATGCCAATTTTCATTCAAATCTGTGACATGGCAGCCACAGCTAATTTGCTCATTTCGCCTGGAATGACCCATTTAGAACTTATTTATACATTCCATAGCAAGCGCAGTATGCCATTTCATAAAAAAGGAATTTTTTTCAAATTCAATTAAAACTGGGAAAAATGTAGTTTGTCCTAATTATTCAAATGTTTCCCACAGATATAATAACACATGTTAACTTTTAAATATTGGTAGCAGTAAATTATTTATTATTTGCATAGCCTCTTCTTCATTTTCAACATAATACGCATATTTTACATTAAATAAATCTAATTTAACAAATAGGGGAGACAATTTCCATATTTAGGCATAATTTTAAGTGAACACAATTGTTAATTTTGAGCATTGTTTAAACTAATATTTCAATATTGAATAACTTATTGCACGGTTGTTAAATTTTTGAAGGATTTCTTCGGTTTAACCCTTTATTTACCGCATTGTGAATTCATGAAAATTTTACATTCTAAAGCATTTTACGCAAATTGTTTAAATTCAATTAAAAGATTTACACAATCATTTAATAAATTTTTGAAGGATTATAGAAGGATTGAAGGATTTAGAATGATTAATTAAATTTGAATTTATAGGGATTTTGTGCAATATTCCTAACCCCACTCAAATATTTTATTTTAAATTGTTTTCTCAGTATTTTGTAAAATTATAAAACGTACAAATATGATGTTCTTACTATATAAATATAGAAATATTTCCGAATTGAAAATCCCCATCCCCCTCCCTCAGCGCCAAGAAAGCTGAAAAGATACAAAGGCAAAAGAAATCAGTCTTTTAAAAATATTTTTGTTTTGTGTAACCAATAATGCTTTTGGAACAAAATAAAGTAATCTATCTGTAACTCATTCTAAACAACATTAAAACTAATTGGCGCATTAAAAGAATTTTGTAAAAAGTAATTTTTATGATATTTATAAGTACCGTCGGTAGGTATAGTGTTAAAAAGTATTATTATTAAATCTTTGAAAATAGTTAATTTCTGAAAGTCCTTTTTGAAGAATTTCGTTTTTTTCCGCTTTTTCCCATGGGATTTACACTACGCACATATTGTTAAAAAACAATTTACACAATAGCTATGAAACTTTAAAGCAATATGTTAATCATCTAGATAAAGAGGGAATGTAAATTTGATTTAGAAATTTTGAGATTTATGGGATAAATTAATAAGTTTGAAAATAAAACCTTTTTGCATAAGGTTAATATTGCCTATTCTTTTATACTCTTATAATCGAAACTTATTTTTGCGATATTAATTTAAAATTGTAATACCTAAACTAATCTTTTAGTTGTTGTTAAAGAAACCATTTGATTTACATTTAGGGGTTATTGATTAAACTTTTCCTCTTCAACTCAGTTCTTTCCAAGGCACTAGTCCGTTTAATCCCATGATCGCCGAGTAAAAGGGCAATATTGTCATGTTGTATTCTCTATATTTTTCTATAAATGCCCAAAAAGATGTTTTTTCTAACATGATATGAAAAATTTATAACGTATAGGCGTATGAGCCTTAAAAGTAATACTCATAAATTAATTTAAAAAAATGAACACAGATGTAGAATTACATTAATTTAAATAATGCTTCAAATTGCAGTGAAATTTACAGCTTAACCCGAGAGAATGCGCGCTGACCCAGGGTATCAATTGTTTTAACTTTGTCACAAATAAAATCAAGCTAAAACAGTCGCTTTATTTAGATGGAAACAATTCTTATAAATCTTGTGATAAAATAAGTTGAAGATTACTTTAAAAAAAAATTGTGGTTGCGATTGTAAAAATCATATGTACTCCGGGTCTTTCAGGCCCTGCGCGCGTCCTCCTGGGTTAATGAACGGTATATCAGTTCGCGGCGGCTAGAAGGTTAAATCTCTTTATTAATCACAATATCATACTAACAATACACAGCCACCTTATCCGTTAACACACATCTCCGACACATTACTTAAGAGCAACAACAACAAAAAACTCCAATTCACTTCATTTCAGATTTTGAATACTGGGATTTTAATTATAGGTGGCGCGGCATGTATTCCTAGATGGAACGTACCGGATCCCATTGACATAAATCACAACATTCAATAATAATTTTTACAAAGTACTCTAAATTACACAAATTAACTTAAATATAATCCCTGAAGAAAAAAATCAATATAACTTATGTATATGCAAAATTACTTTTTTAAAAATTGCCATGGGCTTCAGGCATTGGTAAAAAACATAATTTACTGATCTTAACCACTTTACAAATCAATATTTTTGAGAAAAACTTTCAAATAATGCCTATTTATTCTTGTCTTTTACAGAATATTTAATCTTTTATCACCGCTTTTTCATAACAGAAATTTTTGCCTAATTGAATCAGAAAATTCCCGGATTAAAAAAGGAAAAATTTACAATAAAAATTTACTGTTAAGAATAATAAATCATGATCGGAATATGGATGCCTGTATGTGGTACAGGCAAATTATGATTGGCAAAAACACGTTGCCCGTATGATGTACCGGCTAATCAGGGAAGCTATTAATTTACTGATATTTGATAACCTTTTAAATGTTTCATTCTGCATGTTTACTTACCCAGTTTTTTTTATAGTTACCGTAATATACTTCAATAATTCGGCCTAATCGCCTCTTATTTGTCGGTAAATTTTCCTCAACTGACAACAGTAAATCAACGATTTTTACGTTATCTTTTTCAAACCTTCGTTTACTTCTTTTGTTGTAATTCACTTAAATAATTATCATGCCATTTAAACCAGAAAAGTTGTACAATTTTAGTTATTCTTTGTCATTTTTGAGGCGATTTATCTCATATTGGTTAGATTAGGCTCAATTATTGCATTTAATGGTCTGTTTATCGAAAAATGGGCTGAAATTAGGACACCAAAGTAATTTTCATCATCTGATAATGGGCTCAGAAGCCTCGAATTTAATATTCCCTTATTTATATCACTACTGTAAGAAGTTCTTCATAAGTGAGGTTAGAACTGCCACAATTCTCTTAGAAGGAAATTTAAAGGATTTTATTAGGGCCTCAAAAAAGACCCCAAAAATTGGGTGCCTTGGGATGAATAAATATCCCTTCAGTGGATAAATATGCTTCGAATTTTATGCTGCATCAAGTTTTTTTATTAACTCATAAAATGCCTTAAGAGTTTTATCTGTTCCAATAAAAGCTTTTGTGTTATCTGAATACAATTTCGTACATTTGCGTGTGCGTGAAATGAACGATTCGGAGGCTAAATCTGAAACAATTTCTGTTATAAATGTATAGCTTTAAATAGAAAAAGAAAAAAAATACACATATAAATTTTTTGTAAGGTAATTCTTGGTACATGCTCAACTTTGATCGTAAATGGCTCAAAATATCTACTCCCGAAACATTAACGTCCCGTTGGACTCGATCCCTAGGCAAATCACCCATCATTTGATTTACAATAACTGGTTTAGCTTTAAAATATGGGATGCACTAATGTATTACCTTTTGACATATTGCACGGCCATTTACTGGCCAAAATTTATCTGTTACTAAAGAGAGTAAAGTTGAAGCATCACAAGAAAGTAGTTCTTATGATAATAATTACATCAATGCTATTAGACTTCTGTAATGTCGCCGGGTGCTTTTTTTCAAAATTTAAACTGTCGTTATCTAACCAACCACAATCCTTAAAATTACTAATTTATCTAGGTAACAATTGAGACTTTTCAATTATAATGCGTTTAGAAAAATTTTCATATTATTCACACTTTTAAGTGATACAGTGGAGCGCCGCCTATACGTTCCTCGTTTACACGGTTTTATCATTTATATGTTCTTTTAAAAATGGTCCTGGCAAAAATACATTAGATTAATGGGAAATAGTTTCATTTATGCGTTTTTTTCGAATCCCGGAAAAAATCGCCTCTGAAAAAAAGGTAGCCAAAACCCCCTCATTTTAATTAAGATTGAATAACAAAAATTTGATGACTTTGATTATTCCGATTATAATTTCAAGTAAAACACGTGCTCAAAACGTGTATTTGTACTTGAAACAATTACAGCATTATATACATATCGTTTAATAGTAAAACCTCCATATCAATTAAGGACCAATTATTGCAAGCAGCAAACGGGGAAACTGCTCTGGCTCCCCAAAGTCAAATTTTTGATATTTTTCTATTAATGGAATTTATAGCTACGAAGACGTCCAGGATGCTCGCATTTGAGTACTTCACTGTAGATATTGAATATTGTTATTCAGACATTGATAACTGATTCCTGATTAAGGGAAAACCTACATTTCAATTCGTATCATTTTTAAATCCGATTTTTATGTGTGTAATAGAAACGAACAAGGAGAAAACTCTTAAACTGTAAAACATTTTTTTATTATCGGGTTTTTCACAAAACAAGAGGATAGGGAGAAAACGAGTTATGAATGTTAAGGCTCTTTTTAAATCCAAAAGGACAAACTTATGACATAAGTTTTAGTTTGTTTTTGTTTGGAAATGCATGAAACTTGCAGGTTTTGATGTTCAGAAGCTATCTAATCAATCACAAACTCATATTTCAGTTTTTTCCCTACAAGTTTAATAGATGTTTTTTAAAAAATCATGTCAAAATGGGTGTTTAGAATCAAATTTACGTGCAAAAGTTTAATAACCACTCAAACAGGGAGGAAAACATGTTTGTCACGTGATCAAAATAGCTTATACCTCAATAGGTAATTTAATGTTAAAAATTCCAAATCGCTTCCATGATCAGACTTTTATACAATTATATATTTTTTCGTAAAAAAATGAATTTGTAAATGTGTCAAAACGATTTGCGCATCTTCAACAGAGCAGTTGAGAACAGGTTTAAAGGAAATTAGTCCCAGAAAACTGGTTATAGTCGCTTAATTGCGGAAATTTATTTTTATTTTCAAAACGAGAGGGAGAGTCTTCTGCTTGAGGCAGGGCAGGGGAGATACATTTGACAATAACTATACAAAATGGTATAGATTTTACTGATTCTTTCATCTTGCTACAAGGGCAGCTTATATATTAAAGCAATACTGTTTGAAGAAGTAAGAAAAACTAAACTTTATATACAGAGATTTTAAAGGGGTGAAATATAGATTTTTTGTTATCTATATTATGTGAGAGACGGGTTGGATTTTAGGGGAGAAAACAAAAAAAATATGAGGTAAAATCTTGATATTTGGTTGAGAGGATGGGATTTTTTGTGTGTTTGTGTGTGTAGGGGGGGGGCAAGAATTAATTTAAAAGAAAATGTATTTTATAGATTCTTTCATATCTCTACATCTATAGCTTACATATATACGGAAGTTGCTTCTGTGCTCATATATATATTAAACGTCTTTATCTGTAAGCTAGTGATGCAGTGAGTTTACGCACTGTTTAAGAAAGGTTTCAGTTATTCTTATTTTTTGTCTGTTCTTATCTCTCCAGTGATCATTATTGTTGAAAATTAAAAGAAATATATACCGTATTTTATGGAAGAAACGCCGCACCCATCGTAAGCGCCGCATTTCTCAAATTAGCCTAAATAAGCTAAAAAATATCGTAAACGCTGCACCCGTGAGATATGCTACTTTTGTCGACTACTTTCGTCACATGGACATAACTTTATTTAACACTAGAACTGCCATTAGGGGTCAAAACGACCCCTGCCAGAATGATAATAGCCGATTTAAACCAGAATTTTCTTCAAAAGATATGTTAAATATATGCAGCACAAAAATACACTAATTAAATAAATTAAATAGTTTAAAATTAAAATTCTGGTGCGAAACACTTTTTATAAAAATTTAGTAAAATGCCCGGCTGTTTTAGTGTTAAAGTTTTCGGGACAATGTAGGGAGCCTTCTTTTTAATAACTGACGGTGTCTAAAATTATATTTAAATAAGGTTATAAATATTTTATTATTTTTTAAATTTTTATTTTACCAGAATGTTATGCGCGCGTAATAAAATAATCGTAAACGCGTGCACTTGAAAAAAAAAAAAAAAAAAAAAAAAAAAAAAAAAAAAAAAAAAACTTTCAAACTTATAAATACTGCGGCATTTCTTCCATACAATGCGGCATATAAGATATAACCATCGATGTATAACATATAGTATATCCGTGTAACGATTTGGAAGAATTTTAAATTTTATTTAAACCTGTCATTCGCTCCCCCACACGCAGAAACCTAATCCCTGGAAGAAAAAAATAAATGAACTTTTCTCTCAGTAAAATGTCATGATTTCGATTCATGATACATATCTCAATATTTTATTTATTATCTCAATATTGTATCTGTTAGTTTTTTAAACTTCCTAACATTTAAAAAAAAATGCCAAATGATAAAAACTGTCCTTTATTCATCTTTTACCATGCGCTTTAAAATCTCTCACCCTCTTTCTATTTTTGCCCCTCCCCGCAAAAACATTCTTGTCCAAACTTCCAAAAAATATAGAAGCACATATACAGGGTGTCCGAAAAGTCTGGAAACGGTCGAATAACTCGAAAAATACATATGAGATTGAAAAACGTAAATATACGTGTTAAATATTTTTAAATAAGCTACTCAGTGATACCAAATTTGACCTTCGTAACCGAACCCCTGGGGGTCAGAGGGGATCCAACTTTGAAATCTTAAATTATAACGCCCATTTTTTATTGCAGATTCGGATTCTACGGACAAAAATACGTAACTTTTGTATTTGATGTTTATTTCGAATCCTCGTTTATCACGGTGTAATTGAGCATATTAAATAGATACATATTTCGGCTTTTCCAACGGGATTTTCCCTAATCGAAACTAATTGGGGAGAATTTATGACATCAAATTCCTCGTCTTTTGCAATAATAGCGTTTCCTGAAAATCACCCGTGCCGATTATTTCGGTAGTGCTACACAGTTAAAAATTTCATCCATTTGCTGTAGCGTCACTCCACAGCTTTTATAGAATATCTCTTTCATGACCAATGAGAATGTTCCATAACACAGTAAAGTACACTGTAAAAAAATTGACCCTTTTGCTGCATCGTCACTCCACCGCTTTTATAGAAAACGATTACTTTACTGTGTTATGGAGCATTCTCATTGGTCACAAAAGAGATATTATATAATAGCTGTGGAGTGACGCTGCAGCAAATGGGTCAAATTTTTAACAGTGTAGCACTATTGAAATAATCGCCACGGGTGATTTTCAGAAAACGCTATTCCTACAAAAGACGAGGAATTTGACGTCAAAAATTCTGCCCAATCAGTTTCGATTAGGGAAAATCCCGTTGGAAAAGCGGGAATATGTATCGATTTAATATGCTCGATTACACCGTGATAAACAAAGATTTGAAATAAACATCAAATACAAAAGTTACGTATTTTTGTCCGTAGAATCCGAATCTGCAATAAAAAATGGGGGTTATAATTTAAGATTTTAAAGTTGGACCCCATCTGACCCCCAGGGGGTCGGTTTCGAAGGTCAAATTTGGTATCACAGAGTAGCTTATTTAAAAATATTTAACACGTATATTTACGTTTTTCAATCTCATATGTATTTCTCGAGTTATTCGACCGTTTCCAGACTTTTCGGACACCCTGTATATATATATATATACATTATCTCCTCCACAATTGTTGTTACCTCTTTTTATTGGGCATTTTTTCAATCTACAATATTTCTTCAAATATTGCCTAATCTAAACCTTCCATTTGTAAAAATGCATATCAAAATTACATAATTTTATTAACACCAAGAAATGTTTGCTTAGACGTTCAAACAATGCTGCTAAAAAAATGCGGGTAGAAAAGAAGTTTACTTCAACAGTTTCCGTTTGCAATGCTATCTAACATTTTCCTTTAAAAAATAAAATCTTAGTAATTCTGGTATTACAAGTATAATTTTTTTGTAAATTTATTTAACTCTCATCTGGAAACGTGCTTTATGCCAGACAACATCATAACTTTTTTTTAATAATAATAAATAAAAAAAAAAAAGAATTTTATTAATCGGTTGCACAAAAAATGTCATAATTAGTCCATCATGCTTTTTTATTTCAAAAAAAGTTTTTATTTTCTTTAAGTAATGATTTTCTCCAATAAAAAATGCATTATTATCTGTAACATTCAATTGTTTAGAAATTTTGTGTTATATTTTTTCTTTCAAGTTTCCATTTGTCAAGAAGGATCAGCTAGTCTTCATAGAACGTTGTATGGTTATTCATACAGGTGTGATAAGTTTATTGTACATAAGTATTTATTTCTATACCTTTTTTAATATACAATATATATACCGGGTGTCCCAAAAATGACTGACGGATTTTAAAATTCAATAACTTGCAAACGGTGACAGATATTTAAAAAATTTTTGCAGGAGGGTAATGTATAATGTCAGGAGTTTTTTACCGTAATTTTTTTTATTTTAGTTCGCATCTCAAACAATAGGTGGCGCTGACGGCGATTGAAGGCCAGGTCGACGCTTCACTCAGCACTGATCAGCACTGATTTATATATATATATATATATATATATAACGAATAAAGATTTTTTACAAAATTTTGTATTATTAACATACATATAGTATAGTCATTTGTTTGTTTTTTTAAACTATGTGTATTATTGTCATCAACAATAATTTTAATATCAGGAAATAGGAACTTTTACTACTTGTCAACTATTATACGTTTATTGAAATTTATTGTTTATTGAAAACCCATTAATTGAGATCTTCCAGCTTAAAAAAAAATTTAAGGAAAATATTTCAGTGCATTTGATGAGGAGGCTCGAATTGCACTTTAGAAATTACATTGATATACAGGGTGAGTCATAAATATCGAAACAATAGGCTATCTCCTTAAATATTGCCCCTAGACCCATACTTCCAATTGCAAAGTTTCATCAAAAAAGGTAAATTTTTTGATAAGATAAGTTGCAACTCCATGGGGGGTCTATTTTAAAAAATACGAAAATTAAATTTTTATACGACCCCCAGAGAATAAAACTTCCAATTAGAAAAATTTTCCTTATCCTCTTTTGAATCGAACAAAAAAAATTTTCATCTCGATATCTGCAAATCCCTGGATGATATTAAAATCCAAAATTTTTCAAAATTCGTGACTTACACCACTTTAGCATACATCTGAGTGCAGCGATATCAGTTCATTTGAAATACAATTTAGGGATCGACCATTAATTTACGCATTGTTAAATGTAGACCCAAGACAATACTTTAACTTTTAAATATAAAATAAAAGCGTATAGCTTTTTGCTTTAAACTTCCTTGACATATGCTAGATGTCTGCATTATCTCGAGGTTGGCGCCAGACTCGTAATTGGCACGACCCATTGGCCGGACCGTCTTATTAAACACTTATGAAAAGTGTTATTAAATTAAGTGATATTAATAAAACTCTCATTAACCGTGTCTTTAAAACTTATTGCCGCAGGCAATAAGTTTAGTAAAAATAGTAATAGCGATAATGACCCTTCTATTAACTGGATCATATGGAATATATTTTAATGTTTTTGTACATTTTAATGTTAATGGAAATATATTTTAATAAATTACTTAGAATTTTTTTCAAAAATCTAGTTTGTACTATTCAGCTTCAAAATTTATGTGGTTTTAAACATATTTTTACTTTTTTCCATCTTTACAAGAGAAAAGTATTGGATTCATGAAAATTTTGAATTCTGGTTTTCGACGGATTCACACGTTTTAGGGGTCAGAGATACCGAAAAACGTGTTTTTACAAAATGTCTGTCTGTGAGTCACTGCTTCTGTATCTCTGTATATGATATACATTTTGTGAGCGCGCTATCTCAAGAACTAATACACAAAATTTAATAAAAAATTACATTTACTTAGTTCTTGATATACATTGATGCTGATTAGTTTTTGGTGTGAATCGCTTAACAGGTGACCCTACTGCAAAGGCTTTTGTGCAATTTCCGCGATCGCTGTTATCTCCAGAATGCAAGGAATATCATCAATCTTCAGATTCAGTTATTCCTTGACATGAATTGATGTTATTTATATTTTGTTGTATATGGCTCCACGAGAGGCGCTGCAACACTGAATTCGTTAGGATTTCTGCAATAGCTCTACTTTAAGAACTAATGCAGGAATTTCCATAATAAGTCAGATGCAGTTACTTCTTGACATGAATTGGTTTTGTTTACGTTTTTGTATCAATCATCTTTCGGATGGCGTTTTCATAATGAATTTTGTATAGTTTACACGATTTCAGTGATATCTTGTACTAATCCACGGAATTTCGTATCTTTAGAGTCCTCTGATTGCTACATCCGAGTAGTTTATTTATTCCAAACCGCATTAAAAAAATATTTATTCGAATGTTAAAGTCGAAGAGTATAATGTTTCTGTTGCGTATTTTTTTTTATGCTAAGCTCCCACTAATATTTCATTCTAAGTTCATTTAATTGATCAAGGTTTAATGCGTTCGAACCAAACATCATTTAAGAAATTCAATTGAATAATTTCAACTTAAAACGTTTAAATGAAATATGCCGAAGATTCATTAAACACCTGTTCTTGTTTTAAAAAGATAACTGATTCGCAAGTTAAACAAAATTTAAAATGTATTTGTATTTGAACTGAAAACTGTATGTTAAACTCTAAAAAATGAAAAAAAAAAAAAAAAAAAAAAAAAAAAAAGCGCAACGGCCTTTGAGTCCGCTTACAGCAGTTAACACGTTGGGGATTTTTTTTTTTTTATTCCGGCCAATTATCTGCAATAGGAAATACAGGGTTCGAAAAAAACCACGGAAAACTTCGAACGGTTAGGCCGATGGTTGCGATTGGGTTCGAACCCAGTACCTACCGTCTACCAGTTTGGAGGCCCGTAATTAGAGGCATCTTTTACGCATCGTGTAGTGGCAATTTTAACAAGAAAAATATGAAGTTGACAGGGATAAAACAATGAAAAAAATTGAAGGTGGCGTGATAAAAAAAATTAAGTTTAAATAAGCTGACTCATTTAAATAGTAATTAAAGAAAGCGAAAATGGCAAAACTTAAACAAAATCTGAAATCGAAACTACACAAGAAGAAGTTAATCACCTAGACACTTTTGAAAAAGCACTTAAACGTTAGGAGCCAATCTTTGTTTAAAACTAAATGCACTTTTCTTCATCAGATGTTTTTATTTCAGTATTTCTCATTTTTAAACTTACATCATAAGTCAGTAACCGTTGGTTACGGTAACAATTCAATAGTTTTTTAATACCTCAATAAAATAAAAAATAAAAAAAAATGCCGAAAGATGTTTTCACCTCAGAAAATTTACTTTTAAAAATATGATTTGTTCACAAAAAATTGCATCTTTTTTTAAATTGCTATTTTAAATACTTTTATTTTTTTAAAATATTATTTAAAATGCTGAATCAAATTGAAAATTAAACATTTTCATTTAATTAATAGAAAAAAATTCAACGCGACAAATAATATTTTGAGTTATGACAATTTTAATTTACTCTAAATTTTTTGAAAAAAAAATTATTAAGAAAGCTTATGATGTGATAGTGCTTACAAATTATGTGGTTAACCATCACAAAACATTCAAAATTCAAACTCTATAAATAAATAAATAAAATAAATGTTTCCTGGACAACATACAGCAACATTGTTTCTTCAATTACAAGCATTTCAATTTGTGTCTGATCCCTTGAAACCTCACGATTTATTAAAATTGTCATAACTCTCTGAGTTTTGGAGATATCAAGATGGAATTTTTTTTGTTCAATTCAGGAATGGATAAGGAAAATTTTTCTAATTGGAAGTTTTATCCTCTGGGGGCCGTATAAAAATTTTATTTTTGTATTTTTTAAAATAGACCCCCCATGGAGTTGCAACTTATCTTATCAAAAAATTTACCTTTTTTGGTGAAACTTTGCAATTGGAAGTATGGGTCTAGGGGCAATATTTAAGGAGATAGCCTATTGTTTCGATATTTATGACTCACCCTGTATATTGGGTTGGGGAAAAAGTAAGTTCGCTTTTTTTCGTGTTTTCAAAGTGAATTTATTTATATAAATCAAAAAAACTAATCAAAATTTATGTGCTATTTTGTTCGATGTCCTTTTGCCATTTTTTTGGTAAAACAATAATTCCGTCACTGTAGAATTTCTGAGAGTTCTGGGCAAAAAACTGAACAAGGTGATTTTCACAAGCCTTTTTTGAAGCCAGCTTAACACGTTCAAGAGAGTACCGCACAGGGCGGAACAAATGGTAATCCGTCAGATCCAGGTCCGGACTATACGGTGGGTTCATCAAAACTTCCCAACAAAGCTCTTTCAGTTTTTGCCGAGTGACTAAAGATACGTGTGGTTTAGCGTTGTCGTGATGGAAGACAGCGCCTTTCCTTTCGATCAATTTTGACCGGGTTTTTTAATTGCCTGCTTCAATCGCATTAGTTGTTTACAGAAGATAGTTGAATTGATGGTTTGGCCAGGTTTGAGCAGCTCATGATGGAAAATTCCTTTCCAATCCCACCAAAAACTCATAATCACTTTCGTAGGCATCAATCAGGGCTTTGCCACCGTTTGTGAAGCTACGATCAAGATCTTTTTAGCACATTGTTGTTATACGTGATTCCCTTTTCATCACCAGTAATGATTTGTTTCAAAAATGGCTCGATTTCATACCGTTTCAGTAGTAATTCACAAATGAAAACTCTGTCCATTAAATTTTTCCCTGTAAGTTTATGGGGTACCCAAGTAACGAGTTTCTTTTGGTATCCAATTTTATGTAAATGATTCAAAAGTGGTTTATGGTTGATGTTTAGTTCCGTAGCAATGTCGTGGGAAGAAATATGTCAGTCTACATGGATTGTTTTTAAAATTTCGTCGAATTTTTAAAGGATTGGCCGGCCAGGGAAAGGTTCATCTTTAACATCGAAATTTTCGGAAGGAAAACGAGCAAACCGATTCTGACTTTGGCGTTTACTTAAGCACTGATCACCATAAATGCCACAAAAGTTTCGATGAGCCTGCGCTAATTTTTCCCTTTTTGGAAGTAAAAAACGAAAATGTGACGAAAATGATCTTCTGAAATCTCTATTTTTAAAACGCAATAACTTTTGACTGGTTAAACAGATGACGCTATCTTTATATCTAGAATTTTTTAGAGACTGTTACCTTTCAAACGCTGTATAGTATGACTTAATTGAGTAAGTAATACTCGAGATATGCGACTTTAAAGCTATCTATTGGGAAAAAACGAATTTACTTTTTCCCCAACCCAATATTATTGAAAATGGCCATTTTGTATACTTCATCTTTAGTCATGAAACTTTTTATGTTTATTATTAAGGATGTATTCGAAAAAATGTTTTCCCACTCTGAACAGCTAGACAATTTGTGTTACAGACTCATTTTTAAAAGTAGAAACATGAAATTTGCTGAGAGGATTTTTAAAGAGAAGTATAAGATGCCGTGTGATTTCATTTTTTGCTGAATTCATTAGAATTTGAATTATAAATGATTATTTTCTCAGTATGATCCTTTTATTCGTTCACAGATCTCCAACTTTGAAAAATTAGGTTCAAAACGTTCACTTAACAACATTTTTTGCAATATTTTCTGCATATATTAAAAAATCGACAAGCACTGCACCTTATATACTTTCGAAATAAGAGAATTTGCCAGTTTGATGCGTTTGAGAGCAAAAGCGAATTTAAAAAAAATCAGAAAATAAGCAGTTTGAATTGAAATACACCCTGAATGAAACTAAATTTATCCCTTCAAGTATTGCCGAGAAATATTTTCATAGCTTAGCTATATGTCAATTGTACATCACAAGCAAAATTATATGTTAACTCTGAAAGGGAGCTGAGAGTAAAAAGCTAAAATGCACCCTTTTTTTTTTTTCTTAAATAAGCATTTTTGAGATTATAAGTAACTACCCCCACAATATATATATACAGGGTGTCCGAAAAGTCCGGAAACGGTCAGATAACTCGAGAAATACATATGAGATTGAAAAACCTAAATATACGTGTTAAATATTTTTAAATAAGCTACTCAGTGATATCAAATTTGACCTTCGCAACCGACTCCCTGAGGGTCAGAGGGGGTCCAACTTTGAAATCTTAAATTATACCCCCATTTTTTATAGCAGATTCGGATTCTACGGACAAAAATACGTAACTTTTGTATTTGATGTTTATTTCGAATCATTGTTTATCACGATGTAATTGAGCATATTAAATCGATACATATTGGATTGATACATGCTCGGATTAAATAATGCAATATTTAAAATTAAATTTTACTGGTGAGATAAATAAATTATGATTGAAGCATGAATGCCCGGCAAATCATGATAGGAAAAATTACGGTTAACATGCCAAATTTCATTTTTCTAGGCCTTTCAGTATCACAAAATTGCATTTTTAGAAAGTTTTTTTCCTACGCTCCCCTTGAGTGTTCGTGGTATGGACATAAGAGATAGTCTATATTTGATTCGGGGGGGAACACCATCCTTTTAGTATCATTGCTTTTGAAATCAGTTCGGTAGTTCTGCAGATTTTCCTCTACAAATAAACTTATTTTACCTCTTTATAATATAGGTATATTTATTGATTACTAATGCATTTCATTTATTAAAATTATTTATAATTGGTTAATATTTATAATTGATTGATTGGATAAAATAAAAGCACAAATGGAAAAATAATTTAATATATTTCTATTAATTTCTATGGCAGAAGCATGTAAAACACTTCTGTTATCGAAACAACCGTTAATGATTATTTTCAACAAACACGTGTCCGCTAATGCGACTACTTTGGTGAAGAAAGCTCTGGCCTATCAAATTTTGTGTTGGTAAAATCTGTTCGAGAAAATAAAATATGTATCTGATGTATTTTGTTCGATTACAATCGCGATCTTCGAAAATCCAAAAAAAAAAAAGCTTAAAAAACAATCATAATTTATTTATCTCACCAGTAAAATTTAATTTTAAATATTGCATTATTTTATAAAAGCATTTTTCTGATTCAATTAGGAAAAAATTTCTCTTTGAAATAACAGGTGATAAAAGATTAAAAATTCTATAAAAGATATGCTAAATTAGACATTATTTAAAAATTTTTACCAGAAATATTGATCCGTTAAGCGGTTAAATTTATGAAAAACAATTTTAAATTGAACAAAATATATATTAATTTACAAAAAATAATGATATATCAACAAAAATTGTCTAAAAATTCCCTGCCTTGTTATTTTGTTCTTGCAGTAATTAATCAATTATGAAAACCTATAATTCCCCCCCCCCCCAAACTAAAATTTCCTAAGGGGAGTTCCTAAGGATCCTGGAATTTCTAGAATAGGAAATAATTTCAATAAGATTGCATTTCAATTTCATTTCAATAAGAAATACTAAGTACGAATATTTTCTTATTGAAAATCACTTGTTAAAGAAAGTGAAATTACGAGAGTTTATGGAAGCTTTATTTATTTTATAAAGAAAATACTGATATTTCACTTGGAAAATAACGTGTTCCGTAAGTACCACGAATTTACGATACTTCTTCATCCGTTGCACAGTCAACACAAAAAATGTTTTATAACTTTATTTTTTAATATTTTGTCCTATACTTTTCTGTAGTAATAATAAAAAAAAAAACATACACCCACATCAGCGTATTAGATGATTTTCTAAAAAACAACAGAATCCATGGCAACGCATAATATACACACATCCCGCATTCAAATAGTAATGAAATTTATCCTTTTTCTATTTCTTAGAGGAGGTGCATATTTATACGTTAAAAGATCGAAACACGCAGGTCAATTTGCCTTACATGTTATTCTACATAGTAGAAATCATTTAAAAAACTCCATGCACGCCCATCCGCCCCACTGAATTAAATGATTAAATAAAAAAGAAAAAAAAGAAAGAAAAAGAAAAGAAGGCAGAACTTATCGAAACGCAAAATATTTGCATACCCCGCCCCCAAAAACTGAAGACATACTTTTTCTATTCGGGAGGAGAGATTCTTATTTACACATTTATACATAAAAAAAAAAAAAAGAATATTGACCACTTTGTGAAGTGGTCACAAAAGAGCTGTAAAACGGCCATAACGACTTCACATTTCAGTCATTGTGACATCACATCGACGATCGATTGTCACAAAGTCACAATGTGACTTCACAACGGCGTCGCAGTGACGTCACCATGCCTTACGGGTGTTTGTTCGTTCTGAGCCTTGGACAGTATAGCATCGTGCACGTTCCATACTTCTAAAGGAAATGCTGGGGGAATCCTTCTTAGCCGAAATGAATTAGTGGGTGAAAGAGGCACCATTTTATAAGTTCCTGTTACATAAATATTGTCAAAATAATCGATCATCAATTTTTCCTCCTCTCTTGAAGCTATTCTTTTCAAATAACTTATGCCGTCATTTATATCTTGTGGTGGGAGAAATGCTAATGCATCAATTTAGCCGCAAAATTTATTAGAATTCTCATCTTGCA